>JARHVA010001777.1:882500-1482500 GCA_037957365.1 Torreya grandis | reverse complement strand
AGGATCTCTTTAAGATCCCATGCTTGAAACATTGATGTGAAAGGGAAGATTGTTATTGGATGAAGTGTATGTGTAGACTTCTTACTGGTTCTAAGTGCATGTTAGATGGTGTGAGTAGAAAACTTATTTAGTGTATCACCTCCCCTATATTATATTTAATTTCAAATATTCCTATCCCTTTTCATCCCCTCAAGTGTTAGTAGTAGGATTGATCAAAGTGGTACATCAAGGGGAACTAGCCCCAAATCTAGAGATCCACCTTAAATTTGGGTCACCCACAACCCTGAGATGGTTCTATTGTGCCACTTGAATGAGAAAAAACTTGTCATCTCCTCAAGGGGTACAAGTTCAAGTGAAAACAACAACTTTATTTAGCTTTGTAAGGATCCTTTAGCTGAGTATGGTGAAGTCCTTCTCAACTAAACACTCGTACTATGCCTTTGAATAATGAATGAAGCTAATTCTTCCCTCCTCACATGATTTTAACTAGTGTACCTATATGATTATTGATGAATTCTAGTAGTAGTGATTGTACTCTTTCTTATTTTTCCTCTCCTACCTATTTACAAATGGATTGTCTTATTTTAGGTCACATGGTGAGTTTGATGTAGTTTTGCATGGTTTGAAAGAGGATTTTCAATCATTAGTGCCTTGTTTAGACCTCTTGACCAACCCTCTCATTCAATTCATTGTCTATAACCTATACATTAAAATACTCATGTGTGAAGGTCCTTTCTTTGAGAAGTGTAATCAAATTTGAGCATAATCCATGATTTTTACTTCATGATATTCAAGTGGAGAGTTTTAATTTAGTGTATCACCTCCCTAAGTTTGTTTTCATGTTATCCTTCTCCCTTTTCCTTTGCAAGTTAGTAGTGTAGTGAGCCTAACTGATACATCAAGGTAAGATATCCCTATAATCTATAGGTTCAATCCACTAATAGGTCACCCATAACCTAAGACTAATCTGATTGCATAGCTCAAGTTGAGAGGGCTTGAAACACCCTCTCAAGGCTGCAAATTTGATCTATAACAACACTCATAGCATGGCATACCCAATTAGATCAAAATTAAACATGAGTTGAAGATGACTCACATGATCATGGAGTATAACAAAACAAATGAGTTTTGTACAAAGAGTCAAAGCTTATGGTGTATGCACTTGAGAAAGAGGTCAAATCTTATAATAAGTTCTCCATTAACATGTTTTCTGTACAAGAAAGTTCAAAAATTGAGGAACTAGATCACCTAGATGAGCATGATTTACTCTATGCACCTAAAATAAATTCATTTATTAGTGTTTTCATAATATATGAGGGGAAAATTAGTTTATTTTAGAGTAAACCAAGGTTTCCAATAGCTCTTGTCAACATTGAGAGTGGTTGAGTTAAAAATCGGCAAGCTTAATGAGAGTTGTCCAAATGAAGATATAGGGTTTGTGAGCTCCTGTGATGAGAGAATAACTATTTTAGATAGCCCTATACTCACTTATTTCACTAAATATTTTACCAATAGGGCTCTATAAATTGATAAAAAACATGTATGCACACTTGGTGTTAAGAAAGCCAATGAATAAATCAATGTTACAGTAGTACCTACTCATTAGGAACCTAAACATACAACTAAAAATCACTTATAGATTCTAAAATTTGATGGTTATAAGTCTAAGAATGGGTGTGGTGATAGTTTAGAGCTCATTAATCCCTAAGTAAATTCATATTATCTACATTTCACTTGCAATTTGGTTGCATGAATAACATAGTTGAATATGAGGCACTAGTTCGTGGTCTCTTATTCGCACTAAGGAATAAAGTTAAGAATCTCAAGGTACTTGATGATTCTCAATTGGTGGTTAAATAGATAAGAATCTAGTATGCTTGTAATGACAAACATCTATCCAGATACTATAACTAAGTGTGGAACTTGATAGATTATTTTGATGCATTCAATATTCAAACATTGCCTTGTAGAAGAAATTATATAGTGGATGCATTGATAACAAGTATGATTACTCTGGAGCCTATAGCTAACTCCATATTGAGAAGGTTCTAAATGAAGTTAGTCTTTACTCCTTCCATTCTTGATAATATCAAGAACTTCTAGGTTTTCAATAATGATTATCATATCAACGACTTCATCACTAACATGAATTTGTTTGAAACTTGGATTATAGATGAAGATGACATAGAAGAGTTTAAACTAAATGAGGAAGGGGTGATCAATTCGAAAACCAATAGTATACCTAAGGGAATGGTCTCATTATAACTTGTGTTTTACATATATTACAAGGGTGAGAAAGAAAAATCATCCCCCATCAAAGGTATGTTTCACCAACATTGTAATCTAGGCAATGCCAATGAATCAAAGAATGTGCTTCTAGGCATGACATATATGGAAAGAGAAAAATAAGACTTTGTTCAAGCTTTAAAGGAATTCAAATATGTTATAGCATGGAGAGATGAGGACTTAAAGGTGTTTAAGACATCCATTCTTACATATACCATCCCTCTTAAGCCAAGGGTTAAACCATTTCGTCAAATGCAAAGACCAGTCAATCCATTGCTAGAACCACTGATATTCAAAGAAGTGTTGAAATTTCTTCAAGCAAGGATAATCTTCCCTATCAGGCATCCCATGGGGGTGGCTAGTTTTGTGCTAGTTGGAAATAAAATTAGAGAGATAAAATTATGTATTAACTTATGTAACTTGAACAAAACATTAGAAAAGGATAATTACTCATTGCCTTCATTAGATGAAGTCTTATAGATAGTGAACAACTCTCAAATGATATCATTCCTAGATGAGTATTTAGGTTACAATAAAGTATTGGTTATCTATGAAGATCAAATTAAGATAACATTTATAATAAAGTGGGGTACATTCACATATAAAAGTATGCCATTTAGACTAATCAATGTGAGTGTAACCTTTCAACATGCCATGGATATTGAATCCAAGGATCTCAATGGAAATTACATTGTCATATACATGGATGAATTAACTATCTTTTCCAAGAATTGGGAAGATCACATGAAAGACTTAAGATCATTGTTGTAGAGATGTAAAGAGCATGGAATCTCTGTAAACTTGAAGAAGTACATATTTTGGGCGACCGAGGGTAAGTTTCTTGGCCATATCATCTCAAAATAAGGTATTTCAATAAACCTAGCGATAATGGAGGCAATTCTAAAAATTTCATTACCTGGCAGTAGAAAAGAGCTGAAGTCATTCTTTGACAAGATTAACTTCCTCAAAAGTTTATTTTAGAATTTGTAGAAATAGTATGACCATTAAATAGCATGTTGAAGAAGGATGTAAAGATTGAATGGATGATTGAATCACCAATGACTTTTTCTCAGATCAAGAAAATAATTGTACATACACTGATTTTAATCAGTCCTGACTATATACAACCCTTATACATATAGTCATTTGCCTCATAATACTCTAGTGTTGTTGTTTTAACTCTAAATAAAGGGTTTGAAAATGACATACCTATCTCATAGTCAATAAGTTTAGACACTACATTCTCTATATCAAGATGTTTGTAGTTATGACTAACCTAATAGTGAAAGCTATGTTGATGCAAAATGAGTTGGGTGAACTAAGGGGAAAGTGGATGACCATTATCCAAGAGTTTGTCTTTGAGCTCCAACTAATGAAGATCATAATAGGTCAAGGATTCAATAAATCCATGGTTGAAGTAGACCCATATATAGTTTGCAAACGATACATAGTGCAAGTTATTACTAATTATGACTGATACCAAGATGTGGTCTATCACTTAATGAACAATGAGTGCCCAAGTCACCTAAATTTAACTCAGAGAAGAGCCTTACACCTAAAAATCAATAACTTCAAGATCAAATTAGGCATTATGTACCAAATGAATCATGAAGGAATATATCTAAGATGCTTGAACAAACAAAAATTAATTATAGTACTCATTGATTTCCACATGAAGTATGGAACTGGTCATAGTTCCAAAAGTGTTATAACTCATCAGATACTTAGGGTAGGATATTATTGGTTGTATGCTTTTAAATATGTTCATGTTCACATCTGGAGTTGTCATGCCTATTAAGTTATTGTGCATATAGAATATACCCCTTCCATACCATTACAACTAGATATTGAGGTTTCGCCATTCAAAAAATGGTGGTTGGACTTCATTGCATCCATCAATGTTAATTCCTCCATAGGATACAAGTTCATCCTTATGGAAACCGATTACTCTACCCATTAGACCAAAGCTCAAGTATGAAAAAATAGCATAATCAATGTGGCAATCAAATTCTTAAAATAATATATCATCACTAGGTTTTTGATGTTATCTACTTTGATATGTGATAATGGTCTTGAATTCTCATCTCTTTAATTTATTGAATGGGCCTATGAAAACTAGGTAATCCTAAAATTCTATTCCAATTATTATCCATAGGGTAATGGGGTAGATAAGTTAACTAATAAGAAATTTCTTGATGTAATTAAGAAGATATTAACAAAAAACCCTAGGGAATAGCATAATGTTCTCAAGTTTGCTTTGTGGTCTGATAGGAATAGGCTAAACTCAGCCCTAAGAATGTCACCTTATCATCTTATTTATGGTCAAGACACAATCTTTCTAGTAAATTTTAAAATCCCCACATTAGAATTCATGAAAGGATACTTGGAAATAGATGATAAGATAGAAGCTCACCTACTTAATTTGATATAACTTGAGGAAAAATGTGATGTATTTCTATTACATTTCAGCAAACACCAAGAGGTCATCAAACATTGGTTTGACAAGTGAGTAAAAGTGAAATCCCTCAATATATATGATTTAGTTATTCTTTAAGACAAAGCTCATAATAAAAGGGGACATCATGCCTAGTTATATGATCTATGGTTAGGTCCTTACTAAATCTCCAAAATCTTAGGAAAAAATGCATTATGCCTAAGGTATCTAACTAGTGAAGACATCCCATCAATGGAAAATTCCTCAAGCACTACTTCCAGGCTTGAATTAGCCTAGAAATTTCTTGTAAATACCTTATCTTTCCCTTTCCTACTTTGTTTTTGCTTTCTTTCTTGATTTTTTATTAGTTTAGTTTGCTTTTCCAACTTGTCTTACTTTTTTTCATTAGTCCAACCTCGTTACTTGTCTATTTTTAGCCCAACATATCTATTTTGCCTTGTAGGTTCCCTATTGGTCAAAATATTAAAGGATAGAAGGCATGCACATAGGTAACTAGAGTGATGTTATGGTGCGTAAGTAATATGAGTAATTTGCAGTCTTATATTCTATTTTTGAATCAATTTCAAATGTCTAGTTATCTTACATGTTCTAAATTTGTTTGAGTTGGGTTAAGTTTGGGTAAAATTATCTTGTCAATGAATATACTCTCTCGAAACCAATAACAAAAATCACATCTTAATGGTTTTTTAGTTTGCTTAGACAGACCTACTACAGTGAAAATCTAGGGTGACAATCTATAATTCTACCTTTTGCTTGCCACAATAGTCCCAACTTGGAATTAAGATGCTAGGAAAAAATAGAAAAGATAAAATAAAAATCAATTTTAAAAAAACTCAATCCTGGATGATTTAGGCAATCTCTGTCATGGATATGGATGCCTAATTAACATTAGATCAAGGCCTTGAGTGAGATCAAAGGCAACTCTATCTAGGCTATGGAAACTTGTCTAACAAAGGAGCAATGCCTAGGTAAATATTTTCAAGGTTGGATTCACTATCTTGATGATTGAATCCATAGTAGTTAGTCCTTGTAGGTTTTAAGAAGTGGTAATTTAATGCATTTACACACACTAGATTGATGGGAATGTCTGATTTGGTCCTTTTAGCTACTCTCATATTTTCCTCTCTTGAATCTATTCACATTACATGTATGGTTTCAACCATATATTATTAGTTTGTACACATGTTTATTTCATTACAAAATACTCAGGAGTATTTTCCATCAATGTCACCATTTTTTTTTGCTTGCACAACATGCCCTAATTCGCTTAGAATCAAGAAACCTCTTTTTTGATTTTTACTTATTCCTGCTTGCATTCAAAATTTATTGGTATAAACACTCATAATTTTATTTATTATTTTACCTTAATTTGCATGCCAAACTAGGACCCAAAACCATCAGTGTTGGATAGACCAAGTGTGTGCAAGAAAACTTTATATAAGGCACTTAGCGTAAAAATAGAGACCTATTCTCCTACTTTGCCTTTGAAAATATGACTTATTGAGCCCTCTCAAGTCATCCTAAAGGTTCATCTTGATTTTTGTGATTTTTCATCCTCTAAAACCCCTCTATTACAGAAACCAACTTTTTAAAATAAAGTTTCATATATAACACTTGGTCCCTAAACATCATTTTGACCTTTTTCTTATAGTTTTAGGAGTCAGGCCCCTTCTCTGCATGTGGCATGCTCATCTCTCTCAAGTCATCCCATGGGTTCTTCTCAATTTGCATGTCATTTTGGCTTCCAAAAAACCTTTCATCTCAAAAATCACCTTTGTGTGAGAAATTTTTGTGTTTTAACCTTTGCTTGAAAATGATTTTTTGTCCCCTTAAGAAGTGGGTGGGACTATGCACCTACTCTGCAATCCAACTGCATTGTAGCTATCAAAATATGATAACTACATTATATCCATTAGACTCAAACAACTATATTTCATTCAATGGACTCTAATGACTATATTACAACCATCAGAATCTAATGAATGCAATGTATTCCTCAGAACCTGATAGTTACAGTGCAGTACAAAAGTCACGACATCTTTAGATAAGGGGTCATTCAAGTGGCCATAACTTTTGACCCCAAGATCCATTTTAAAAAACACTTAGTGTATTGGAAAGATGGTTTTGACATGTAAATTTTGGTATATTTTATTTTCCTAGAATTTTTTCAAATTAGAATATAAGGGATTTTTCCTAGATATATTATTATTCTCTCCCCATCACGGAGATCAAGTCTAGGGGAAGGTTTTTCATGTACAACTCTTGGTCTGGAAGTGTGTTTTGCCCCTCATTTTTAATTGTAGTATTTTTATGCCTCCCATGTAATTTTATTATTTTTAGGGTTGTATTGCAGTTATCAAACTCCAGCCTATACATTGAAATCATTTGAACCTAAAAGCTATAATTTAGCCCTAAAGTCATGATAGGGTTTGATAGGCATTAGGTTTTTACACATAAATTTTCAAACACTTATCATATTTTCAAAATAATTAGTGCATTATAAATCTATTTTTAGGATAGACGTCATGACATAATTTTTGTTCTTTTTAGGTTGTATCAATCATGAGGTATTATCATTTTTATATCCCTATTCTTATTTTTCTCTCCATCATGAAGATCTAGTCTAACCAAGGTATTTTCATGTTTAGAACTTTGTCTCTTTGTTTGTATTTTTGACCTTTCCTATAGTTGTTAGAGTTTTAGGGATACATTGAATCTATTAGACTCTAAAAATTGCACTATAGTCATCAGAATCTGACAGTTGTAGTGTAGCCCTAAAGTCTTGACACCTTTGGATGGGGGATCAAGCTTTTTAGTCATAAGTTTTGATCTACTTATTGGATTTATAGACCATTGGATGCATTGGAAAACTAGTTATAATGTAGACATTTTGGTGTAATTAGTTTCTTAGGGTGTTTTTTAAATCATTTTTTGTGTCCATTCTTCTAACCATGTTCCACTTTTGCCTTGGTAAAGTGCACTTGAAAGACCCAAAAATTTTCTATATTGAAAAGTGACTTGTTTTTTTGCCTTGTTTAGGTGGTGAATCATGAAATTGGCATGGAAAGGATGAGAATAGAGGTGAAAAGAGGTTGGTGAGCATTAATGGAGTTGGTTGAGCATTTTAGAAGGAAAAATTTCCCCTTGAGGAATATAGTTTAATAATAATGACTACTTTAAAAGGGTTGGCTTTTCTTCAACTCAAAGAGATTATAGAGACAACCCCTTTCATGTTTCATGTAATTTCCTATTTTAATAGGTTAATGTCTCACATCTCCTCTCCTACCATTATATTGGTGGATTTGTAATTGATTGATCTTGGTGGATTCAATTTGGATTGTCAAACATTAGAAGTTTACTCATAATATGTGTATGTATATGGTGGTTGTGTTATCCCTTTCATTGCTTGCTCACCCTCAGAAGCTTGCCTCAACTCTGAATGTGATTGTATATGCATTGGTCACACATGAGGTTAGTTTAAGGAGTTCTTTTGATTGAAAATATTTAATCTATATTCATTATTGTAGGTTTTTATTTCTCATTTTTTCCTCTTTTATGAATTTTTTATAGATCTATTAGTTTAGGAACCTCTTGAATGTAATCTACTGTTATAGTTTTATTCTAATTACAAGCATTTTCTCCATTACTGTAAATGCATTATTGAATACATAGTCAATAGAATCAATGAACATTTTAAATCAGTCACATTCACATTTTAAACAAACCCTAAACATTATTTTATTGGGCATATTAAATAAATGCATGTTTTATTGTTTTCAACATCTACACAAAACCCATCCAAATGAGACAATAGACATGAATTACTCACTAAACTATTCAAACACCCACATACCATTAGAACTAAGTTTTGGATTCACACCAATAGACCCCTTGACCAGAACATTTCATGATGACCAACTTAGTGAAATCAATGCACTATGACTCAACATATAAATACCTTGGGGAGATCCACCTTGCAGTGCTCATTTTAGAAGAGTTTGGATGATTTTGTCCACCCTAAAATCCTAATGTTGGTGATCCATGCTAAATGACATGTTAATAAATTATAAATCCCATCAATGCATGGACATCCTCTAGTAGTATACCCATCTACCACCCACCTAAAAGTGTTAATTAGTCACTCTCATGTTCCTAAGAACATGGTGACTAACTTCACACTAAGCGTAATCTATCACATCTTTGTAATACCTCCAAAACTAAATACAGTTAACTATACTTGATTTTCTATAGGAAATATCTCAAGTAGATTAGGTGTCAAACCACATCTACTAATATCTAGAGTATTTGTCACCTCTACAAAATATCAAACAACAAAACACATATAAACTCTTTAACACAAATAATAATCAAACATACTTTAAAAACCAAAAATACAAGTAATTAATATACTTAACTACTTCATCAACCTATTTTGTTTTTCTAAAAAACTTGTCCATGTATCTAACTACATCAACACATTACATTTTTTTCATATTACGTGGACCATGTACTCTAATACATCAGTCACTCCTTTTTTTTTACTAATTCAACCTGATACTACGTATCCGACCAAATGGTACACAGTCAGCCACTTTACCTACTAGGTCAGCCACCTTAATAACTAAGTCATTGATCCAAAAACTAATACACTCAACCATATTATATGCTTGTAGACACTATTTTTGAATTATATAACACCTCAATCTTGTACACTTGGAAAATACATATCATGATGTACCTTCATATTCTAGATCTTTCATGCTACCAAAAGGCTCACATACATTATCTCTATGTGCCTAATTACTTATCTCTTAGTCTAACCAATGTTATTATGATGGCACAATCCTTCTATCATGCCCATAATGTTATAAACCTACTTATCTTCCATTTATACAAGTTTTGAACCTGAATCTATTTTCTAACTACCCTGACACTTGCATCCTAGTCAAATGCATATATCGACACAAGTGTCCTATCCCGATCCCATGGTCCAATGCCCTAAATTCATCCAATTTATAAATGAAATGTATTCCTTTGGTTGGTCTAAGTGTTTTAATGTGAAATATTCTCCTAAGGGATTGGTATAAATACAAGATCAACCATCATTCATTCCTCACCTAAAAACACCTAGCAAAGACTAAAAAGCATTCAATCTAGCACTCAAGTGAATAATTTTTCCCTATTTCTCATATTTACATATAAATCATAGGGATAACATATATATGGGTCTGAAGTACTAAAGGAGTAGCCCAAGAGCCATATTTTCCAAGTTATAAGCTAAGTCACTATTATACTTACTTATCACACATTGTATGATTCACACAAAAGCCATCACGTAAGGGATAACTACATAAGTCTGAGGCCCTCTTCAAAGTATTATCTATGTAGGCAAAATTCATTGATAGAGGGGTCTTTAAGGCAGTTTGACACTGTGTGCCCACTAACCCATTTTTTCCATAGCTAATATGAAGATGAAGAACTAAGGTTTAGCTATTTGACAAGGAGAGATAATCCATTACATAAATCTAATACACCATAATGAAGGTGATAGAAAACCCAAAAATGTCTAAGTGGTCACTTCTAGTTTTAACAGGTATTCTATACTAGACACTTACATCCAAGTCAGACAATAACATCAACATAATTATCTCAGGTCGATGTAAGTGTTTGTGGCTACAAAATTCAAATTTATATAATTGGTTGAATGTTTAGAATCCAAATCTAGTCCACATTCTTCTTATTCTAGATCCAAATTTGTATTAGCATCATAACCAACTAAGTATCTTATTTTCATTATTATTTTAATATCTAGCATAGTTGTACTTTTTATCTTTAGCATCTTAGCATAATAAATTTAGTATATGTTTATATGAGTTTTGTAAATAATTGGTTTTCTTTAGAGATAGTCTACCATCCTTATGCCCTAGGCTATCTATACCTTTTAACACTAGATCCCTCATAATCTATATTTTAGGGTTAAAAAATGATGTCGACAACCCTTCTTCATTCCTACTAGGTCAGTGTAAGGAAATTACTTAGATGATTCACACCAATGGAATAATATATGGCATAATTAAGAGCAGAATAAGCAGATCCACAACAATAATTGGTAAAAAATTAAAATACTTCAATATTATGACTGAGCCACTTCAAGGGGGAAACCTCCACGATAATGCAATAAGAACATAATTCAAAATATGATGATAAAAGACTAATCACTACCTCTTATATATTTTTTACTTAACCATGGTTAATTTATAGGCTGACCATACTAAGAATATTAATAAATGCAACAAGCTAATATGAAGATGTGTAAGCCACAAGTCATCCACACATATCCCTAGATGCACTATAGGTTAAGGTCATAACATGCCCCTCACCTTCAAAATAATGTTGTCCTGAACATTAAATCAAACAAGGATGTTTTTATAGGAATGTTTCATCCTCCCATGTTGCATCTTCAGATTGCAGGTTCTTCCATTTGGTCAAATAGTACTTAATGGCTCTCATCCTCAATTGCTTAGTGTGCATGTGAAGTATCTCCTTAGGATCTAGAATTACTTTGCCTTCTTCATCTAGTTTAAGTAACTCAGTATGAGTGGAAAATCTATGTCCAACTACTTTCTTTAGGTAAGATACATGGAATATTGGATGTATGCGAGTGGTTGGGGGTAATTCTAACTTATAAGCCACACTACCAAATTTTTACAAGTCTGGTAAGGGACATAATACTTAGGTGATAGCTTTTTATCTTTCTTCTATTTTTTTAGAGGCATCTACTTATATGGATACAAATGCACAAAGATCCAATCACCTATGTCAAAATGTTTCTCATTGCAGTCTTGATGTGTTTGTTGCTTCATTTGATTTTGTGCCATTGTTAAATTATCTTGCAAATTAACTAACACCTCACATTGATGGTGAATGTTTTCTTCAATAGATCAAACCTTAGGATGCACTATCAAGACTGGCATGATGGATGGGTGGTGATACCCATACAATGCCACAAAGGGAGACATCTTGGAAGAAGTGTGAAAAGAATTATTATACCACCATTCATCAAGTGGTAGCTAATGAACCCATTTGTCCTATTTATCATAAACACAATAATGAAGATACCCTTCAAGTCATTTGTTGACTACCTTTATTTGTCCATCAGATTAGATGATGATAGGATGAGCTATGAGCTAACTGGGTACCCAAACATGCAAATAATTTAGTCCAAAAATTACTAGTAAATATGGGATCTCTGTCACTTAAAATGATCTTTGGAGTGCCATGCAATTTTTGAATTGTATTGAGAAAAGAAGCCACTATACTGGCAAAAAATGGTTGTGATAAGGAGTAAAAATGAGCATACTTGGTGAGTTGATCCACAACTACCATGATAACATTTTTACCCTTAGACTTTGGTAACCCCATAATGAAATCCATGGAAACCTCTTCCCAACACTGGCTAGGGATGGATAAAGGTTGAAAAAGCCCTGGGGTCTTAATGGTTTCACCTTTATTTTATTGGCATATCATGTATTTAGCCACATATTTCTAAACATCCCCTTTGCATTCTTACCAAAAGAAATCTTGCTTGATTTTATGATATGTTTTCAAAAATGTTAAGTGTCTTCCAAGTGGAGAGGCATAAAGTTCCTAGAGAATTTTTGGTTTCACTAGAGAATGCTTATAAAGGTATAATATATATTATACCATAATGTGCTCTTCCATGTAAAATTTTTAGATTCATTAGAACCCTGCTAAAGATTGTGAACCAAATCTTTTGTAGCAATATCATTCTCCCATTCTGATATTTCTTTCTCTACCCAATCTTCCTGCCACATGGTCATGGCACATAGCAATGCCTCAACTAATTCATCATGTCAAGAGAGGGCATCTGCCACCACATTATCTTTTCCTTTCTTATACACTATTTCAAAATCATATCCTAACATTTTAAATACCCATTTGTATTCTTTAGATGACAAGCATTATTTCAAAAAATATTTGAGGTTATCATGATCAGTCTTTACTTGAAAGTGATGACCCATCAAATATAGTATCCATTGCTTCACTACATACAAAAAAGCCATCATCTCTTTCTCATATAATGGTTTAAGCCTATTTTTTTCCTTAAGTTGGTGACTTTAAAATGCCGGTGGTTTATCTTTTTGCATAAGTATAGCCCCCATGCTATATCCTAATGTGTCACAGTCCATAATAAAAGTTTTTGAAAAATCATGAGTAGCCAAAACTAGAGTTGTGCACATAACCATTTTAAACTATTCAAATTCCTTGGTATCTGAATCAATCCACTAGAAGGAGTCTTTCTTCAGAAAAGAGGTGAGTGGGGCTACAATACTACCATAATTTTTGACAAACTTGTGATATTAACCAGTTAGCCCCAGAAATCCACAAAGGTTCTTGAGGGTCTTGGGAACCTACCACTCCATCATTGCTTGGATTTTCTTAGGATCAACTTTCATTCCTTCATGTGAAATAATATGACCCAATTACTCCACCTCTTGGACACCATAAACACATTTAGAAGGTTTGGCATAAATCTAATGTTGTTCCAAAATTGAAAGCACTTATTTCATATGCTTCAAATGGTCTTCCCAATTTTTATTGTAGAAGAGGATATCATCAAAAACACTAATACAAACTTTTGAAAAAATGGCCTAAAAATAATATTCATCAAACTCTAAAATGTAGATGGTGCATTTGTGAGGCTAAAAGGCATGACCATGAATTCATAATGGACTTTATGAGTTTTGAAAGCTATTTTAGGTATGTCCTCATTGTGGATGTGAATCTAATGATATCCAGAGTGAAGATCTAACTTGGTAAAATAAATAGCACCATGTAATTCATATAGCAAATCATCAATTACTAGAATAGGAAACTTATCTTTGATGGTGTATTTGTTGTGTTCTCTATAGTCTAAGCACATCCTCCAACTATCATCCTTCTTTTGTACCATGACCATTGGGGAGGAATATTCACTTTGACTATGTCAAATGAATCCTGCCTCCAACATCTCTTGTACCATATTTTCAATTTCACTCTTTTGGGTATAGGGATACCTATAGGGTCTGATATTGGGTGGTGTACTTCCTAGAATGAGTTTGATGGCATGATCATGTCCATGACTTGGAGGAATTCCTTTTAGCATGTCACCAAAAATAACATAATGGTCATCCAACACCTTTTATAAATCAGGATGTGTAGACTCCTTGGTTGGTTGAACCTCCATGGAAAATAAGTGTACCACAAAACTTTATGCACTTTTTCTAAGAATCTTCATCATCTGGTGGGAACTAACCAATTGTGGAAATTTAGCCCATAATCTATGTAGTTCAAAATTCCTTCCTTCTAAATGAAATGTCATGAATAATTCTTGTAAATTCATCTCAATATTGCCCAAAATAGTGAGCCATTGTTCTCCCAAATCAATGTCAGCTCCTCCCATGGGAATAACAAACATAGGGGAATCTAGTAAATAGTCTCCATAGTAAGCTTAATACTATGACATTTTCTATAATATTGATTGTACCACCATCTAAAATCATGACTTGAAAGCCTAGAGCTGGGTAAATGAAACAATTCAAATTAGTAGCTAATTTACTATTGATGAAGTTGTGTATTCCCAGAATCAATTAACACAGTCACCTTCTCTTTCTTTAAGAACCCCACCACCTTAAGAGTTTGAGGAGTACTAATGCCTAAAAATGCATGATAGGAAATAGTAGGTTGAGAATCTTTAGATTCATCCTCAAGTTATTCTAACCCTTTTCCTAAAGCCCCCTCATCATTTGTACCATCAATGTAAAATAACTTCTTTTCAGCACATCGATATCCTTTTCTCTATTTGCTATCACAACTAAAAGACAAACCTTTTACATACTTTTCTTTCACTTGTTGAGGTGTCAATCTAGTAGGCTGATAAAATGATGATACTAAAAAGGTGAATTCATGAACATTAGTGAAAGGCCTTCATCTAATTATCTCTTTTTCCTCAACCATGTGTGCCTTTGGTATGACCTCAGATACAGTACTGGGATAAAACATATTGTTGGGTTCTTTTAGTTGGTTCTACTTTGGTGTTGAAGCTTCTCTCTAATAGGCTAGCATGTTGTCCATATCATGTGAGAGGTAGTCTCACACACTTACCTAAAGTTCATATCAAAAGACTAATTCCTAAAGGCTTTGTAGCATAATGTTATATGTTTGTTCATATTTCTAACATAGTTCTTAAAAGGTTATTCAACACCATAAATATACTACTATTGTCCTTATTGCCCTAGATTTAACTAGCACTATAACTATGATCACCATTATTATTTAACTGTAGTGATAAAATAAAAAGATATCCATGACTTAGAAATAAACCATATCCATCATCCAACACTTAGAATATTTTATCACTCGTAACATATTAAGTCAAACACTAATTTCTTATTAATTGCTTACTGAATTACAAGATAAATAATGCTATCTCTATTCTCCAAAGGACCATTTTTATAAATGATTATAATAAGGGTTTTTATTCTTATTTTTCCCTAAGTGTCATAATTCTAATTGTTATGAATAGATGGCACATGAAATCCTAAAAAATTGAGAGTCATAGATCTTACAATTAGTTATTCTTATAGACTCAGGTCTTTATGCCCCTAGATCCTTGTTTTATGCTATATCTTGGTGACCAAGTATTTCATTCATCATGGGCTAGTACAAAACCTCCGATCAATGAGGCCAAAGTGTCCCATTTAAAATGTTCTTCTAAATACTCCCACATCCCTTGTGCTCTACTTTACACATGTTCCCCTAGTCTTTTGCTTTTGTTATAAGCCCTCTATTTTTGGGTCCCTAATTACACGTTACCTTTTTACTGGGTCCTCTCATGCTGGGTCTCCTATACCATTGTCCTTCCATGCCCATCACCTTTTACATTTGTTAGCTATGTGCCATGGTCCTCTCGTGTCATGGTCCTCTTGTGCCATGGTCCTTTCATGCCATGTTGGTACTTACATCAAAATGGGTAATGGTCCCTCCACACTACACACCAAAAATGGAATAATATTTATTCAAATTTTAGGGGTCAAAATCATCCCACACTATGCTGTTAGTTTATCTCAAATTAAGCCATACTAGCATCCTCAAAAAAAATTGGCCCCTTCTATTTAAGTTATTTCTTGAGCCTGTTCCAATGGGACAATGCATCGAGGACTTTGGTAGTTATTCTCTCAATGGCCTATTTTGATTCTTTTAGTTCCTTGAGCTAAGTTAGAGTCTCAGTCTTTTTCATTTATTCATCCAGGGATGCATTAGCTTCCTTCTGGATGTCTTCTAAGTTGGAGACCTCCTTATCAACCTATCCTCAGAGTATGGAAAAACTTGCATTTATTTGTTGATGATGGTTATTAATGGCATATTCCATCATTTTAAAATCCTTGAATGCTTTCACGAGCTCGGTGTGGTCTTTTATTAAATGGGTAGCATCAATTGCTTACTGCCTCAAGACCTCCTCATCATGGAGTCAGAACTCCACTATTTTATTCAAGCATGATAGGCATGAAAAAATGCCATCAAAAATGGGGATAACCTCCCTGATTCTCTCCAAATTGCTCTTGCAAATGTTTGCTACCATGGTGAATTATTCAATTATTTCCTTGGCCTCATCTCTTGGAATAGGGTGCTCTTTATTTTTCTTGAATAAAAGCTCAACCAGGGTTTTCAAGTTCTCGATGGCATCCTCATCTAATGGTATGCCATCCAAAAGTGTTGGATCCTCTTTTAAAAAAAAATTACAAAGGGTTAGTACCCTTACTTTTGCCTCTATGGCCTCTTGGAACTTTTTCTTTAAGGAAGCCACATCCTCAGCTAACACTTGCTTTTTTGTAATCACTTTATTATACATCTTTACAACCCTACCATGTTTCCTGTATGTCGTGCATGCATTTAAATCTAACAAAATGTTTTAGCACATCATTTCCATGACTAGTTTTTAAAATGTGGCACTTGTCATTATTGGAGTAAGCCTCTACAAATCAACCTTTATAAGGTCTAGCAATCCTAGAGCATCCAGGCTAGAAAAAATGCAATCTAAAGGAATATCAAATTGGGGCTCCTCATTGTACATTTCCAAAAGGAAGGACACATGCTTCCTTATTTTTGGAGTTGCATCCTTGGGGTAGAAGTGAGACCACGGATAGAGGTCCTTATCCTCTACATCAAATTGATAATATTTGTATGTAGTGGACAACTCCCTTTATTTCTATTCTTTAGCTAGTCCCTTCCCCCTTTTTGAATCTCACTCAAGTTCATCCTCTTGGTGGCTTCTTGAGGCCATCTCACTCACTCCCACTCCATCAATATCAAATTGATCACTGAATGGGGCCTCCAGTACTAGGGATGGAGTCTTCTTAGATTTTGATCTTAAATAATGAATTTTTACCTGAGAGGAGTCCCATTGGGGTGCTCATCTTGGAGGTTATTGTGGTGTTGACCCTATGGTAGTACTTAGAGATGGTGGAGGTGAAGGTGGTCATGGAGGTGGAGAAGGTGGGGGAGTTGATTGAGGAGATGAAGGGTTTGGGGTAGGTGAGTGGGAAGGAGTGGAATGAGAAGGAGAAGGAGAGGTAGGAGGTAATGAAGTGTGAGGAGGGGGTAGAGATGGATGAGGTGGTGAAGGTGAAGTGTGAGGTGGATATGGATGTGGTGAGGATGGGCATGAGGTAGTGGGTTTGGTAGGTTGTGCCTTCATTGTTCTTTGCCATTTTTGTTGGGCCTGCTACCCACTTGAACTAGTACTCAGCGTTGGATGCTTCCTTTGTGGCTACAGTGCCTAGGGGAGCCTCTCCTTGGGGTCTCCATTTTGAGAGTACTAGTAGAGGTGTAACATATAGAAAAATTTATGGACTTGCACCCTGACCAGGATATCCTTAACCTTGATATTGCTTAAGTCAATTTCCCCCCTCTCCATAAAGGCCTTTTTGTTTGGATAGATAGAGATCTTTTAGAGGGTGTGACACTCCACATCAATCCACTCCACTTGGAGAATGATAGGCTACACATCATATATCTGATTGATATATTTGATGAAGTGTCATGTAGAGATTGCATATGGCAACTTTAGCCATGCTAAAATTTATCCTGAAGGATTCATGTGAATGTGCACTAGAGAGTAGTGCTACTTTACAGTGAATTTTTCTTGGTCTATGGCCAAGGGGGTAAACACTTTGGAATACACCATTCATTCCCAAAATTGGCCTTCATCCCATCGAACTAGTACCTCATCTTCATCTTGTAATATGGGGAAATGTGTTGGGGGAAAGTAAAGGCTTTAAAGCACTCTACGGGGGACCTGTGAGTGGGAGGGTCCACACACTTCAATGAACTTGAGTTGTAGTCAGGCACCTTGATCTCATCAAAAACTAGTAATAACAGGATTGTTCCCCAAGGAAATTTATACTTGGGTGTTTTGTGGGATTTTTTTGTATCCTCTATTATTTTTTGGGCAAAGTACAGTGCCCATTTATACTTTATCCCTTGAGAGACTTGGTGGGTAATATATAGTTGGGCCATGTCTACCTCCTTCCATCAGTTACTCCCTCTGACCTTGGTGGAAATGATCTACACTGTGACTTTGAGGTTGGGATCCTATAGGTTTTTGATATGCATTGCATGCCCCTGCTTTTGGTACATCAGTGTTGTGGTGGTCCACTAAATCTCTTCTATGTCTACCAAGTCATCCAACACATTCACCCCTAAGCATTTAAGTCCTATGACTTTGCTTATCCTCTCTAGGGTGATCTTCATGTTGTGCCTCATGAAGTGGATGTAGTCCTCATGGACATGTGAGAGGAGGAATTAAACTACCTCATTAAGCTTTCCAAAGTATGGTAGCTCAAAAAGTTGAAAGAGGCTAGCCTTATCCAGTTGGTTATCGATAGATAAGTCATAAACCACTTGGTTCCTTGTGTTGGTGGTCTAGACTTGGTATTCATTCTATAGTTCTACTTTATTTCCCAACTAACAATGGTTATAATCAAAAATTGTAGTAGTTGACACCTTGGAGACCCAGTTCTCCACATGTAAAATTAATTTTGGGTATTACATCTTGAGTGATTAATGTAAACTTTTTAATGGCCTTCATACTTCAAATCTTGTATTAAGCATTTAGTACCTTAACAAATTTGTCCCATCATAACTAACTTCTCATCATAACTAGATTCTCATCATTTCATTCACATGCTTCTCATCATAACTAGCCTTCTTACATTAATGACCCATCCTTTCTTTATGCCTTTCATGGGAAGTGGATGATAACTGTGTCCCACCATTCTAATAGTGGAAGATAGTTATCACTCAAATGACAAGAACCTTTCAAATTTCTTTCAAAGTGCATTGAATGACTCATGCACTCTTGATCACTTGCATGTCATAGATGACTCTTGTGCCTTTGGAACTTGTGCACCACATGTCTTACATGCCCAAATTTAACATTAAATTTATTATGATTCACATGCATGATGCCTTATCCCACACTAAAAGGGGTTTGTGGTCCTCCACAAAAACACACTAAGTACCAAAAAAAACTCAAAATTACATTAAAGAGTCCTATGCCTTAATGGTAGTGATTTTTATTAAAAGTAATAAATTATAACCTAATGGCCTTAAGCCTTATTGATTACAAAATTTTAGTTAAATGGAATCATAATACGGTCAAAGTCAACTGCCATTATAATGCCCTAGGAGGAATTGATAATCCATTCATTTTAACTGATGAGCTCTGATAAGTCAAATGCTATGTATTATGAATGGACATCGGAATGGATCTGGAGCTTCCTAGGGTGGCACACAAACTTGGAATCATATAATAGAACTTTCATTCCTGGAAAAAAGACTTTATTCCTTAAATGGTGATCATGCCACACTTTTTGTTTGTGTTTCTCAACATCTTAACTCCAATGGGTGAGAAACCAAGTCTCATCTAGTTTCACCAAATCATCAAGTCAAGCTTTCAAAGAGGATTCATCATCCAGGTTTCCCACATGTGTTATCCATAGAGATAGAACTAAGAACTCCACTGGCATGACCACTTCCTTTCCATACACTAGGTTAAATGGTGTACTTTTGTTGAGGCACTTGTATGTAGTTCAGTAGGCCCAAATTAATATAGATACTCTTTCATTCCAATCAGTCTAGCCAATATTACAATTTTTTATTAAAGTGGTATGAAGGATCTTATTGAAGGCTTTAACTATTCCATTGGCATGTGGGTGGTATGGTGTCATCTTGTGGTGCACGATCATGAACTCAACCAACATGATGCGAATTGTCTCATTTAAGAAATGGGTTCCATGATCACTAGTGAAGCTTAGGGTACATCCAAACTAGGTTATAATGTTCTCCTAAATGAATCATGTGGTAGTTATTATAGTATAATCATTTTTTGACATTAATTTAGCCTAGTGCATGAGGTAGTTGGTTGTTGTAATGATGTACTGAGAGCTCATTCATCATCTTGTTAGAGTTATGGGTCCCATAAAATTAATAACCCACTTTTTGAATGGTTATTGAGAAGGAATGGATCGCAAAGGCATAACATCTCTCTTATTTGGTTTTCCTACATGTTGGTAGACATCACATTGCCTAACATAAGCCTTTGTATCTTTGAATAAAGTTGGCCATCAAAGTTTGGTGAGAAAGACCTTGCACGTGGTAGCCTCTTTAGTATAATGTCCTCTAGAAATACCTTCATGGACTTATTATAACACCTAAGGGCACTCATATTGCATTACATAGTAGTGAAGTACCTCATCATGATCCATTTTATAAATATCTTCTGCTATGAGTTGATAAGGTGTGGTGCAGATTGTAAGTTATTTTTTCTCTTATGGAGTAAGGGAGTCAGGCATACAGGCAGTATTGATAAATGTTGCAACATCCTCTAGCTCTTCAGGTACCCTAGCAACTCAAAAAAGTTGTATGTTAGGAATATCATCCTCTATGGCATGCGGGGGTTTTCCATTTTCAATTTCAGATAAATGATCAGGTCCATAGTTTGTCTTCCCCAGCTTTACTACTATAGAAAATTAGAATTCTTAGAATAAGACAATCTAGTGGCAAATTCTCCCATGTCATACTAGTTTGTTGAAAAGATACTTCAAGGCCTCATAGTATTTATAGAATATAAATGGGGTGTCTAGTAGGTACTACCTAAAATTTTATAGAGCATAAACCATAGACAAAGATTCATGCTCAATAGTGGTATAGTTCCTTTCAGTTGATGTTAGCTTCCTACTAACAAAGTAAATCAAGTGATCCAAGTGTCCATCACTTGGTTGTGCAAGTCTCACACTGACTACCATCCCAAATGCATCAACATGGACATGAAAAAGCTTTGTCCAATCAAGGAATTATAAGATAAGAGTGGTAACTAACCTTTCTTTGAGTGTTTCAAAAGCTGATTTATAAGAATTAGTCCATATAAATTGTTCATTGTGCTTTAGAAGCTCTTCCAAGGCACTAAAATCTTAGCATAACCATGACTAATTTTTTTGTAATAGTCTAGGTTCCATAGGAAGGTGCATACCTCATGATAAGTCTTAGGCACTATTAGATGGATAATAATGGAGACTTGGTTGGGTCGACTATGAGTCCTTCCTTTCAAATGATATGCCCAAGAAGTATGCCAAAAGGTGTCATGAATAGGCACTTATTCAAATTTAAGGAAATTACAACACTCAATAATGCTCAAATATGAGTCTCAGATTGGCATAATGATCCTTGACCAACCCGTATACCATCTAGTCATCCAAGTAGACTTGGAGGAATTTATGAATGAAATCTTTGAAAACCTCAACTGCTATCCATGAAAACACTGTTGGGGCATTTTTCAATCCAAAGGCATGATGGTATAGGTAAAAGATCCAAATTCAGTAGCAAAAGTATTCTTGGATTGGTCTTCCTTAGCTATCTAGACTTAGTGGTACCCTAAGAACCCATCAATAAAAAAGTATACTTCACAACTGGCAACACCTTCTAAGATTTCCTCCATGAAAGGTGTTGGGAAAGGATCTATTACATAGGATGCATTTAAGACACAATAATCCATATAGATATAGATACGCCCATATTTTTTTATATTAATTACCTTGAGACTAACCCATTCAGATTCAATAATGGGAGTAATTAATATGATGTGAAGCATGTTATCGATCTCCTCTTTCACTCGTGCCCAGAGTTGGGGTTCATCTTGTATGGTCATTTTTTCATGGGGCAAGTGTTGTCGATTAGCTTTATGTGCATCTTTCCTAGGGAAAGGTGGACTCCTTTCATTTCTCTATAATTCCTTAGAAAAACATCTTGATACTCTTTCAATAACTCAAAAATATTAGAAATTTTTGTGTCAGTCCAATAATTTCCAATCATAGCCATCTTTGGCTCTTGCTCTATGCCAATGTGACACTGAATAGTTTGAATGGGCCCATGATAAGGGTTTTTCATTAGAGAACTTATGTCTTGAATATTTCATGAACCAATACTTGTAGGGACATCTAAATGGTTAGTCAAGGGGTTGAGTGAAGTAGACCCTTCACCTTCATCTACTTGGAAGATGAGTTTTTGCTTTCCCACGTGGATCTCTTCATGACATTATTCATTAGGAACTATCGATGGTGTAAGAATTGATTGGGTAGAAGCCTCAATGAATAAATGCAAGGATTCTTTAGGTTCTTAATGAATATGGCATAAGTGGTCTTTGATAGGACTTGGGTCTCCAATGATTGCTTCATACATGGCCTAAAGGGTGAGGTGCAAGTTCATCCTTGGTGAAGAGTAAGAGAGCATCAACATCATATTCCCCTTTAGTAACTACCAGAACTCGGTACCCATGTGCCTCTCTTCATGAACATACCATACCCATGCTCAAGTTTGTAAAGTCCCATAAAATGCATGCACCTAGAGGTCCTCTGGTAAGAATGTGTCCTCAGTCTACAATATTGTTTCATAAGCCTCAATGTGATGTTTGGGTGTTTACATGTTGCTATAATGAAGTATTCCTTTAACCTTATTATAGTGATGAAATATATGGTGTAGATTAGCTCGTACTTAATCCTAGTATAAAAGGCACTCTTTATGAGTATACCACCATCTGGTGGCAATACCATCAAAAATATGATCTAATAACCTCATCCTATCATTATCGATATCATAGAAATCTTCAAGGCACTAGACAAAGTCACGCACCTCCATTTTTCCTTGGAACCATGGGGCTTCAATAAGTCTTTCAAGTGGTGGTCCCACCAATGGTCCTCTCATTGATAAACCCATGATGTGCACAAACTTATGACATCTAAGAAGCTAGCGTAAGATGTTTTTTCCTTTGTTTACAGTACTACACAACCTTCTGGTGAGATCATAGTCACCATGGGCCCAACAGTTATAAACATTATTTGTAATATTTGAGATAGATTGGTTTTTCATCCACCAAAGAATACCATATGGTGTTAGATCATGCTACTCATCATTTCAAGTTATAACATTATACAATCTTATTGATATCTTCATTAGCATTTAGGAGCTCAATATAAGGATGTCATTGTTCTTGGTCCAAAGGTATTACTATGAACTAATTGGTATTTTCAAAACTAATGTTTTAGTTTTTAAAGCTCAAGTTTACAGGGTTCTTGTAGAACCAAGGCCTTCCCAATAGGGTTGGATAGTCATTAGCTTCTACTAACTCCAAAACCTCCAAATCTACTTTGAAGGAAACCCCAAGTATGTCAATGGTGGCATTATTGAGGACTCTAATAGGATACACTCGAGTCTTATTTGCCTTAAATAAGACATGAGGAGAAGGCTACAATGATGGACTAGACATTCTTCACTAAGCATCTTTAGTGAGAATATTAACTTCCACACCAGTATCTATTAGAATATCCTAGATTACCCATCCATTGATAGCAGCATTAACCAATATCTCTCCATCATCCGAGGGAGTAGAGGAACTAGGAGTTTTCTAATCATGAGCATGATTTAAATAATGATCCTCACTTTGTTGATTAAGGTGAGGGTGGACATAGTTTGGTAAGTGGACCTAAATTTTAATCTAAATGATAAATTGGGGAATAATATCCTCATCCAACATACGCTTGCATAGTTCCTAAAAATTATCTCATACCACTGGTTGAGGTTTGGCTTCCCTTTGAACTATGGTGCATTGTGTCAAATCTTTGTCCTTGAGGTATTTAATCTCACCTTAGAGCTCTCACACAAGAGATATTATATCTTGAAGGACATCCTTTTGTTTCTATGTATCAGGGTACTTCCTTGCCCATGGTTCTTCTCGATGTAACTTTTTGATTGAGTTGGTTGTGGATTGAGTTTGTCCCCCACTATGAGTGGTGATATCTACTTGTTACACTATTGGGATGGTTGGGCATGCGTTCCATTTTTGTTTATCTATTTGAATCATGTCGACACCCTTTTCATTATGCTTCTTAGTGATAATCACATATAAATTAGGACACTCTTCTAGTTGATGGTCCTTTTTACAAAATGTGCAAGTTGAGTACTCTAGGCAATCCCTTTGATAGTGGTCTAGTGACCCACATTTATAGCAAGTCGTTAGTGGAAATTGACCACCACCTTATCCTCATCCTCTCCCTCACCCATGATATCCACCATTATCTTGGGTATTGGTGATTGAGGTTTTATGCATGCCACGTGCTTGAGCTTCATGAATATCACTAATCAATCAACAATCATTAGTGTAATGGGTGTAGCCATCACAAATCTTATAATACTCAGACACCTTAGTGTTTGTAGCCTATTGTAAAAGAGGACAAGAATGAACATCATGTTCTTTATAGTAAATCTCATAGGTTTTTTTTAGTACTACATAGATGTTCTTGTATAGGCAGTTATTCCTTGTATACCCTTCAATTTCATAGTTGATACACCAGACACCACTACATGTCTCATGTACATCATTTTCCATCAACTTTTCAAGTTATGATGTCATGGATGCTATATGTGCCTCCATAAAGAGACTAATCCTAGTATCTATACTTCTAACCACTTCAGTGTAAAGGGCAACTTCTAGAGCCTCATGTGCATTATTTAAGGTTCTTTATGATAGATTTCATTAGAAAGGTAATAACAATCCTCCCACAAACCATTGTGCATACTGAGTAGGATTTATTTCAAATGAAAAATTAGAAAGTAAGGTTTTGAATCATGCATCATATTCATGCACTCTCTTTATAATTCTTTACTATATATCCTTCATCACTGCTATACTTTATTTCTCAAACTCGAGAATGTCTAATTCTTGTAGGAAGGTTGCTTTGAGTTGGTCATAGTCGACCACTACTTTCTGAGGGTTAAACTTTTGATACCATTTGTGCATGTACTCTAAAAGCATGGTTTCAAAATATGTAGCTTTGCATTTAGAGGATGTGATGTTGCACACTCTCCAAATCAATTCACACTTGTGGACATGTTCAATTGCATTTTCTATCCCTTGATATTCAGGTAAATGCAATGTCATCTCATAGTATACCATAGTAGGTTGTTGAGTGGGTGGTTGCTAGGAAGATCTAGTTTCGATTCCATGAGGGGTTCCATTTCTACATGCACCTCCACCTAATCCTCTTCTAACACCTCCAACAATAGTTCCCATGGGAAGAGGCATGATAGAGGGTTGGTTTCCCAAGTTTGGGCTTGTATTCTGGCCTTGATGGCTAGATCCACCAAGAATCCCAAGTTATGCCATAGAATCCCCTTAAACAGGGAAAGATAATGTATATTTTGAATTATCACCTAATGGACTAGTTTTAGTCTCTCATACCTATTTAGTTTTTGACTCTATGATATCTTTATCCTAATTTTGTATATGTATTCTGTCTTACTCAAAGGCATGAGTACCCACTATGGTGGGGGAGCCTAGTTGATTCAGACTTAGTTCCTTGATTCTTGAAGTCCATTTTGGTTCCCTTCATAGGATAGAAGTGGCAAAGAATGCAACTTGAAAGTGATGGGTTCCTTGTGCGTATCCACCTCCCTTCAACTCTTTACAACATTCCTCAAGGTTTCCCAATCTCTTTTCATGTTGATAAATACCAGGATCCTCTATCAAGCTTCATCATAATTTCATTTTTGTAATGCCCATTGGATTTCTACCATGTTGAACCCATAACCTTCAATCAACCTCTAGTCTCCCCCTCCAAACATGTGGCCCATGCACAAAAGATTTTAACCTCCATGGGTAGAGTCTCCAATCCAAGGTCAACAATTAGCTTCTTAATTTCAAAGGCAAACAATGAGATATATCATCCCATTGACTCTCATAAAAATTGGAACTTTGCTTCCTTAGGACATGAATAGGTGGTCATAGAATACTCTAAAATATAGCTATTTCGAATGCCTCTCCACCAAGAGTTAACTGCTTACATCTGGGAAACTCCATGTCATGCTAAACTCCTCTACCATTCAATTGTCCAAGGTTGCCTTCTTTCAATATTTTTGGATCATCCTTGAGCATATGCTAGAACCCAAGAATGCAAGAGAATTGGGACCTCAAAAAATAAGGTTTCATATAGAGAACTATAGAGAATCTGCTCTACCCACTATCACGTAAAAACTCCTAGTTCAAGATACGAGACCACAAAGTTGTCTTTGACACTGGTAACCCCTTCTTCAATATTCTCTAACATGATGATCTTAAACATTTTCCCATGATTGTGATCCAATTACTTCAGGCCCCAATGATGGAACCAAAATGTGGGCTTCTTTTAGTTAGTTCTACTTCACCACTAAATCTTCTCCCTAATAGGCTAGTGCACTAGCCCTATCACATGAGAGGTAGTCTCACATGCTCACTCGAAGCAAGTAGCAAAAGACCGGTTCCTGAAGGCTTTATATCACAATGTTATATGTTTTCTCATCTTTCATAACATAGTTCTTAAAAGTTTATTCAACACCATAAATATAATACTATTATCCTTATTGTCCCAGATTTAACTAGCACTATAACTAGGATCACCATTACTATTTAACAATAGTGATAAAAGAAAAAGTTATCCATGACTTAGAAATAAACCATATCCATCATCCAACACTTATAATATTTTATCACTCATAACACAATATGGTAAACATTGATTTTGTATTAATTGCTTACTAAATTACAAGACAAATAATGTTATCTCTATTCTCCAAAGGACCATTTTTGCAAATGATTACAACAAGGGTTTTTATACTTGTTTTTCCCTAACCAAGTGTCATAATTCTAACTGTTATAAACAAATGGCACACAGACTCCCAACAAATTAAGAGTCATGGATCTTACAATTAGTTGTTCCTATAGACTCAGGTCTTCACACCCCTAGGACCTCATTCTATGCTATATCTTAGTGCCAGGTGTTTCGTTCCTCATGGGCCAGTATAAAACCTTTGAACAATAAGGTCAAAGTGTCCTATTTAAAAATGTTCTTCTAACTATGCTCCCCTAATCTTCTAATTTTATTTTTAGCTCTCTATTCTCAAGTCCCTTGTGACACATTCCCTTTTTACTGGGTCCTCTCATGTTTGGTCTCCTATGCCATTGTCCTTCTACACCATCACTTTCCACACCTATCAACTATGTTCCATGATCCTCTTGTGTCATGGTCCTCTCACACCATGGTCCTTTTATGTCATGTCGGTACATGCATCAAAATAGGCAATGGTCCCTCTACATTGCATGCTAAAAATGGAACAATACTTATTCAAATTTTAGGGTTCAACACATGCAAACCTCCAATTTCATGTTATCTTTGAGGCCACCCAAAAATAGGTCGATTGGATTTTCCTCAGTGATGTCTACTACATGTAAGGAAAGGTTTTGAAATTAATGAATGTAGTCCTTGACAGTCATAGTTAGGTGCAATTTCATTAGCTGACAAAATTAATTTTTAGAGATAGTATTGCGATAGTGGAGCTAAAACTCCTTAAAAAATATTGACCATGAAATTGGGACACCCTTATTTTTATTTTGAGCACACAACTAATGATACGAAATGAATGGCTCAGGTTCCAGATAGAGAGAGACCATCACTACTTTTTGTGAACATGTAATTTGATGTAGATCAAATAAATTTTTAATTTAAGTGAGCTAAGTTAGTGGATCATCACCATCAAACTTGTGTAGGTCCACTTTTGGCAACATAGACTTATGGCTAGAATTGGTATTGATATTATTTGGAGTAGGAGAACCAAACTAAAGTGGTGGAGGATTATTTTGCAGTGGCTGAGCTGACAAGTTAGACAATTGTCTAAATATTTGTTGTAATTGATCTTTCATGATATCCAAGTCTCCTCTCAAACTTGTAATGTCCCCTTGAACCATATCAAAATCATCTTTTTTCACCATGCCCTACAACTTTGACTTAAGTTGATGAACTACCTCTAAAATAGATGGATTAGAAGTTTTAGATTTCATGTCATCTTTGTAAGGAGTTTTTAGAGTTTCCTGTCCTTTTCTATGACCATGAGTGTTTAGACATGCACAAACCCTATGAGGGTTTTAGCCCCAAAAAAATCATCAATGGAATACACCATCACAATCATCTTACCAAGATGAATCCAATAACTGCTATTATGTATAAAGATGAAATATTTTGACCCAAGAAAGTGTATGAGTAGAATATATTATTACGATCGGATTGAAGAACCTCACAAACAAAATTGTAGTGATAAAAAAAATCAAATCCTCCCATATCACAAGTTATGTTTTTTTGACCTTCTGGTGCTCAAGACACTAGATTAAAAAAAATGCACCATAGAAACTTACCCAAATCGATGCTCTAATACCACTTGTAAGGAAATTACTTAGATGATTCATGATAATAGTTATAATAAATGGCATAATTAAGAGTAGAATAAGCAGATCCACAACAACAACTAGAAAAAGAGTAGAATACTTAAATATTATGACTGAGCCACTTCGAGGGGGAAACCTCCATAACAATGTAATAAGAACAAAATTCACAATATGATGATAAAAAACTAACCACTACCTCATATATATACTCTACTTAGCCATGGTTATTTCATAGGATGACCATACTAAGAACATTGATAAATATAACAAGCTAATATGAAGATGTGAAAGCCATAAATCGATCACATATATCCCTAGACACACTATAGGTTAAGGGCATAGTAGTCAGCCACCTTACTAACTAATACGACCATCCTAAAACTAAAGTGGTCAATGACATCATACATTGTCTGCCACCAAGCACTCATTTCAACTAGGTTAGACACCTTTAACATTATTTTCCACTCTAATTTATAATTAGATCAACTAATTGATATACAGTTGACCACCTACCAAACCTATCAAATTCAACTAAGTTAGCCAGGCCAACTTCGTTTAAATTGTGTGGTGATTTTTAACTAGTTTATCATCAATGATGTAGACCTAAATTTTCACCTTTTGATTTTTTCCCGCTATTTATGGTGATTTTTACTCTATTACAAAAATTTTGGGGGGCAAAATCCATTACACAAATTTTCCCTGACATCTAATTTTCCAAACTAGTTCATTTTATACCCAAAATGCTAAATAAATAGTATTAAATACACCCCATACCTAGACTATCCCAACAATAGCTACAATATGTCCTCCACCTCATCCTCCTCCTCTCATATAGGACATCATCTCTCTCATTGATAATTCTAGTCACACAAAGCTCTAGTTTCCAAAATTAGAAAATGTACAAACAAATAGTTAGTTACCATTTTATAATAAAAATTTAAAATTTTAACCTTACAGTTATTAACTAAAAAAACCCATATTTTGCTCATAAATTTACTTTTGTAAACTCTTTTGAAAAACCTAAATAAGTTTTGGAATCCTGATAATGTAGAGAATTTTTTAGTGCCATCCACATATTTTGGCAAAAGTTTTAAATTGTATCTTATTTTTTAGGTCTATCTACTTTTCTTCACATTAGATGCCTCTTCCATCTGCTTCTCATTCAACTCTTATTCCATAACAACAAGGTAAGTCAAGGTACATATTTACAAATTATTTGTTTTCATTTCTTTTTCACTTTCTATTTTAATTTTTTAGCTCAATTTTGTGTGTTTCTATGTTCTTTTACTTGAAGCACCATCCCATGTTATACCTTCGTGACACATGATGAGCTTTGAGTGGGGCATATGTATACATATAATATTTTTAAATTTTATCATTTACTGAGACTTTATCTCTTGTAATAACCTATCGAGTTTCAATATCTTTGAGTGCATTAAATAAACAGTGAACCAGGATAGGGTTGGGCAAACCATTGGTGCTTCGTAAGATTTTTTATTAATTATATCATTAACTAAACCCAATATAATCTTGCTTATCTAACTCCATAAAAAAGTAAACCTCATTTATCCACTTCCCTAAGTAATTCTCCTTTCAAATAACCCTTAATTAATCAAATGCCCTTTTTCCTACTAAGTCAACCTCATCGACCTTATTATGGAACTAAATCAGCCTGGCCGACCTAGTTTGAGGCCTAACAATAACTTTAATTAAAATTGGGTCATATTGGTTGGTATTTTTGGTTAAAATTATGAAAGGATTAGGACCTATCCATTTATATAAATAAAACCTTCAATTCAATCCAATAGAGAGGGACATTCATTTTCACATTATTACATATCGTAATTCTGCTAGATGTACATTTGAAAGAGTCATTGCTTAAGGTTTGCCTTAGAGGGAAGATAACTTGTCTTTTGGGAAGTCTTGGATGTAAAGTATGAATATTTTATCATAGAGATGATTTATATAGTTTGATCCTTATAAATCCACAACAACCTCTTATAAAACACCATTGGCCAAGGGAGAGATTGAAACTCAACAAGTTTGCCCAAAGGTAAGTATCTCTAACTTTTGTTATTTCATTTGATAGATAGATATAACACATATTAATAGGTTTTGAGTGTTTAACTATTTTCTTAGATTTCCTCTATTCTTAAATTTAATATAGTTATAGGATCTTATTTACTTGTCATCTTCCATTTTAGGTGATCTAGGCTCCCATTTGCCTACCATGATCCCTTGATTGATCATTTATGTTAAACCATCCCCCTTTGTGCCATAAACTTTAGCTAACACTAGATTAGTTTTATTTTATGTATTATAAGGTCTAGATAGGATTATTTCATGGTTTTATTTTACTAAAGGCTTTGGAAACCTTTCTTTTAGTGTTGTGTGATAATATATCTCTTGATTAGGTTTAGCAAATCTAATTTGGTCATGCCCCCAATAAAGTATCATAATAAATGTTAGTTGATTACCTTCTCTAAGCTCGGATTTACTAAGTAGGATAAGTTGTATATATATATATATATATATATATATATATATATATATATATATATATATAGGCACTGCACATATACTTTACATCCAAGGGTGTCCTAATAACATATCAAAGACCTCATTACTCTGTAAAACTAAGAATAGATTGGATAGTATGGCAAAGCCTATCTAAAGTGGTAGTATTATGTGTCCTAGGGTATTCTATTTTTTCCATGGAATCCTTTAACTAATCTTGATGTATCTTATAAATATTTATTGTATGTACCTAAGAGAGTGAATAAGTATCATTGTACAAACATTTTCACTTGGACCATATTATGCATATGTTGTTCATCAATATAGGCTCATATGAAGAGTGCATAAAAATCTAAATTATCATCAACAATCTCATTGTCATCAATAATCTCATTTTCATCAAATGTGATCATAGGATGTGGTGAATTATCGATAAGTATGCCAATAATTGCATCTATTGGGTGATCATATGTCATGGGTAGAGGATGGATGTTATATGCAAAGTGGACTTCTAAAGTATCCTTAGTCTTTGTCATCTCACATTTAGGAAATGGATGATTAAAAATATTTAATTTATGATTTCTATTATGATGTGGTCTAGATTATTTTTTAGGGGTGCTAAAGTTTATAAAAAAGTCATCAATAATATCTTGTATCTTGTGTCTCAATTCGAAGCATATGTTCATAGAATGTCTCACAATTTGATGATAGTCATAATATGTAATTTTTTCATAGTTCCTTGGTGTAGGCATGTTTGGATTGAGCTCTTGTGGAGGAGGAATTGTGATAAGGTTTCACTCAAGTAGCTTATTCAGTAATACATGAGGAGGTGATGGTAATCTTGAAAATTACTTCTTCAATGAAGTTGTCAATTGTATTTGGTTCACAAGTTGTGATATTGCACTAATTGTAATATTTAAGTCATTCTTGTTATCAATTTATTTGACCTTGTAGCTTGGTTTTCTTTTAAACTTCATTGTTATAGTAATTTTAGGAGTATATTTAAACTTAATTTGGATAAAATCTATGAGCTTAACTTCTTTGTCCCTTATTGCATGGTATAGCTCATCAAAAGATTTGAATCTATTAAATATAATTGACTCATGGAATGGTGTAAGCAATATTTGATTGAATATTTTATGTAACTCATTATCGTTCATAACATTATTCATCTTGGATAGCATTATCTTGTACCAAAGTAAATGGTCATTGACTGGCTCATTGGGCTCTTGCTTAAGTTCAAAAATTTATGTATAAGAGAGTTTCTCATAAATGTTGATGGAAAAATGTGTTATAAATTTGTCTTCCATAGGGTTTAATGTATTTACAAATTGAAAGGGGAGATCATAGAGTCATCATAAATCATAGTCTTTAAGGCTTCTCATAAATAACTTGGTCAATAATTTATCATTGTATGCATAGTCCAAGCATGTTGCATGGAATTCTCTAAGGTGTTGCTCTGGATCACTTTTACATTTGTATAGTGGAAGCTTAAGAGCTAAAAATCCTATGAGTAAAGGATAAAATATTATCTCAGGGGATAAGGTATTAATAAGTAAGGCTTGTAAATCCATGGAATGACTAGATCTCGAGGCACCTTGTTCTAGTTGTAACACCTTAGTGTGTAGAGCTATAACAGTTTGCTTAAGGGAACATGTAGTAGGCAATGTTAGTAATGCAAAATGTGTAGTCATCATGGGAGGGGTAAAGGTTGTTTGTGTAATAATAGGTATGGAAATATTTTAGAGTCCTCGTGTTTCCCCAAACCTTGGGTGGATGTCACATATGTCACTAGAGGTGTAGATGTAGGCATAAGGCTAATAATGGAGGTCTAAATAGCTAAATTGGAAGTATTGGCTTGAAATGATTGGTTAATAATAATAAAGGGCTCTTTTTATTGTGTTTGAGATGTAACAATCTTAGCTTGGTGTATAGCCTTAGATGCTAGGATTGACTAGATTATTCTACCCACATCTTTAGGATTTTGATGGAGTGCTTGACAAATATTAGACAAGGATTTAAATTGATCAATATCTACCCCATTAATTTCAGCAAGATCAATAATATCTATGCCTTCATAGCTATCTTGATTATTATGTTCACTGTGATTATCTTGATTATCATGTTCTAATGGAGGCATGTCAACATAATCATTTGTTTACACATATTCATGAATAACTGCATCATCAAAAGAAGAAGAAACATCCATTATATATATTTTAGATGAAGTTAAAGGAATCTAGTTGTGTTATATATGGATCCCACTTAATCTAGCACATCTTAGAGGGGTAGTGGAAATAGCCTTCTTGGATGGCATAGGATGGAATTTTGCAAGTGTGTAGAATGCTAAGGCTAAAGGTGAAAATATTTATTGTATTTTGTATGGGGAAATCAAATATCATGTATACATCCATCTGATAAAAATATGTAACCGAAAGGAAAACCTAGAGTTTGGAATAGTTTGATATGTGTAAGGGTTCACCAATATGTTTTACCCTAATTTTTTTATAAACCCTAATAAGATATAAAGTAGTAAAATAATTTAGATTAATAAATATGGCATTCAATCATGTATCTGAATATAAAATATTGAATTTGATTGCAATGATTTAACAAGTGAAATAACTAAATATAGTAAGTTAACAAAGGGATGAGTACTTATCTTTTGTGGTTGACTATCTAACTATAATTGTATTCTAGAAATGAAAATCACACTAAAGCAAGCTTGTGATTCATCTAGTTCTAGAATTGTACCTTTGTATGCAAAGGGTTAGTTTTGTTAGACCTAGGTCAATATTATCAGTTAATATTGACCTGTGCTAGTTAGTATTAACTTGTGAAGAAATGAGGGATTGTGACTATATGTTTACCTTTGCTTTTCCTTGTAAGCTTTGCATGTGTGATCTTGAGCCTTAATGATACACGTAACTTTAAAAATTAACCTCCTTCACCTTAAAACCTTAGGTGCTCTTGCAAAGGTTAGAAACCTATAAAATTTGATAAAGTGTAATAAGTTGAGCTAACCCCAATCACCCCCATTTGATGATTGACCATTACCTATGTATTTGATAATATGAGGATTGAAATCAAACTACAAGTAGTTCTCCAACCAAGTGTGATTGTGGAATTGGGTTCCTTCGCTATATGTGTGTAACTAATGATTTGGATTTGATACTTGACAATGTTTGATTTTAATTGGATTTGGTATGCTTCAAACTTGGATTATGACCACTCCTATTTATAGATTCATAGTTTGGGAAGAATAGAACATATTTTCTTAATGTGTAATAGTGTATAAATGTACACTAGATAAGTGTCTAGTCCCTTTTAAATGAGATCCTGATTTGTTTCTATATGAGTCTAATTGGGTAATTTCTCACACCACCAATATGCTAGGAAATGGTCTATGCAACAAGCTAGGATTAACCTACAACTTATCTTATCTAAGAGATCCAGACATGGAGAATGTTGAACACAACTATCTACTGAGAGGGGGGTGAATCAGTAGATCAGCTAAAACTAGTTCTTTTAAACCTTCTAGAGTAGATACAAATTCATATGCATATTAAAGAATAGATGTAGAGATCAGACACACACACAAAAGCACATTACACCAAATTTATACGTGGAAAACCCAAAGTGAAAAACCACGGTGAGAATAGCTGCTAGAATCTACTATTCTAATCCAATCTCATAGTTAAACACCTCACTGGAAAAACCACATTGGTTATATTTAAGGACACCTATCCTTAAGAGAAACTAATCCCCTAACTGAGAACTAACTCAATTTATCTGATGCTACCAACCAAATAGAATTATGGAGCTACAACTCCAGTATATAAGATAGATTCATGAAAGAATCTAGTTCTTTTTCTCTGTTACAAGTCTAGTCTGTAATTGTTCTATCTCTGCACATTATCTATGTGCTCTTTCTTCCTCTCTTCCTCACTCTATTTTTTTCTAAATATAACACCCCTTTTAGACACTCTTCATCTCTCTATCTCTCTAACTTTTACTTTTTCTTTGTGTCTGCATACATCTCGAATTGACACACTTTGAGTTGCTCTGGTAGCCCTTTTTTCAATTAGAACAACAACATTACTTCACAATGTTCAAGATGTTGTATATATAGAAAAAAAATCTAGGGTTTCATGTCTCCAATCATGTTCACACTTTGACTACACTCTTTTATCCTTGTTTTGGATTTTTTCTCAATTGTGACTTGACCTATCAATTTCCCATGTCTCGATTCATGCTTCACATCACAATGTTCAGGTCTCTTTACTATTTATGGTAATTTTTGGATTCAAAACATAAATGTGTAGCCTATTTAAGCATATATTTATTAGATCGATCAATCTTGAGCTCTGTGTAGTCATATCAAGTTCATCACCAGTTCTATATATTTCTCCACTTGATCGTTAGAACATATTAATTGTAGGCCTTTGATTTCTTTCTCCATGCCATTTCTAAGTTCTTTTACTAACCATTGAGCTCCTTTCTACATCTCACTATCTCCTATATAATTAGATCACTTTCACTCCTTTTGATTATCCCTAATATGCTTGATCTTTAGTTTTCTATTGTGTCATTAACTATAGGTCACATTGCATCACTAACTCCACTTTGTTTCATTAGATTTTCCTTATCAATATTTTTACATGTCGTTCAATCTCTGAAGATGCACAATATTTATATTATCTTGGTCGTTAAACTTTAGCATGTTGACCTCATCTCATTTTCTTCGACATTCATGTATTATTTTTGCTTTTTTGATCTCTTTAGACTTGCTTGACCTTTAACTCGCCTTGATCCTTGGGTACTTTTGAAAATGCCCTATGAGACTCCACACTTATCCTTAGGCAATGTTGCAAGTGACCTATATTTCTACCAAAATATCCTCTAAAAACTTTGTAAGATTCCATTCCATCTAAAAATTATCCTTCAAGAACTTTGTAAGTGTCCACCTGCCTTAGACAAATTCTTTGAAAGAATTCATCAATGCCCTTCTTCTAAAAGTGTCCTTTGGGACTTCTATAAGTGACCTATTTAGAACTTTAGTTTGGATCACATGCCCTTTAGAGCTTTAGCAAAGTACCTTTCAAAAATTTTGTTTGGGTCACATGCCCTTTAGAACTTTGGCAAAGTACCCTTTGGGATATTTGTTTGGGTCACATGCCCTTTGGAACTCTTGTAAAGTACCCTTCAAAAACTTTGAATGGTTCACTTACCCTTTGTCATTTTTGAAAATATCCCTTTAGAAACTTTGAATGGTTCACTTACCATTTGGCATTTTTGAAAAGATGCCTTCAGAAAATTTAAACAATTCACTTACCCTTCAGCATTTTGAAAATATCCCTTCAAAACTTTTTTAAGGTACCCTTCGGAACAATTTTTCCAACAAAGACTTAGCCATTTTTATGAAAGAATTCACCAAACCACTTTCTCTAAAAGAATTCCAAATATCACTCATTTCCTTTGAAAACTTTATTGTCGACATTTTGTCTAATAAGGTCTAAACCATTTTCCCAAAAGAATTTGTCGAACCACTTTCTCTGAAAGAATTCCCTATACAAATACAAAGGTGCAAAATCAACTAAGTATGGAAACTTATTAGGCTTTTCACTGAGGAATAACCTTATGCATTTTTTAAAAAAAATCTACTCATCCTTATGACTTAGAACTTAGACCAAAAAGAGATATATGCAAATGTTATTAACATCCACTTGTGTACTTAGCCATTTCTGTCAAGATAACCATGTGAGCAAAGACATTCATATGACTATTCTTGTATTTTCATAATCATTCAAAGTACACACACAAATCCATGGGGCTCTATAGCAAGTTTGTTTAAATGAACACCTTTGTCATTAATGCATAATAACACTTGCTACCTTTGACATCAATGACAATCCTTCATACATCAATGACTATGTCCAACAATCTCCCCCTTTGTCATTGATGGAAACACATCATCAGAATGACTTTACTTCTGCATTCTACTCTCTCCCCCTTTAACATTAATGACAAAGAGTCTTGGCCATAATATGGTTGCTCCAGTTCTAGCATCTTAGCTATTTTTATCCTTGGACCTATCAGGCTAGAACACTTTGTGAGGAACTCCCCCTTAGGTAATGGCACATTTGCCTAAACTCTATGCAGACATATTCAAATCTAACTCCCCTAGCTCCAAGATTCTACAAATGATCATTTATATAGCATTGGTCTAAAATATCAATCAATAATCTACATATATATATATATATAGACATAATGATCAAGAGCCAACACACCTTTGTCACCTCCTTTGTCATCACATAGCAAGGGGACTGCAACTTTCTCACTAGATTGCCTTTTCTTATAATCTAGGAGTTAATAATGTTCCTGCAATACTCCCCCTGGATTCATGTCCTATCACTAAAAGCTAGTGATGTGGCGTGGGAGATACCACTCCCAACTTCTCTCTTAGATAATCAAATTACTCCTTGGGAAGAGGCTTGGTGAATATATTTGTAATTTGATCCTTTGTTGGCACATAATCAATTTTGACCTCTTGATCTGCAATCTTTTCTTTCAAAAAATGATATTTGATGGATATATGCTTGGTTCTGGAATGCATCACTGGGTTGTTAGATATGTTTATGGCACTTGAGTTATCACAAAAGATAGAAATAGGTTCTTGCTATTCTACCTTAATGTCTTTGAGAGTCTACTTCATCCACAAGACTTGGGTGCAACATGTTGTTGCTGCTGCATACTCTGCTTCTATTGTAGAAAGTGTAATTGACTCTTGCTTTTTACTCATCCATGACACAAGTCTATTTCCAAGAAAAAATGCACCACCACTAGTGTTTCTCCTATCATCCACACTTCCTACCTAATCATCATATGCATATGCAATCAAAATGAGATCTTCACTTGTAGGATACCACAAACCATAGTCAATTGTGCTCTTGATGTATCTAAAGATTCTTTTCACAACATTAACATGTGATTCCTTGGGAGATACTTGAAACCTTGTAACCATGTAGATTACTTGCATGATGTCTGGTCTTGATGCAGTCAAGTACAATAGGATACCTATCATTGATCTGTACATAGTATTATTTACATCAGGGGACTCATCTTCTTTGCTTAGCTTGCATCCAGTTATCATGGGAGTACTAATTGGTTTATTATCTTCCATTCTAAATTTCTTGAGCATATCCTTTACATATTTAGTTTGAGATATGAATATCCTTTCATTGGTTTGTGCAATTTGTAGACCAAGAAAGAAGGAAAGTTCTCCCAGCATAGACATTTCAAATTCACTTTGTATTTGTGTAGCAAATTCTTTGCACATATTACTATTGCCACCTCCAAAGATGATATCATCTACATACACAACAATAATAAATATATGCTCACCTTCTGATCTAAAGTATAAATTGCTATTTGCACATCCTTTGTTGAAACCTTGTTGTTACATGTATTGATCCAATTCTGAATACCATGCTCTAGGTGCCTATTTTAGTCCATTTAGTGCCTTCTTCAGTCTGCACACATAATCTTCTTCATCTACTAGTTGAAAACCTTCTAATTGTTCAATGTAGACTTCCTCTTCTAAGTTTCCATTCAAGGATGTTGACTTTACATCCATTTGATATACTTTGAACTTCTTATGAATAGAAAATGCCAAAATCATTCTTATAGCTTCTAGTCTTGCCACTATAGCAAATGTCTCTTAAAAGTGTATGTATTCTACTTGTTCATATCCCTTACACACCATCTTGCTTTATTTCTTATAATAGCTCCATCTTCATTGAGTTTGTTTCTGTAAACCCATTTTTTTCTTATCACATTCTTATTTGAGGGTCTCAGAACTAATTCCTAGGCTTTATTCTTTTCTATTTGACTCAGTTCTTCTTCCATGGTTTTTAACCAATTTTCATCCTTGCTAGCTTCACTAAAGGTCTTAGACTCAATTTCTAAAAATAGAGCAAAACTTACTCACTCCTTGTTCATTCCAGCTCTTCTCCTAGTCTAAATTCCTTCATCTGCGTTGCCAATTATCTGCCCCTTGGGATGATCCTTTTGAACAAACCTTGGGGTTGCCTTTTCAGTTTTTCTTCCTCCTCTTCAAAATCTTCTTCTTCATTTTTTGCTCCTTTTAATTCTTCAATTATGATATCCTCATCAAGTTCAACATGTTTATATCATTCTTCAACCTTGACATTAGTGCTTTCAACTATTTTATGCAGCCTCTTATTGTAACATACATAAGCTTTACTATGAGTAGAGTAACCAAGAAAAATTACCTCATCACATCTTGACTCAAAACTTCCTATTTTGTCATCCTTTCTTCTGATGTAGCATTTTATTCCAAACACTCTAAAGTACCTAACAGATGCAGGCTTTCCATACCATAGTTCATATGGGGTTTTATCACTTTTCACCCTTAGTTGAACTTTGTTCGGGAAGTACATTGTTGTTTGGACTGCTTTTCTCCAATATCCATCAGATAGTTTGGCCTCTTTCAACATTGTTTTGGCCATCTCCTTGATAGTCATATTCTTTCTCTCAATAACTCCATTTTGATGTGGATTTCTTAAGCAGAGTAGTGCCTCTTAATCCTATGCTTCTCATAATATTCTATGAACTCTTTGGAGGTGAATTCTCCACCTTTACCAGATCTCAAACATTTGATCTTTCTTCCCATTTCATTTTCAACAATGGCTCTAAAGATCTTAAATCTTTCAAAGGCTTGAAATTTGTCCTTCAAAACGGTTACCCATGTCATCCTTAAGTAATCATATACAAATAACATGAAGTAATGGATTCCTTTAGATCCTCCTATCTTGGTAGGACCACACAAATCAATATGAACTAATTGTAGAGGCTTTGTAGTCACATATTCTTTTGTTTCAAAATTGACCCTTATTTGCTTGCCTAATTGACATTCTCTACATGTAGTATATGTGGGTTTAGTTATCTTGGGCATATGTCATACATAGTTATTATAACTTACTTTGACTAAATTGTCAAAATTGACATGACCTATTCTCCTATGCCATAACTAGATTTCATCAACATTTCCTATGAGGCAACTATTATTGTTTACCTCAACAAGATTGTAGATATTATTCTCATTCCTTCTCCCTTATGCAACTTTTTTTCCAGATCTTTTTAACTTGCAGCTTTGGCATCAAATATGACCTTATATCCATTGTCACACATTTGGCTAACACTCAATAGATTATGCTTGAGTCCTTCAACATAAAGAACATAATGTGTAGGAAGCTTACCATCTATGTGCAAGGTTCCTTTTCCTTTGATTTTTACTACTATATTGGCTCCCAAACTGAAATTTCCTTCCTTGCACTTGCTCAACTTAGTGAACTTACTCTTGTCACCAGTCATATGCTTTAAGCACCCACTATCTATCATTCATAAATTTTGCTCTTTGGTGTGGAGTGTTGTTTGAGAAATCAAGGATTGATTCTTCACTCTCCACATTTCCTTAGATCTCTCATATGTCCTTTTATTTTCTTTATTACTAACTTGTGGATCTTTTTTCTCATTAGGAGACTTGTCTTTCTTTACATTATTTATTTTTTACATTGCAAAGTTAGTCCTACAATATATGGCTATGTGACCAAAATTATTGCAATTATAACATATTGTACTTGGATCTAACAGAGGAGCAAATGAGTTTCTACTTACAAAATTAGTTCTCCTCATAGGTAAAACTCTACATTCAATAGCCCTATATGACCAAACTGATTATAGCTGTAACAATAACCATAAAAGGATGAATAATATCTGGTTTTAACATTTTTTGGTGTAGTATATTAAACTTTCATATACTTTTGTTTCTTCAAGTCTACCACTTTAGTATATTCTTTTGCATCTTTGATTTTAGTCTTTCTTTCAGAATTTATTCTCCTCACCTTATCTTTGTTTGGATCATTCTTAGTGTCCTTGTTGACTTCCTCTTTCCTTGCTTCTACTTCTCCTCCTATCTTGAAATTATCATATAGATTTGTTGATGTTCTAGTTGAGGAACCTTTTCCTTTCTCATATCTAAGCCCTGATTTTTCATTTGAGGGATTTTGAGCACTGATTAGTTCATTAATAATATTTGATCCTTTTGTCAACTTTAAGCTTTTATCTAATTGGCCTTTTGCATTCTCAAGTTCTTTTGTTAAGGCTACTATTTCTTCATCAAGCTTCATGCATTCTTCAGATTTGGACTGGAGATCCATCTTGACTATTTCTCCTATTATTTTAACCTCCTCACATTGAGTTTTTAGAACCACTATCATTTGTTTAGGTTTTTCAAGTTCCTTTTTCCCAAGCTTATTATGTTTTGAGTTCTCTTTTCTTAGTTTCTCAATCTCTTCTAGAGCACAAACAAGTTCACCTTCTAAATCAATTTAACCTTCCTTTTCTTCATCCCAATCTTCATCTTCATCTTGTTCTTGAGTTGTGAAAGTGGATTCTTCTTCCATGAACAAGAATTCATTTCCCTTAGCTACAAAAGCACAACCATGATCATCATCAGAGCTATCACCATCACTATATTTTACCGAGTCACTGTCTTCTTTTTTATATAAACCTTTCTTACTCTTGAAGAATTTCCCCCTTTTTATATTGTGGGGTTTCACCTTTTTGATGTTCTCCACTTGGTTAGTATTGTCCCTTTTATTATAAAGGCATTTGGCAGCAAAGTGTCCTACTTTACCATAATTAAAACATTTGAATGGTAATTTACCTTTATATTTTCCTGATCCTCTCTTCAATTTTCTAATAAATTTAGCTTCTTCTCCATCAGTCTCCTCAAACTCAAACGTAGATGTTTCTTCTTTTACCTACTTTACTACTTTGAATGCAACTTCTCTTTTAAAAGTGTCAGTCTCTCCCATTCTCATCTCATAGGCTATGAATGTTCCATGTAGCTCATCAACATTTATTTTATCCAAGTCTTTTTCTTCCTCTATTGTAGAGATTTTTTAATCATATCTTGATGGCAAAGATCTTAAGATCTTCTTGATTATGGTTGACTCTTCCATTTCTTCACCAAGACCTCTGATTGTATTCACTATTTCATCTACCTTGAGGAGGTAGTCGGTAATCTTTTCCTCTTCATTCATCTTAAGACTTTGAAACTACCCTTTGCATGTTTGTAGCTTGGCTTGCTTCACCTTATCATCTCCTTCATAGATGCTCTTTAACTTGTTCCAGATGTCTTTTGCACTCTGATAATGCATAACTTTGATGAACTCTAAATTTGATAGTCCATAGGGAATAGCATTCTTTGCCTTGGAATTGTTTTCATATGCCTTCTTGGTAGCTTGATCAGTAAGAGCTATGGTATGAGTTATATATCCATTTACCATAGACATCCATACATCAAACCCTAATGAGGATAGATATGTTTCCATTCATATACTCCAGAAAGCATAGGCAGATCCATTAAAGAGAGGTGCTTTGTTTGAGGAGGATCCTTATTGACTACCCATTATGTTCACTAACCAAGATCTACTTGAGCTAATTAAGCTTCTATTAAGGAACCCTAGGCTCTGACACCAATTGTTGAACATAACTATCACTAAGAGGAGGGTGAATCAGTAGATCAACTAAAACTAGCTCTTTTAAACCTTCTAGAGTAGATACAAATTCATATGCATATTAAAAATAGATGCAGAGATCACACACACACACACACACACACACACACACACACACACAAGCACATTACACTAGATTTATACGTGGAAAACCCAAAGGAAAAAACCATAATGAGAATAGCTGTTAGAATCTACTATTCTAATCCAACCTCATAGTTAAACACCTCATTGGAAAAACCACACTGGTTACATTTAAGGATACTTATCCTTAGGAGACACCAATCCCCTAACTAAGCAACAACTCAGTTTGTCTGAATACACCAACCAATCATAACTATGGAGCTACAACTCTAGTATACAAGATAGATTCATGAAAGAATCTAGTTTTATTTCTCTGTTATAAGTTTGGTTTGTAACTATTCAGTCTCTACACAATCTCTGTGTGCTCTTTCTTCCTCTCTACCTCACTCTATTTTTATCTAGATATAACCCCCCTTTTAGACAATCTTCATCTCTCTATCTCTCTAACTTTTACTTTTTCTTTATGTCTGCATACATCTTGAATTGACACACTTTGAGTCACTCTGGTAGCCCTTTTTCAATTACAACAACATCATTACTTCATAATGTTCAAGATGTCATATATAGAGACAATGAATTTAGGGTTTCATGTCTCCAATTGTGTTCACACTTTGACTGCACTCTCTTATCCCCATTTTGGATTTTTTCTCAATTATGAGTTGACCTGTCGATTTCTCGCATCTTGGTTCATACTTCACATCGTAATGTTTAGGTCTCTTTACTATATATGGTAACTAATAGATTCAAAACATAAATGCATAGCCTCTTTAATCATAGATTGATTGGATCGATAAATCTTGAGCTCTGTTTCATCACCAGTTTTATCTATTTCTCCACTTGACCATTAGAACATATTAAATGCAGGCCTTTGATTTATTTCTTCACACCATTTCTATGTTATTTTACTAGCCATCGATCTCCTTTCTGCATCTTTCCATCTCCTATATAATTGGATCACTTTCACTCCTTTCAATTATCCTCAATATGCTTGATCTTTAGCTTTATATTATGTCATTAAGTATAGGTCACATTACATCACTGACTCCACTTTGTTTCATTAGATTTTCCTTATCGAGCTTTCTACATGTCGTTTGATCTCTAAAGATGCATGATATTTATATTGGCTTGGTCATTAAACTTTGGCATGTTGACCTCATCTCACTTTCTTTAGGATTCATGTATTACTTTTGCTCTTTTGATCTCTTCGGACTTACTCAACCTTTAACTCACCTTGATCCTTCAAAAATTTTGAAAATTCCCTACGAGACTCCACACTTATCCTTCAAAAATGTTGTAAGTGACCTATATTTCTTCCAAAATATCCTTCAAAAACTTTGGGAGATAACAAGTTTGAAAAACCCTATAGACACACTAAGTATAAGTGTAGAGGAGATTCAAACAAGGAGTTATACATTCAAATTATTAATTATGCAATATCTATCTATCAAATGAAATAATTAGGGTTAAAAATACTTACCTTGAATATAACCTATCGAGCCTCAATCTCTCCCTTAGCCAATGGTGTTTTGCAAGAGATTGTTGTGGTTGTAAAGATCACAATAGTTGAATCAATGTCTAGGAAAAAAGGATTCTTATTACATCTAAGACTCCATAAGATAAGATTTTCCCTCTGAGGAAAAATTTAAGCAATGAATTTTCCAAATGTAGATTCAAGAAAAATTACGAGCACTAATAATGCAAAAAATGAATTTTCCTTTGTATTGAATTGAAATGGGACTTGTATTTATAGTGATAAATGATCTTAACCCTTTCCAAAATTTTAACTGATAATATCAACTCACCTCGACGTAGTTTGAAAGTTACCATCTACCCTCAAACTAGGTCATCTTAGGCTAACTTAGTTACAAAGCATGCACTGTGACTTTTGGACTGTGTCAACTTGGGTCGACCTAGTTTGAATTTTGGTGGGATGCAAAATATACTACATCAACCCAGGGTGATATAGCTAGAAAGGATAGGTCTTGGTTTAGTTAGGGGCTATTATGAGGAAGATTTATTAGGGGATTAAGTATGGGGTAAGATTAGTGGATATATGTAGGATATATAAACCACAATATCTCTCATGAAGCACCATTAGTCTTCCCACCCCTTTCCCAGTGCACCCATTAAGGCACACACTCAAAGAGATTGAAACTCAATAGGTTGTTGTAAGAGAAAAAGTGTCAATAAGTGATAAAGTTTAAAAATATTATGTCTATATATATGTGTCAATCCTAAGTAAAGGTTTGATTTTAAAAAGTAACCATTGTTGGGAGAGGGTTAGTTCTGCCTAGATCAGGTCATTATCAACTAGTGATACTAACTAAAAATGATGGAACTGACCTATTTATAAGCATACTAAATTGAAGGTTTGGATATGTCTATAAAGGATATTAAGTATGTTTTAAATAGACGACAAGGTTTGTGTAGGTGTGTAACAAGAGAATAAAATGGTCAACTCACAAGATATCATGTAAGTGTGAGATAATGGTAGATTAGGACTACGTTTGTGTGTTTAAGTCATGCGTGGTAAATCTATGTCAAACTTGTAATTTTCAAGTACCAAATACCATATTTGAGTATCTACATAGATGCATGTAGTCATGTGCTTGCTCATCTCCATGCATTTTTAACATATTTTTATGATTAGACTGCCTAAATGTTATTTATCTTATAACATGGTTGTTTTAAAATGTATCTTAGGAGATTGAAGAGCACACAAACGTTGATTAGTTCCTTGTTAGTCAAAATGATAAAAATCCATGCATTATAATACACTAGAACTAAACACTCTTGCCTAAAAATTAGGGGGAGCAGAACATAATGAACAAGAACACAAAATAGAGATAAAAACAACACAAGTAATTTACCTTCTTTGTTGAATTTGATGTCCACTTGTTGGCATAAGGATGTTCGTGCTTGGACTAGGACATTAGACTTTTATATCAATGCTTATCCATGGTCGTAGCACTTCTCCAATGGTCACTTGTGGCTTGGTGTGAAGCTTGGCATAAAATAGGCATTATAACACTACTCTTAATGGCTTTTTGAAGGCATTCATGTATAATAACCTTAAACATAAAAGCTTGTTGGAATATGGTGTGGGAACTTGTATTTATAGCTTTAAGAACTAACTCTAACCCTATGGAGGGTAGGTTAAATTCTAACTTTGGTTGAGTCAGTCTAATCTTGGATTGGGTCAAAGCACTCATGAGATCTTGACACCTTAGTTTTAGATATTTTTGAGGCATGACAACTCACTTTAGATATCTCTGATGTTGTGAATCACATTATTGGAATATTTAAGAATTAATAAATAACTTTATTAGCTCCTTTGACCTTTGACTTTATATTTGGCTAAAAATTCCTTTTTAGATAAATGAAATTCACTATTTCAACATGGAATTTTTACTTAGGTAAGTTAATTAAGATTATCAATATAATTAATCTTTCTTAGTACTTTTTGGATTTTTTAAATTATTTTAAATGTTTTTGAATTAATAGCTTAACAGGCCAAAAGTGTCAAATTACTAGGTCATAATTTGACTAGTGTTGAAACTGAACTAGGTTATTGGTGCATACAAGGTAATACCCTAAATAAATAAGTCTCGCCATATTTTTGAGAAATTAAATCCCTTATGTGGATGAATTTGGGCAATTTAGGTGATTTCTAGGCTTAAATTGTGTTGTTTGCTAATTGAACTGAATCCTGGTTTAGGCACAAAAGTGGCCAAAACTAAGTGTCTACATAAATAACATAGGTTATTGAGCTAGTGAATCTAAATAACATATCTCTCTCTCCATTATAGCCATGTTGTGTAGATTGTGGATACGTGGATACGTAGGTGACCCAATTACAGATGAAATAGACAATACTTCTTACCATGTAAAATACACATTAAAAGGGTAGTTTTGTTATAGGCATATCTTACAATGTATTATTCAAAATAAGGACGGTCCTTTCAATTATGCTTTGAAAGGACCATTACTTAACATAATGTTTCCAAAATTGACCTAAATTTCACAAGAGAAACATTAGATAATCATTTCCACTATTATTTTTATTCTATGACAATTTCAAATCAATGGGATTTTTGTCGCAATCAACACAAACATTATCACTATAAAGGAATCCTAAGTCTTCCTAACATACGGGTGAATGTTCCCAACTTACACAATTCATAGAAACTAAAGGTGTTTTTTCCTTTACAAGTCCTAGTTATTAACTAGACATTTGTATGGAGGTTTTTGGTTACATCTCACCATGCTCGCTACACTTTATATCTAATTCATTGGCCCTAATTTTTTGAAAATATCAAGTTTTGGTGTGGACTTTGCCATCATGTTTTTTTTTTCACTAGTTTTTTAAAGTTGATTTCACTTCATTGGTAAAATTAAATCAATGTGTGCGGATTTTTGTTTCAAGTTTACAAAAAGTTATTGCCTTTGCATAGTGCATAATAAACTATACTCACAAAATATTATAGTTGTACAACATCTTTTTTTTTAAATGTCGATACAATCATTAAAGCTTAAAAAAGGAGAGATTTCTATCTTGTTTTAGTTTTGTATCTCTAATATGTATCAAGTTTTTTTATTGTTTTCACATGGAAGTGCCAACAGTCAAATTAATATAATTTTTTTATTGGTCTTATTTTCATTGTAATTTATTTTTGTATATGTATTATTAAACATGTACCTTTTATATTTTCATGTTAAATACATTTTTTTAGTAGGTAAATTGTTTATTGTTCAAATTTTCAAATGCCATGTTTTATGTCATGCATGATTTCCATAAATACAATGCTCTATACCAAATTGATTCACATTCAAAAACTAAAAAAAACATGTTTTATGTTAAATTAATCTGTGTTCAAATCCCTCAAATAACATTTTCCATGGTCTAGAAACATAAAACTTTTGTTGAGAAAGGTTGCAAAATTGTAATTTTGATGTTTTGTTATAAATGTTTTGTGTCCAAATTTAGTACCAAGATTTTTAGTGTAAATTGATTCATATTCAAATATTAAGAATTCTTTTGTTTTTTTATTGTGATTTGATCAATGTTAGAGTCACACAAATGCAATATTTTGTATAAAATGGAAAACACACTTAAAACATTAACTTAACAAAGCCGTAAAACTATAAGTGCCTCAACACACACTATAGTTTGATGTTTTTATATGAAACATTAATTGCAATAAATTTCCCTTACATACAAAGACTAAAACTCACATGGCCTATGACAACTAGGATTTTTTTTGTAAGCATTTAATTTACAAGTGATTTTTCTGCTTTCAAATGCTAAAAACTGCTCTTTTGCTTTATATTTATATACAACAATAAAGTAAATTGATTTATTTTCAAATTCCAAAAAATGTCACCAAGATAATAATTTTAAAACTTGTATCTAATGCAACATAAATTTATTGATTTTCATTTGTATTTCAAGTATCCTGATGTTGAAAGGTCATTTTTACTCCCTTGATTTATAAAGAAGACAACATTTAGGAGAAGGCTTAAAATTTTGGCAATGCTCTAGGTATAATATCATTCCAACTCACACAGGGTTATCCCTTTATACTGATATTAACATTTTTTAATTATTATTTGGTTTTCTCTTGATATGAGTTATAAGGATTTATATTGTCTCTTGATCTATAACCCTTGTTTCCTTTACCTTTTTTTATAATGACCTAATTTACTTGTTGTTGCATATATGTCATAAGTTGTTTTTTTTAAAAAATAAAAGGGGTAAAAACTTTATTAATCACGAGAAACCACGAAAAATACATCAGAGGCCGTAGCCCTGACCAAAGCACAGAATTACAATGAGGACATCCACAGCAAGTCATGGTCCCGTACCGCCCCTGTCCTCTCTCAAAATCCTATCAAGTCTCTTCCTCACCACCTCCGACAACTGCTCCCACGCCTCCACATCCTGACCCACCATCCCTTCTGAAGCCAACTTGGCCAAACAATCTGCTGCCTCATTCCTCTCCCTCGGAATATGGACAAAACTCACCGACTCCAAGAGAGAGCTAATCTATAAAACCTGCTAAACAATCATAGAAAGCTACCAGCTGACATCTATAAATCTCCTCTCCATGATCATGTCGATCAAAATCTGTGAGTCAGCCTCACAGATCACCCTACGCCAACCAAGCTCATATGCTCTCCTCAGGGCATATAATACTGCTAGTCCCTCCATCCTGTTGACCATCTGTACCCCCATGTAGGTAGCAAGGATGAAAACCACCGATCTCGAAGCATCTCGACCAATACCACCGATCCCAGCTAGACCTGGGTTGCCCCTCGATGAGCCATCTGTATTTATTTTCAAGAAATTCTTTGGGGGGGCGTCCATCGTCCACCCCTCTGGATCCACTTTTTACCCACATCCCTTCTTCTAACACATGCTGAGGTAGGCGCGATTTCTTGTAGACCCATCCTAGCAGCCACCTCAGCATCTCCCTTGATCATGGGGAGTGCAATCTCACTCTTGGCTTTTATTGTCTCCTGAAGCATTCTCAGAATGCGGCCCCACACCTACTGCACCCCTATCTTAACATCAACAAAAATTCTCTGATTCCTCTCTAACCATACCTGCCAGAGTAAGAAGATTGAACCAGCATACCAAGCATCAAGCAAAAAATGCGACATCGAGGTCAGCTTCCCCTGCTTTGACCAAAACTCCACCAAAGAGGAGGCTTGAACACAGCTACTGCGCCAAACATCCCACCAGGCATGCCATAGCTGGCTGGTAAATTGACATCAGAAAAATAGGTGAGGTATGTTCTCCTCCTCTTCCCCACACAGGACACATTTTGAAGGGCCGACAAAGCCTCTCTTTTGAATATTCTCCCACTTCAGACACCGGTTCCAAGCGAACAACCAAGCAAAACAATTACACTTCAGCCATCCAAAGTTGTTTCAAGCCCTTCGCCACCAGGGAACCTCCCCAGCCATAGGTAAATTTTGTTCAATTAGCACCTGATAACCTGAAGAAACAGTATATTTACCTCTAGGGTTCGAGAACCAGGCCAACACGTCCTCTCCCCTAAGGGCACTATAATTGCGCTCAGCTAGGATCAAAACCAATTCAGTGCATTCCGCATCCATATCTGTAATCGACCAATCTTCCCTTCCTTTCCACCTCACCAAAGTCAGCTAGTCCTAGGTAATAAAAACTTTAAAGTCACCAACACTGTCCCAACTAGCCTCCTTGAACCTGTGGGCAAGAGTAGACAGATGCAGATATTGACAAACAATAGGGGTGTAGCCGTCCCAAGAATTATCCCAAAATTTAGCCTTCCTCCTGCTATTACAAATCCAAAATAGGCCCCGCTTGATCAGAGCCACTCCTTTCTTGAGTGTGTCCCAAATCACCGACCCCCTCCCCAATAAACCATACCTAGGGAGATCCTCCTGGGGCGTGCTTGGCATATACTTCTAGGATACAATTCTCGCCCATGTCCTACTCTGTTCATTACACCATCTCTAATACAACTTCGCTGCTATAGCCGTGCCAGCAAGCAATGACTGTCTAAGCCCCAATCCTCCAAACTTCCTAGGAGTGCACACAACCTCCCATCGGATTAAGCTCCACTTGGTCGTAGACAAACTACCGGCCCATAAGAACTATCTAGCCATCGCATCAAGCTCTTTTACAAAACCAGTCGGTGCCACCTGTAACATACACCTATAGATAAGAAGGGCCTAGACCACAGACTGGATCACTTGGAACCTACTGGCAAAGGATAGCCACCTATGAGTCCAATGATTAACCTTAGACTTGAATTTGTTTAGAATCCCCTGCCAAGACTCCTTGGCCAATCGACCCATAGAAATGGGAATCCCCAGATACAAAACTGGAAGGCTACCAACTTGAAACCAAAGGATGGCTCCAATTCTCCACTAAATAGCTTACAGCATGTTGAAGAAGAAAATGGATGACTTCTCCTCATTAATCATCTATCCCATAGTCGCCAAATAAGCATCCAGGCACCTGTGAATATTACTGGCCTCCTGTAAAGTGGCCAAGCCCATCATGGCCACATCATCAACAAACTGAAGATGAGATAGAACTGGAAGCCCTCCCCCCCATCTCCAGCCATGAATAACACCCTCCCTGGTATAATCCTTCATTCTCCTCCCCAGCCCCTCTGCCAATAGAAGAAACAAGTAAGGCGATAGAGGATCACCTTGCCGCATTCCTTGGGTTGCCTCGAAGAGGCTCGAATGCTCACCATTAATTAGAACTGAGAATGAGGTCGAAGTGACATAGCTCATAACCCAACTAATCCAGCTATCCTCAAAGCCAAAAGCTTCTAGATTCCTTCGTAAAAAAGGCCACCGAACCCTATCGTATGCCTTGGACATATCCAATTTTATAAACATAGCCTTCCCCTTTGACTTGGTCATGGAATGGATAGCTTCCGTAGCCATAACAATCCCATCCAGAATCTGTCGATCCTCCACAAAGCCGCTTTGTTCCTCCGAGATCAGCTCCTTCAAATATCCCTTAAGCCTTTCAGCAATCAGCTTTGAAATAATTTTGTAAATCACATTACAAAGAGATATGGGACGGAATTTGCTGAAGCAATCAGCCCCCTCTTCCTTGGGGATAAGCACAAGGAAAGTAGAATTTAAGGCACGCAGCATCTGTTTGTTCTCTCAGGACTCTTAAACAACTGCCAATAAATCATTTTTGATAATCTCCCAAAACTCCTAGTAAAATTCAACTGGGAAACCATCTGGACTAGTAGCTTTTCCTTTCTTCATCATAAAAACCATTTTCTTCAGCTCTTCCAATGTAATAGGCTTCATCAACTGTGCCCTCATATCTGGAGAAAAAATAAGGGGAATGCTAGATAATATCAAATCTTTCATCGCCTCATCCCTTAGCCCATTATCCTAAAAGAGGGAGCTGAAGTACTGTTCCACCTCCTTGCAAATGGTCCCAGTAGAATATACCATCTCACCTCTTTCCATTCTCAGAGAAGTGATCACATTATCATGACGCCTTGCTTTGATCAAGTTGAAGAAGAAGGCCGTGTTCCTGTCCCCTTCTTGTAGCCACTCCATCTGAGCCTTCTATTTCCAGAATATTTCTTCTCTCAACTCCCATTCCTCCAGCGCTTGGGCAACTCTTTCCTCTTCCTTCTGTAGAGCCTCAGACAACCCATCCTCTCTAATTATTCTAGTAATATTATTCAGCGTCTGTTGTGCTTCCTTCTTTTCCTGAAATAAGTTTCCAAAAGTCTGCATGTTCCATCTTTGGAGCTGGTATTTCACATACTGAAGGAGTTTGGCAAATACATACATTACCCTACCTGTCACTGGACGACCCTCCTTCCACCAATCAATAACATGACTAAACAAATCCTGATCTCTTAACCACATAAGCTAAAATTTGAAATGAGATTTCTACTATTTTTGAGCCAAGGAGATAGATAACTAAATCAGCCAATGATCAGACCCTCGCCAATCTAAGATCTCAAAATTCAGAATCCATTGGCCTCCCACCCAAAATCAAGAAGTAAGAAATCTGTCTATATGCTCCACAATGCAATCATCCCCCAGCTGCCTATTATTCCAAGTGAATCTACCATTACTTGGCTTGATGTCTACCAAGTTAAGTTCCATAATCTTATCCCTGAGCAGAAGAGAAGACGGCTCCACTCTAGTGTTACCCCCCCCTTTTTTCTGAATGATCTAATATCGTATTGAAATTGCCTACTATGATCCAAGGGTGGTAGGGATACTCATGCCAGAGCATCTGTAAGTTATTCCATACCATTTGCTTACCCTGCAAATCATTGGGGGCGTATATGTTCGTCAGAAGAACATACTCTCTTGAATCCATACACAAAGCCACCATAGAAATCACACATCTGAAGACGATCCAAGCAACTGATCAAACTCTACGAGGGTTCCAAAAATAGGCTAATCCCCCTGCTGTCCCGTGAGCTCCAATACACTGGCAAAGACCTTGCCTCCATAGTTTAGGTGCTATCTCCAACATGTATTCCACCAAAACTTTGGTTTCCTGTAGAAAGAGAATATTAGGATGCCTACTTCTAACTAATTCCTAAATAGCCTTTTATCTGGGGCTGCTATTCAATCCCCTCACATTCCAGGAGATTGTAATCATTTCATGGGGTTCAAGAAGTGCTCATCCAAGGTCTTGACCGACCCAGATTCCACCAAATTCTCCCCAGTCATTTTTATCTTCTCCACATCCTTTCTCCTACCTGCCTTTACTCCTTTCTCTATTGCTCCCTTCTTTCCTTCCTTCTGGAGAATTCCCAAACAAAGAGGCATCTTCCCTTTCCTCTCCCCTCCTGTAGCCGACTAAAATGTTGTCAACCTCTCAACCTCTGATTCCTGATTTGCCTCCCCTGTCTCCATTAACAAAAGCTAACCTTCTCATTGCTCCTCCATAATCATTGGCAAGGGGGTATCCTCTGCTTGTTTTATTAGAGAAAAGGAGGCCGTACCAACCAGCCCATTGTCTCTGCCTATTTGCTCTTCATTCAAAAGAGCAGGGTAAATCTCCTGCTGCCCCAATTCTTCCAAAATTTCAAATCTGTTAAAAATCTCACCCTCCTGCCTCTCCTTAAAGGTTTGCTTATGTCTGCTACTTTTACTTCAAGACTTAACCTGAACAAATCCCTCTACATCTTTAACACCACCAGCCCCACTCTTCTTCCCCTTGTCATCAGAAGTCGCAAACTTCTCCTAAGGTGAGGATGATTTTTGTTGTCCTTCCAGTTTCACCTTTGGGCATCTCCTGACCAGATTTCCATACTCGTGGCACAGACGGCACCTGAAGGGCAGCGTCTCGTAATCTAACTATTGAACCCATGAATGAGGTCCTGCGCTCATTTTTATTACATCCGATATAGGCTTGCTCAAGTTAATTTTAACACAAATATGAGCAAATGACATAATTTTCTTACCAGTGGTTTGTGAGGATGATCCCATCGACTTTCTGAGCATGGCCGCAATCATTTGTAAAACATCCTCTCTGCAACATTCAATCGGTATTCGAGGGAGCCTAACCCATACCGGTACCCTATTAGGCAGCTCCTTAGAGGGATTGAATCTTGTTTGCCAAGGTTTCACAAAGAGACCTGCCTGGTTATAGAAATACGGGCATCCCTCAAACACCCTGTTTCTGTCAGCCAGGCAGTTAAAAGTGACCATAAAGAAGCTGTTGGCCAGCAACACTACTTCCATCTCCCCCTCTAGCTCCCAAACTCTTCGAGCCCAATTTTCCAAGAAAGGTAAAGAAATTTTCAGTCCCAAAAACTTACAGTATAATGAGTGTTTGGAATAGTATTCCACATCTTCTGCAATCATTTCAAATGGAATAATGAGCTTAGGTCACTCCTCACACCGCTCTAAACATCCATTAGTTTTTGAAATTCTTGAGCCTCCCCCAGTGCCAATGCCCTATATACCCTTATTCTAACTTGTCCCAGACCAGTCTTTAAAACTGGCATCCTGCCTTTGGGAGCCCCTGCTTACCACATCCCTGAAACTCCTTTCTCCCCTATTCTTATTTTGTTCACCCTGTGCCATCCCCTCGCTTCCACATAAACCACCACCTGCCCCTCGCTCTCAGACCCACCACCACACTTCCCCATGCTCCTCTGACCATAGCAACGCACTTACAATCAAGGCAAACTAGCAACTAGGGCATGGTTGCCCTAGCTTGAGGTCGAGATGCAGAGCTCGACCATTTCATCTTTTGTGTTGTCATGTATAATCCCATATGTCATAAGTTGTTTTCATCTAATGATTGATTGTCACTATTTTTTTTGGTACAACTCTTAAATATGGACATGCCACAAGTACCATTGTTTATATTAATCATATAAAGACAAAGGGTTTTATAATATTTGGTCAGAAATTTAAAAATGTGGAAGCAAACTATGAATCTAGCCTGATCTTGTTCGCATGCCTTTTGTGTCAAACTAAACTAAAAAACTGTTAAAAGATGTAAAAATTGAGATTCTAAATTGAGCAATTATATAAATAATATATTGTATTTTTGGCTTGACCTTGCATCTTGCCCAAAACTTAATGTATATATTTTAGAATGAAAATTGCTTGGTAAAAAAACTATATAGTTATGCAAGGGTGTTAACTTTATTGCAAAAAAATCTTAGTTTGCCTTTGTATAGTATTGATTTTTTTTGGTAACTATATTATTCTTTTGGGTTCCTAGTTAATGACAAAGGAATGATGAAAACTATGGTAGAATATTTTCAATTGGCTTATGAATTTATAGTATAATATAAAAGTATGTCATGGATAAAAACTAGGAATCAACATAGGACAAACCATTTGCCAATAAAAATGGATAATGTTAGGTTGTGGAGCTAAAAGCTTCAACTGTTGAAAACATGGAGGAGGTTGCTGAGTTCCAGGGAGACCGGCGTCGGCAGAGTATAGTGCAGAGAGCAACCGACATCGGCAGGTGTGAATTGAAAGACAACCGGCATCGGCAGGATATCGGCCGACGTCGATCACCTCTAGGCAGACAGGGACCAACGTTGATCGCCTGTGGCAGTTCCAGAACTGTTCATTGCACGGACAGTTAGTTCGTTGAACCGAGAGTTTGCATGTAAAAGCTAATTATAGTCTTGAGTTGCGTGTCTAATTATTGTAATTAAGAAAGTCTAATTATTATAAGCATGAGATCTATATAATAAACTCATGGGTTGTATTGTAAAAGTGTGCTAGAAAGCCATTGAGCTTGAAGAGAGAGCTAGAGTAGCTCCTCCTAGTTCCAAAGGGGTGCTAAGTGTGTACGATCAGGGAGAGTTGTAGGTTGTGCAAGTTCTACTAAGAGATCCACCAGGGTACTGGTTGAAGAATCATGAGGACTTGGTGAGGCAAGGACAAGGGTTCTTCAGGGTGTAGAGATATCTACATGGTAAGTAAGGTCTATTGATTTGTAGGTGGAAACAAGGAAAGGGAGATCTACTTGGAGTACGGTTGTGTACTTGGTGTACTGGCAGCGTTATTACTAACTGGTGGAGGTGAACAACAACTTTGTGTTTGAGTTGATTGTTGTGACCGTGATGAGAGAGTGAAGTGTTAGAGGAGAACTACAGGTGAACCCTAGATGTGTGGGAGCTCTAGAGGTGTGGGAAGAAGAAGTGTGGCATCTTCTTTATTGTATTTTCTTCTGAGTGATTATTAATACAATTGTGTATTATCTCTCATATCCTGTGTTGTTTCAGATTTCTAGTTACTTATTCATTCTGGTTAAATTTCGTGTTTAGTTGCTTATACAAGAGGTAATCATATATACTCTTATTGAGGAGTAGGATCCTGACAAATAAGTCAGATTCAAGTTGTTTTTTAAGAATATTAATTTATTGTATTTGTGTGTATTTTTGCCAATTATGCTTACCATTAATTGATCTAATTAATATATATGTAAGATGATTGAGGGTCAATAGTATTTAAAGTGTTTTCATAATGACCAAATTATTGCTCTGTTGAAAGCAACATCTCAATGTTTTGTGACCTGAGACATGCACATTTTACAAGTTTTTTATTTCTACATTCTAAAATGTTGGTTATACTCCTATTCATTTTTTAAAAAATGGATATATTGTCTTTATAGCCACATTGACTTAGTTTATTCTTTTTAAAGTTTTCTATTTAGTCTATATAATACTTTATATATGTATGATGAACATATCCAATTTTATAATACATAGGTTTATTTGCTATGACTTGCATAGTCTTTATTTCAAATTAACTTGGGTTGATTTAAAAATACATTCATTTAAATATTTTCTAATGTTAATTTTCTATGTTTATTATATCCATACTATGTTTCACAATAGTTATGACCTTGATCCATACGCAAATTATTTTAAAATTGAAATCTACTAACGCTTTACTTCAATAAGCTCTTAGATTTTAACTACACTTTGGGTGTTGATCATCTATCTGAGCCAAAATAATCTTAAAGTCATTTTTTGTTTTTTTTTAATTCATTTATAAAATCATTTATTCATAAAATGGTATTAGTTTATTTTTCATGTCATATTTATTTGACTTTATGATAACAAATATTTTTTTGTGTAGTTCAAGTATATATGCCTTAAAACCTCTACTCAAAACAAACTACAATAAATAAATAAAAATGTAAATTTCTCCATAAGAATACTTGTTTAGATTTTAAGTTTTCTAACTTCCAAAAATATAATGAATTAACACTAGGAAAATAAATTTAATATTTGTATTCAATACAATGTAAATTTGTTATTTTTCATTTGTATTTCAATAATCCTAATGTTGAAAGGCCATTTTATTCCCCTGATTTGTGAAGGAGACAATAACTAGTAAAATTCTTACAAAATTTCCAACATTGTTAACAAGAGATCAATCCAACTAAGATGGGGTTGTCCCTTTATATAGGTATGAAGTTATATAACACAAACTTTATTGATTTTAACATTTTTTTATAAATCATCCAGTTCCCTTCTAATGTGAGATATAAGCATATAAGTTTTTTTCTCAGTCTACAACCCTCTTCCCCTTATTAGTTTTTACACCAATTTGACTTATTGTTGTTACATATTTGTCATTAGTTGCTTCCATCCCACAATTGAATGTCACTAATTTTTTGGCCACAACTCTTAAATAGGGACATGTGACCATGACCATTGTTTAATGATAATCATACCAAAGTATGAGTCTTATGATATATGATCATATCTTAGAAAATGTGCAACCAAATTATGAGTCTAGCCTAATATAGTTTTCATGTCTTTTTTTGTGTCAAATCAAATTAAAAATCCATTGACCAAACTAAGAATTAAGATTCCACATCGACCAATTATGCAAATAAAATATTGTATTTCTAGATTAACTTCATAACCCACCTAGAAACTGATGTCAATATCATAAGATGCACATTACTTGGTAAAAAAAATCTATAATGGTGCAAGGATAATAACTTTAATGCAAAAAACTTTTAATTTGTCTTTATGCAATATTAAACCTTTTTTTTTAAACTATATTACTCTTTTAGATTTTTAGTTGATAAAAAGGGAACAATGAAATCCATAGTAAACTATTTTCAATAAATTTATGACTTTATAGTATAATATACTAGTATACCATGCCTACAAGCTAAGAACTAACAAAGGAAAAACTATTTACCAATGGAGACGACCAATTTGAATTTAAGTATTTTTTTTAACAATAACAATTTATTATTTTTGTTTGCATTTTTTATAATTATACCAACAGTTAATAGATGTAATTGATAGATTTATAATATAGTCAAGGGCCAACAATATTTAAAACCTTTGGATAAAATCCAAATTACAGTCCTATTGAAAGTAGCATGTCAGTATTCTAAAACCTAAGAGACACATTTTACAAGTATTGCTCTTATAAATTCTAAGATGCTAATTATACTTTTGTTTAGTTCCAAAATATGGATTCATTCTCTTTATAGCCACAATGGCTTATTATATTATTTTTAATATTTTTATTTATTCTATATAGTACTTTATGCCTATATGACATACATATTCAATTTTATAATACAAAGGTTTATCTTCTGTGTCCCAAGCAGTTTTTAGTTCAAATTTATTTGGGTTGAACTAGAAAGAGATTCATGTTTAATAGTTTTTAATACTATTTTTCTATGTTCATTATGTGTTTATTATGTTCCACAATAGTTATGATCATGATCCATACATAAATTACTTTTGAATTAAAATTTGCTAAAGTTTACTTCAAAAAGATCCCAAATTCTATCTGCATTTTGGGCGTTGATCAATTATTTAAACAAGCTAATATTTAGGGTTTTTTTTCTTCCCAATACATTTTTTAAATGATTTATTCATGAAATGGTACTAATTTATATGCCATATCACATATATTTGACTATATGATCACAAATATTTCTATGCAACTTAAGTACATATGCCAAGTGATCTCAACACCTCCACTTGAAATAGGCTACAATAAATCAAACAAGTGTAGATTGCTTACTAATAATGTCTATTTGGCTTTTATGTTTTTTGACTTACCAAAAAACTAATGCATTAGCACTATGCAAATAACTTTAGCATTTGCATCTAAAGAAATGTAGCTTTGATGATTTTAGTTTGTATTTTAGGTAACATTTTTTTTAGAATCATTTGCTTCCCTTCTGATGTTGCTTATAACGATTTAGGTTGTTTCTCAATCTGTAACCTCTATTTCTATTTTTATTATTTTACAATGACCTGACTTATTAATTGTTGCATTTATGTCATCAACTACTTTCATTTAATAATTAAATGCCATTATTTTTTTAGAATAACTCTTAAATACAAACATGTGATGAGGATTATTGTCTTATGCTAATTATATCAAGGTATGTGGTTTTATGATATTGGTTTGATCTTCAAAAATTTGTAAGCTAATAATGAATCTAGCTTGATTTATTTGTCATGCCTTTTTTTTTTCAAATCAGATATAAAACTTATCGAGAGGAGTAAGAATTAAGATTCCACATCAAGAAATTATGCAAATGGCATATTTTATTTTTGGGTTGACCTTGCAACCTGCTTAAGTTCCCAGTTAATGACAAATGAATAATGAAATGCATGGTAAAATATTTTCAATAGACTTATACATTTATAGTACAATATACAAGTACATCATGCCTAAAAATTAAGAATTGATAAAGGGAAAACTATTTACCAATGGAGATGGTCAATTTGAATTCAAATATTTTTTAACAACATTGATTTATTATATATGTTTGTATTTTTTCCAATTATGTTGACTCTTGATTGATTTGATTAATAAAATTGTAAGATAGTCCAAGGATAATAGTATTCAGAGTATTCGCATGAGAGCCAAATTACTGCCATGTTGAAAATATCATGTTAGTATTTTGGAACCAAAGAGTTCACCTGTATTTTATATCTAGATTCTAACACATTGGTTATACTCCTATTTATTTATAAAAAATTAGTATTATTTTTAAGTTTTGTATTTATTTTGTATAACACTTTATGATTGTATGTTGAACATATCCAAATTTATAATATATAAGTTTATCTTCCATGTCCCAACCAATCTTTAGTTTAAATACATTTGGAATAAAGTAAAAAAGAGATTAATTTTATTAGTTTCTAAGAATAATTTTTTATGTCCATTATGTTCATACTATATTTCATAATATTTATGCTCATGATCCATATGCGACTTACTTTGGAACTAAAGCATTCTAAAATTTACTTTGGTAAGATCCAAGAATCTATTTGCACTTTGCATGTTGATTGCATGTTTGAGCCAAACTAATCTTAAGGTTAGCTCTATTTTCTTTTCAAAACATTTATAAAATGGTTTATTCATGAAACAATACTAGTTTATGTGCCATGTTGCATTAATTTAACTCTATGAACACAAATCTTTTTTGTACAACTCAAATATCATGATATTATTAGAGAAAAAGTTTATTTATGTCAAGCTGGCAAATGGAATGTGATGGATATGGTACATATTTTTTTTAAAATGACTTTTTTATTCACTTAATTTATATATTAGTGATTTATAAAAATTATAAATATTTACTTCGAAGTTCATATATAAAATTGTATCAAGCTCTATGACACTATTTGTTATCTACCATCATTCTGCATTTTACCTTGAAAGCACGGACCTTTTGATATTATGTTACATGATTCTAGATTTTATCTTTACTTTATGTGATCATTGGGTGTTTAATCTAACCTACTATTGAGGTTATTTTGATTTATTTTCAATGCATTTCTAAATGCTTTGTTCATGAAATAGTACTAGTTTATGTGTCATGTTTCATTTATTTGACTTTATGATTACAAATATTCTTGTGCAACTCAAGTATCATGATACTAGTAGAGAAAAAAATTGCTTATGTCAATGTGCCAAATGAAATATGATGAATAAGGTACATGTTTGAAATTTAAAAAATGATTCAATTAGTCTTTGCATTATTGATTTATAACACTTCTAATTATTTACTTCAAAGTTTATATACTAAATTGTATCATCTTCTATGAAACTATTTAATATCAACCATTAATGTATGAAAGCGCTAACCTTTTACTGTTATGTTGCATGAAAAACAAATTCATGAGCAAAGGAACATTTGCCTTTTTGACTTGCACAAAATTTTGATGGAATGTGCAAGATACTGCTTTATTGATTTTGTCATGAATTGCCACAAATGACCCACATTACAAGAATGATTTTGACATATATTACCAAAAAAAAAAGGATTCAAAATAAGATATATGTACGTTAATTTTAAAATGATGTACTCCTTTTTTCTCCAGAGAATTTTGACCCACAACTCATTATTCAAATGTATTCATCACAACCTAACCAAATAGAGAGACCCTTGAAGACTATAATGCACAAAAAACAAAACCAATATTAAAGGGATACGAGTTGGAACTTTTTGTAGTCATTTTCGGTGAGAATAATAGTTCTTTGTATACTCTACATATCTTGTTGTTTGGTTAATGCATTCATTTGTTCCCTTAATTTTGTACAAGTTTATGAATAAAGTTTAGTCATTGCTTCACTGATATTATATTGATTTCTAGATTTAATGAAAGATTCTTTGTAGCCATGGATTTTGTTGTACTATGGATTGATATCTACATACAAATTGATTTAAGTTCAAATACTACAATTGACATGTTCTACACTAGTCCAACTATTTTGGTAACCATTTAAAACTAAAAGTGAATTTAATGTCTTCAAAACCTATAAATGGTTCTTTTAATCTCGATTTATATTTACTTAAATTTTTTGCTTCATATAGCTTATAATCTAAGCTAGGCAGAGTTAATATTATCACTCGAACATAGTTACAATTAATCACAGTAATTGAATAAATTTTACATTCCTCACCGAGCATCTATGTTTAATGTTTTGGTGTATATTTACTTTTAATTGGTAGGTAGATTGATCAATGTTCAAAGGTTTCAAATACCATAAACAACATGTTCTATGGCACACATGATTAAAATGTTTGTCTAACAAAAGTCATACATTCACATAAAATGCATCCAAGCCAACCTGATATGTTCTATGAAAAATTAATTCTTGTTCAAATCCTGCAGATGACATGTTCCATGAATAATCAATTAATGTTCAAATTACTCACACAACATGTTATATGTTGAGCAAGCTTAAAACCTTTACATGAGAAAGGCTACAAAATTGTCAGTTTCATGTTTTCCTATAAATGATTCATGTTTGAATCTAGCACAATGGATTTTGGTGTATATTGATTTATGTTCAAATCTTAGGCACCCTTATGATTTATTCGTATAAAATGATTAATGCTTAAACCTCACAAATGAAATATTCCAAAGCAAATATCAAATGAGTTTAAAATAATAATTTGATGAAGCCTAGAATATTGTATATTTACTTTTACTTGATAGTTAAATTGATCTATGCTTAAAGTTTCAAATAATGTCAATAACATGTTCTATGCCATGCAAGATTACAATATTTATTTGACAAAGGTTGCAATAATTCAAAAAAAAAATGTGGTTGCCCAAACATTCAATTGAACCATGTTAAAACACTATAATCGGCATGTTCCATGCCTTAATTATTTTATGTACAAAGCTCTTAAATGATATGTGTAGAGTAATTTCCTACTCTACGTCGTACTCAATTATTTTTAGTCGAGCACTGCAATTTTGGTTCTTCAGGCGAAGCGGCAGAATTTTGAAGCAGAGGGCCGGTTCATTTTGCCTAAGTGTTGAGATGCAGCGGAAGCTGCCAAGTGTCGCCCTCCGAGCAGGTCTTTTTCCCCTTCTTGTTTCTTTCATCTCATTTTTGCCTGAGTATTAGTTCAAGCGGATGCTACCAAGTGTTGCTTTTCGGGAGACAAAGCCGATAGTTGGCATTCCCCGAGTCCCCTTTTTGTAACCTTTGAGAACTGCGGACCGTGCCACATACCCAGTAGCAATTAAGTGGAACGCACCACGTGTCAGCATTCGCGTCTCATATCGACGTCCGCACTTCATTCAAAGACTTTCAACATAAAGCAGCAGAGAAGGTGGAAAGTGCCAAGTGGCAGTTGCGGAGGCCTTGAAATACCTTTTTGGAGAAAAATCGCAAGCCACCATGTGTCATCATCTGGGAGACTTTGGTCCAATAATTTCATTCAACGCATAAAGGCATCCTTTCATTTTGCTTAAGTGCTAAGAGCAGCGGAGGCTGCCAAGTGTCACCCTCCAGTCCCTTTCTACCCCATCCCCAAAAGGCAACGGAAGGTGCCACGTACCTTTAGATGAAGAAGTGGAAGATGCCATGTATCTTCCCAAGAGCAGCGGAGATTTCCACGTGTCAACGTTTGAGGGATCATCCTCGAGTTTCATTGCTGAATAAAGGTTGTGGTGGGCCTCGAGTGTTACTTCAAAATCCACGGAAGCTGCCAGGTGTCGCCATCTATAAGAGCATGTTATGAGTCACGAATAAATATATAGCATAGCCAAGGAAAGGGAGAGGGCCACGTGTCTTTGATGAACCCAGTAGAGAGTGCCAAATGTCATTTTTTGATGTCTAAAAGAGATTTTTTCATAAATTAGCTAAGGGTCCTCTCCCATTACAAAAAAAACAGAGTGCCTGTCTACCTGTTACAGCGAAAATAGAGTGAAATTTAACGAGAGTTAATTTGAGTAGATGGAGTTGTACACCAGGTAGTTTTTTTTAGGCTTGTAAGCATTAAAGATGACGTTCATTTGTCTCTTAATAGCGGAGGCAGAATAGACAGTTGAGTGGCCCAGTAGGTGATGAAATTTGAAATTCAGGTGCGAAGAGAGGAACTAGTCAGGAATCACCATACCGCAGTTAAGGGCAACCGTTCTTCTCCAGCATGGCTTTTTGAAGCATTGAATGCGCCAAAGTTCAAATTATTATTATTAATTTATGTATCCAGGGCTATAAAAGAAGAATTGTAAAATCTAGAGGGGGGAATTCTCATAGTTTTAGACTATCTGAAGTTTGTGGCCAATAATATCATTTGCTCTTGTCTCAATTTTATTGAGTTGTAAAGTTTATGTAATCGTGCATGTTTCTGTGCCCCTTATGTGGCTGAATGAATTGAGGAAATTTGAGCTCCATGCCTTTATTGATGTTATCTGCATTTTTTGCAAAGTAGTCTATACTATAGATTTTCTAGTGCGGTGATTGGAAATGTTATTTGCTTTTGTCTCGTTTTCTTGAATCTGAAGATTTACATGACTGTGCGTGACTTTTGCGCCTCCTATGTGATTGGAAGATTCTATTAAGAAGATTGAACACTATGCCTTTGTTGACAATACATGTATCTCAGCAAAAGACTCCCTTGTTGTGAGCCTCTATTTTTGTTATTCCAATCTTTTACATTGATCATGCACTTGTCTGCTCTTAAATGTAATAGAATCACATAATAGTTTCACTGTGCTCAGGTTAGGATTAGGATTACTCCCAGGCACATCGCCATAGTTAGGTTTCAATTCCTGCATTTTGCGTTTTTGTTTAGTCTCCTATCCCTTTTCCCCAACACCCAATACAAAAGAAGAGACCAACTTCTTTAAAATCTGGAGGTTGTTTTCAAGCCGCATTGTCCCACAGCTTGAAACTTCCCATTGTTGTTGATTAAGATCTAGCACAATTTTAAGACATCAACAGTTTTTGGCACTCCCAGTGGGACCAATCTTTCAAGGAGTTGAAGAATTTTGGTGTATTCTTCAGCCAATCTACCTTTGGAAGTTTTTATCAACACCAACAACGACTCTGCGTCACTAGCCAATCAAGCTGTATCATCAAGAAATCCCTTTGGTATGTATAACTCTGTAACTCATAGCTATGAGTCTTATTCTCCTTCAAATATGTTTTATCAAGAACAAGCTTCTCCTAGAATCATGTCGAGTAATGAGGATGCATATTGTTATGAGCCACATCAGTCTTATGCCCAGTCCCCCCAATATGTCTCATCCCATGTTAAACCTAACCTTATTTTCACTTTCAAAAAAGCATTGTTGGGATTTAAAAAATATGTGTTAGAGCTTGACAGCAGAAGGGGATATGGCCAAGAGATTCCTTGTCATATCATCTCTCAAGTAAGGGATGCAATAGACCTGATTAAAAGTGAGTGGGATCCCATTGAGAGGGCGAATTGGCAAGAACTTACATATGAGATGTTAGAAGGGTGTGGATTGATTGCGTTCCTAGAAGAGAGGCTAAGCATTCATGAGAACCAGCCTTACCAAGTCTACCAAACTTCATACCCACCACCACAAATCCCATATCAAACATATGCCACCCCTGTTCATGAACAAGGTCAAAATCGTCAAGACCAATTCCCCAATAATGCAGAGTCTATGATAGCAGCAAGGGAAGATGATCCCGAACTCTCACTTTCCCCTTAAATTCCTTCCACCCTTACTCAAGAAGCTTCTTATTTTCCATCACAGCCTTCTTCTTTCCCCCTTTTCGAAGAAGAATATATTTTAAAGGAAGCAATTGAGTATGCAGAAGAATACGCTCAATTCATGGCCAAACAAGAAGATTACATCAGTACAAAAGAGGAGGAGATCACCATAGACTCCCCTTTTGATGAGCAAGAGGATAAGCCGCAAGCTTTTTCCTTAACTTCTGATGAGGAGGAGATCATTTCGGATTTTTTCCTCACTCTGCAAGAGGATATGGACACTCCCTCGACAAAGTCATTGAGATAGGAGGCACTGAGCTGGTTTCAGATGAAGAAGAAAGCCCTGAGATTCAAATGAGTATGCAAAAGAGATGCCAGCTTTTTAATTCATCCTTGCAAGAGGGTGAAGTCATCAAGGAGCATGATGATGAAATAAAGCTGGAATCTGAAGAAGATGTGCCGAAAGATAATGGATATCAAAAGGCACAACATGAAGAACCAATAGCCCATGATTTCTTGATGACTCTTGACAACATGAAGAACCAGTATTTGATGGGCATTCAAGGACAAGAAGAGTTCATAGGTGTCGAATACACATTTTGCTCATACTCGTTCGAGTGCAGGCAGACCTATGTGGCTGGTGCAGAGAACATTCCATCAACGACATATCTATTGCAATCACTGGTATGGCAATGCAAGTTGGCTTGTCATAAAAAGGATGTGGGAAAGTTCATTTTCGATCCCAGAGGAAAATAAGGATTTGTAATTAATGTAGTTAGGTAGTTTCCATTCCCGCATTACTTTATTTTATTTTTTGCTTTCCTGCTTTTCCTTTAAAATAAGCATTTTAAATGCAGAGTCGACGTATCTTAGAAATTCTTTAATTCTTTATTTTTTGCCACAATAAATGCTTCCCCAAATCTTTCAAAATCTCCAAGGTACCTTGCACCGCATAATGTGTCCGCCTCACTGTTTCTCGAAGATTGAGTAGGATTTGCTAACGGTTGCCTTAATTTAATGCTATTTGGGACTTGATAGGCCCATAAATATCCCTTAGCAAATTTTAAAGTTTACAAACTCCCAAGCATTCCTGCAAAAATATCTTGCTCATTGTGATTGTGGCACCTAGTGAAATTTGTTGCAGTAAGCGTGTTTTTATCTTGCGAAAGGTTCATACCAGGTTATTATACAAGAGATTTAGAGATGGCGGAACATCAAAAACACCCAGGAAGAGAAGGGTGTAGTTCTAATTGGACCCTGAAGAGGAAGAACAACCTTCACAGTGCCCAGTGCAGAGCACTGCAACTTCTCCTTGGGTAGGAATTACTCCCCCTCCTCCCTCTCAATCCATGCCTCCACCTAGCCAAATGACACCTCCCACCACTGCTGGCATTCTAATTTTGCAATTCACTTCATCCTTGATGCCTCAAGCCTTAACATTACCCTATTTCTCCCCCTTCGTTCCCAAAAAAACACCCCTTCAACTCACCCCTAGCAAGCCAATGGCTCTCCAATACGGCCTGCCGCAAGGATTTCCCTTCGCAGGGGGATATATTACATCCCCTTCCACCTTTTAGATGTAGGCTGATGCCACAAGGAAGGCAAGAGAAGCCTGATTGGAGAAGAAGAGGAGTAAAGAGAATAAAGCACCGGTGGTGCCACATTTGAGGTCACAATTTGACCCCATTCAACAGTACAGTGACGGTGACCCATTTGTCGCCCAACATTGCCAAGCCAAGCGAACAAATGCAGCTGAAAGACTACACCATGAACGCAGTGGCCATCGACATGTCCCTGTTTAGGCCTTAAGATAGAGTCGAGCTCATGACCGAATCCACTTCTACAGTCACAGAAGATTATTTGAGGATATCAAGGAGACTGCAGAAGACGAAGGCTGACCTGGCCATGAAAAAGGCAAACTGCAATAGTTTGGCCAAACAAATAAACTAGAAGGACAATGAGATAGCTAGTCTATAGAAATAGTTGCAAGATACTGTTTCCCTCCAGACTCAATGGGCAATTCAGGCCCAAAATGATTCTTTGAAAGTAGAGCTTGTACTTGCCAAGGATGCAGCAACAGCTCTAAGATGGGAAAATGCAACATTGTAGGGAAGAGTCGAAGGACTCCAACTGTAGGTTACCCAATCATAGCAAAGGTTGCTGGAAGAACAGAACAAGGGTGTGGCTTTTCAAGCCCAGCTCCAGGCAGAGTAGCAGTGGACCGTGCAACTAGCAATTGAGTTGGCCAATAGGCCAAGAGGTGTCAGAATGGTGCAGCTGGTGAAGGAACTCTACAAGTCAGCATGGGAGAGAATCTCTTTAGAGATTCTCTAGCTTAGGCCACTTTTCACCTTCCTATGCCACGCGCAATAGCTGTGCGAGATGGTCAAGAATCTGGTATAGAGCACTCTGGCCATGATCTCCCAGAGAGTCATAGACTCTCATTCTTTACTGGAGAAGCTCTACAGCTCAAGGGATGCAACATTGGTAGCCACAGGGATTCACGACAGAATGGCCGCCGTGAAACGGGTCAATGAGGAGCTCAGTCGTAATGTCGCAGCCAATAACTGTAGAAGCTGTCTCGATGTCGTCAATGAAGGCATCAGTGAAATGAGGCAACACATTGAAGATCTGGTGCGACTGGGCCTTCCTTCCCCATTTTTGGATGCGAGGATGGTGTTGATGGTGGACCAAATCCAACCATTGATGCTAGCCAGGCAAAGGGATCAAACAATTTTTTAGAGCTTGCGGGATGATTCTCCAACCTCTGAGGTTGAAACTATTCTAATTCCTATTTTCCTGCTAGAATCCAAGCTGAAAGCCACTGCCCAGGTCCTGCAAACCTTCTCACACAAGGATCTCATTAGCTTGGATTTGGCTTTTGATGAGTTGCATAACAAGCAAGGATTATCCGACCATGAGTGGTCTATCTTCCAGACAACTCTTTTGAAGCTGTAAATTTTGAAATTTTGATCGAGCGGGAGTCGGGTTCTTTTTGAGCAAGCTCAAAAGCCCTGATGGTCGCCAATAACTGTAGAGTAATTTCCTACTCTACGTCATACTCAATTATTTTTAGTCGAGCACTGTAATTTTGGTTCTTCAAGTGAAGCGACATAATTTTGAAGCAGAGGGCCGATTCATTTTGCCTAAGTGTTGAGATGCAACAGAAGCTGCCAAGTGTCACCCTCTGAGTAGGTCTTTTTCCCCTTCTTGTTTCCTTTGTCTCATTTTTGCCTGAGTATTAGTTCAAGCGGATGCTGCCAAGTGTCACTTTCTGAGAGACAAAGTTGACAGTTGGCATTCCCCGAGTCCCCTTTTTGTAACCTTCAAGAACCGCGGACCATGCCACATACCCAGTAGTAGTTAAGCAGAACGCACCACGTGTCAGCATTCGTGTCTCATATCAGCATCTACACTTCATTCAAAGACTTTCAACATAAAGCAACAGAGAAGGCGAAAGTGCCAAGTGGCAGTTGCGGAGGCCCTAAAATACCTTTTTGGAGAAAAATCGCAAGCCACCACGTGTCGTCATCCGGGAGACTTTGGTCCAATGATTTCATTCAATGCATAAAGGCATCCTTTCATTTTGCTTAAGTGGTAAGAGTAGCGGAGGCTGCCAAGTGTCACCCTCTGGTCCCTTTCTACCCCATCCCCAAAAGGCAGTGGAAGGCGCCACGTACCTTTAGACAAAGAAGTAAAAGATGCCACGTATCTTCCCAGGAGCAGCCAAGATTTCCATGTGTCAACATCTGAGGGATTATCCTCGAGTTTCATTGTTGAATAAAGGTTGTGGTGGGCCTCGGGTGTTACTTCAAAATCCATGAAAGCTGCCAGGTGTCGCCATTCGTAAGAGCCTGTTATGAGTCTCGAATAAATCTACAACATAACCAAGGAAAGGGAGAGGGCCATGTGTCTTCGATGAACCCAGTGGAGAGTGCCAAATGTCATTTTTGATGCCTAAAGGAGAGTTTTTCATAAATTGGCTAAGGGTCCTCTCCCATTACAAACAAAATAGAGTGCCCGTCTACCTGTTACAGCAAAAATGGAGGGAAATTTGGCAAGAGTTAATTTGAGTAGATGGAGCAGTGCACCGGGTAGTTTTTTTTGGGGCTTGCAAGCATTGAAGATGCCATGTCCATTTGTCTCCTAACAGTGGAGGCAAAATAGACAGTTGAGTGGCCCAGTAGGTGATGAAATTTGAAATTCAGGTGCGAAGAGAGGAACTAGTTAGGAATTGTCATGCCGCAATTAAGGGCAGCCATTCTTCTCCAGCATGGCTTTTCGAAGCATTGAATGTGCCAAAGTTCAAATTATTATTATTTATTTACATATCCGGGGCTATAAAAGAAGAAGAATTGTAAAATCTAGAGGGGGGGAATTCTCATAGTTTCAGACTATCTGAAGTTTGTGGCCAATAATATCATTTGCTCTTGTCTCAATTTTCTTGAGTTGTAAAGTTTATGTAATCGTGCATGTTTCTGTGCCCCTTATGTGGCTGAATGAATTGAGGAAATTTGAGCTCCATGCTTTTATTGATGTTATTTGTGTTGTTTGCAAAGTAGTCTATACTGTAGATTTTTTAGTGCGGTGATTGGAAATGTTATTTGCTTTTGTCTCGTTTTCTTGAATCTGAAGATTTACATGACTGTGCATGACTTTTGTGCCTCCTATGTGATTGGAAGATTCTATTAAGAAGATTGAACACTATGCCTTTGTTGACAATTCCTGTATCTCAGCAAAAGACTCCCTTGTTGTGAGCCTCTGTTTTTGTTATTCCAATATTTTACATTGATCATGCACTTGTCTGCTCTTAAATGTAATAGAATCACATAATAGTTTCACTGTGCTCAGGTTAGGATTAGGATTACTCTCAGGCGCATCGCCATAGTTAGGTTTCAATTCCTGCATTTTGCATTTCTGTTTAGTCTCTTATCCCTTTTCCCCAACACCCAATACAAAAGAAGAGACCAGCTTCTTTAAAATTTGGAGGTTGTTTTCAAGCCACATTGTCCCATAGCTTGAAACTTCCCATTGTTGTTGATTAAGATCTAGTGCAATTTTAAGATGTCAACAATATGTTCCATGTCTAATTGATTTATGTTCAAACAAGCTTAAAGCCTTTGCTTAAGAAAGGCTACAAAATTATAACTTTCATGTTTTGCTATAAATGATACAAAAAAGGATACGAAATTCCAAATTTCATGCTTTGCTATAAATGATATGTGTTCAAGCTTGCCACCATGGTTCTTGGTTTATGGTAAACACCAAACAAGCTTAAAACACTAATTTGTCAAAGCCTACACTTCTACTCGATCAATAAATTGAGCCAATGTCCAAAGTTTTAGAACTCATCAATGACATGTTCCATGCCATGTAAAATTATAGTCTTTGTTTGATAAAGGTTACAATAATGCATTTTTTTTGGCTCACCCAATACTTAATTGATCTATGTTACAATCCTACAAATGACATGTTCTATGCCAAATTGATTCATGTTCAAATCCTATAAACAACATGTTCTATGCCTAATTGATCTATGTTCAAACAAAATTAAAACCTTTGCTTCAAAAAATCTACAAATATGTAAGTTTCATATTTTACTATAAACAACACATTTTCTAACCTAGTGCCATGACTTTTGTTCTAAATTGATCCATGTTCAAGTTTCAAGCACCCCTATAATTTATTGATGTAAATTGATCGTTGTCCAAATCAGACAAATGCAATACTCAAAATTGTACATTTACTTTTACTCAATGTGTGAATTGATCCATGTTTAAACAACATGTTTTTATACCATGCAAAATTACAACCTTTGTTTGACAAAACTTATAATAATTCAAAATAAAACATTTTGTTTCCTAAGCATTCCATTGATCCATGTCAAATTCCCACAATTAGCATTTTCTATGCCAAACTGCTTCATGTTCAAATCACACAAATGACATGTTCTATGCCAAACTGCTCCATGTCTAAATGCCTCAAAGGACATGTTCTATGCTAAGCAACATCACAACCTTTGTGCGAGTCCGGTCGATTTGTATAAATTGATCAATGTTCAACTCTCATAAATGAAATATTCTAAAGAAAATACTGAACAAGTTTAAAACATTAATTTGATTGAGCTTAAAAAATTATAAATTTACTTTTGCTTGACGATTTAATTGATCCATGGTCAAAGTTTCAAATCCCATCAATAACATGTTCTATTTTATGCAAGATTACAATATTTCTTTGACAAAGGTTGTAATAATTCAAAAAAATGTATATGTGGCTGATTGAGCATTCAATTGAACCATGTTAAAATACTGCAAATGACATGTCTATGCTAATGTTTTTTTATGTACAAATCCCTCAAATGACATGTTCCATGTATAACTGATGTATGTTCAAACAAACTTAAAGTCGTTGCTTAAGGGTGGAAAATTGTAAGTTTCATGTTTTGCTATGAATGATACATATTCAAGCTTGCCACCATGGCTCTTGGTCTATGGTAAATGCCAAACAAGATTAAAAAACTCATCTGACAAAGCCTGCACTTCTACTCAATTAGTAAATTGAGACAACGTTCAAATTTGCAAAATGTATCAATAACACGATCCATGCCATGCAAAATTATAGTCATTATTTCACAAAAGTTATAATAATTAAAAAAATTGCATTCACAACTACTTCGATGTGGTTACGATTGTATTATCTCCATCTCATGATGAGAAATGAGAATTTCATCAAACTCTTGGTGGACAAATTTCGTTCTTTTATGAAAATTGATGCCTCCTATTAGGGCTTTAGCTATATCAGAGTTTGTGCTTATATTGATCTCTCTAAGCTACTCTCCTCGTGTGGATTGTGGTCTCAACTTCTCAACTATGAAATCCTTCCTTTCAAATGCTTTCATTGCCATTAGCATGAACATCGCATTGCTAGGTGTCTCTCAAAGTCTTGTAAGTGTCCTCAACTAGTGTGGAAGAAGAAGGGACTCTTGACCATGACTTCACTGTGGCATAATCATGGGAAATTCTTTCATCCCTCTTACTCCTTCCTTGGTTCTCTAGCGTGGATGGATGTTGCTGAGGTCTTTTTAAAGGAAGAGCTAGTTCCTGCTCCCCCTCCGTCTCTTCCTTAGATTGTTGAGCTTCCCTCTTCCTCGCCTAGGCTTCCCTCTATCCTTGTGGAGGCTTCCTCAAAGGATGATTTGGTCTCTTCTTTACCGATTCCTCCTCAGGGGATTGATTCTTTGTTTTCCCCTTCCAGACATTCTAAAAAAATTGCTGAGGTTGGAATCTCTTCAAAGAAGAAATGGTGCAGATCAAAGCCATAGTTGTAGAGGGGAAAAATGGAAACTTTGATCAACGACGGTTCTCAATGGATGTTGGAAGATCTCATTTCTAGGTGAGGGACATGATTGGCTTCGCCCTGTGGATAATTCCTCAGGTTAAGTAGATGACAGGTCCTAGGTAGCAGGGGAGGGTTGCAACGCCCTTGTTTGGGCTTCTTTTGGTTGGTTTATGCTCCTAGTTTGTTCAGTCTGAACTATTCTTACTGCGGTTTGGTATAAATTTCATAGAATCAACTTATTGTCGGTTTCTATTCCTTTCGTTGCTTTTTAGCTGAAGTTTGACATCTTACTTTTGTTTCTTACCTTTCTTACTTGAAGTAGACTTCACTAATAAGAGGTATTTTGTTGACTGTGGTACTTACTGATTTATCTCATAACTTTTACATTTTTTGTTTGTTATAGACATTGAACCCTTAATTATACCCTTAAACTAATTCATAACTATAACAATAAACATTTATCTTATATATATATATATTATTCAAATCATCCATCATTTAATTAATCCATATTACAATTCTACAAATAACATCTTCTGTCCCAAACAAATCCTACAAATAAAATGTTCTATAACTATCTTATCTATATTTGGAAAAACTTAAAACCGTTACTTTAAAAAAGCTACAAATTTACAAGTTTCATATTTTACTATATGAACAATTCTAATCTCGGGTCAAAAACCTAGTTAAAATACAAATTTTATACCAGTCGATAGGGTACACCTATTAACATTATGGTCTATCTTAAAAAGTGCCGTGTCCCAAATCCAATTTTTACTCATGCAAAAGCAGTATTTTAAATATAAAAAAACATTACAATCTTTTATTTTTAATCAATAAAATGTCTCAACTTCCGCAAGATTGGTCATGTTTTACAAACTATAAATACTTTTTACATAGAAGTAGAAGTGGCGTGGTGTCTAGAACCAAAGTGGGAGCAAATAGTAGGTAGGTTACACACATCAAATCTAAAATAAAGTAAAGGCGATGAAGATGGACACACATAAAATTTGTCAGCCACATAATCATCCATCACTTGGCCAGATGTATTCTTAAAAAATAAAGTTGTTCCGACCCCGCCTGTGTTCTTAAAATATGTGACCGATAAATACTCAATTATTGGGCTCCCTTTACCCAACATATTAATCCGAATTACAGGGATCCGACGGCGCCGAATGCGTTCCGGCTAAATGTCGATTACCGCCGTCCGATTCACCACCTTAGATTCTTTGACGCCGAGAAAAAATATTCCGAGTGTCGGCGACCTGAAAAGCTGGCCGGCTGGGAGGCGTCATTCGGGCAGGGGCAGCCTTGACTCGTGCCCTGGCTGGCTGCCCACGGGCAGCCTCTGCCAGCACATGTCCACAATATGAAATTTGTCTGCAGAGGCGACCATGATACCTACATCGATTTATTGTATGTATTAAACGCCAGTGAATTTGACGTTGAAATGCTGAGAGCTCCAGCGGTCATTACATATGCATGGTGCCCACGGATTCTTTCTCTTGAACAGAAAATGTTAAAGAGCGCGGAAAAAGACTGAGGTAGGAAATGATCCCTGTCGTTTTTGGTACAGAAATACGGTCTTTGTGTAGTTACTTGAATAACTGGGGTTTCTGAAGCTAAATTAATATGCTGCCAGCTTTTAGGATATGGGGTCAGTGTAGCAGGAGTGAATACGTTGAGACGAGTATTGGGTTGCTTTTATTAAGGTATTTAGTGTCGTGTTTGGGTTGGAGTGGTCTGAGAGGGTTTAGGTAGGCAGGGGCAACTTGTGGCGCATTTCCTTTCTGTCTTAAAACTGATACTGCCATGAATTCGATAGAGCAGAGCCTTAGCTATATTAGGTGGTGGTTGTTCTGTGGAAAAGAGAAACCTTGAGTGCAGTTTTGAGTTTTGACGGTTTGAAATTGTGAATGGTTTGGGTTTCTTGGAAAAGCTTGAAATTTCATCTTTTGATGTAGATCAGGTTTATTGTGCTAAATGTTGGACGCCCAGTTGTTTAGATTTGAGTGGACAAGTGGCAGACATGTTTTTGATAGGGCTCTTGTAGGGGAATTCGAGTGCAGAGGTGTTGGGGTCTGATTGTTGGCATGTTATGTTGCTGCCAGTGCTCTTGGTTAAGTGTTGTAAAGTGCTGCTGCTATTCTGTGATCTTAGCTAAGGCGGGGGAAATTGTTAAGTGAGCTTGTGTCTTTGGCAGGGGCTGTATTTTGTTGTAGGAGCTCTACATTTTGCTTGGATCGGAAGCTGCAATGGATGCTGGCTCTGGGATGTTTGCTGGTTCTCGTAATGGAGACGATGCTGTGCTGTTACGTGGCGAAGGTGAAGCTGGGGTGAGTTTTGGATGGTATGATTGTTTATTATGACGATGTGTCACTGCAGGAATTAGATATGTCATTGAGAAAACATGGTAGGAATTTAGCACATTATGGCTGGATCCAGCTTATAGCTTATTACTCAGGCCAAATGCAGATGGTTTTATCAGTTTGAAGTCTAGATCTGCTTGAAACTACACTGGACTCATTATTAACACATTGGTTCTGCTTGAATTCGCAGATAGATAGTTGTCTTTTACGTAAATGCCTATTCAAGCTTGTGGTTTATAGAACCAAATAAAAAACCGAGATGAATTTGCTTTATCCTTTAACTGAGAGCCATGCTCAGGCACATTGAGGAGTCCTTGTTGAGTCAGGTGCATCGATAGTTGTATGCTACATTTTGATAAGTTTGGAATTTTAGTGATATGTCATGTGTGCTCTTCATCCTCCACTTCCCTACTGCATCAAACTTGTACCATCTTATGCAGCATAGCTATGCGGTGTCTATAATATGACTGTTCTTCATCTCCTTCCATCCACGTGTTGTAATGAACATTTCAAGCCTCGCATTTGTTGTTAGTCTAAAATTTGGTTCTGGTCTCATTTACTATAATGGATTTTAGCATCAATAGATTTACATTTTACATAAAGAATAGTCTTACAGCGATTGGTCACTGCAAGGGTTCAGATCTGATGCCTGTTGTACTTTTAAGAGGATGCTTGCCTGTTTCTCGCAACAATGTTCTGTTTTTTTATTTTAATTTTCTTACAATTTTGGGTCAAATGCAGGCTAAACCCATGAATCATTTGAGTGGCCAAGTTTGCCAGATCTGTGGGGATGATGTTGGGCTAACCGCTGATGGGGATCTGTTTGTAGCATGCACCGAGTGTGCCTTTCCTGTGTGTAGGCCTTGTTATGATTATGAGAGGAAAGATGGGAAAAAATCCTGTCCTCAGTGCAAGACCAGATATAAGAGGCATCAAGGTTAGAATTTCTGTGGATCAATTTTTTATTTTGAGTATGAAATTGTGAGAAGTCAAGATTCTAGAAGAGTGAACTATAATTTAGTATAGAATACTGGGTTTCTAATGATATGCCGTCTGTGTGGGCATCCAATGTAAAGAGGAAATGAAAAGGTGCATTGTTTTTTAGGTAAAGTCATTTCGGCCCGTGTTTTGCAATGAAGCTGACTAAGGATTCCAATTTCTGGCAAACAGGTTGTCCCTGGGTGGAAGGCGATGAAGAAGAAGAAGGAGCTGGGGACTTGGGAAATGAGTACCATTACATGCCACCTGGTAGCAGAAATGAAAAGCAGAAGATTGCAGAGGCAATGCTGCATTGGCAAATGAGCTATGGCAGAGGGGAGGATGTTGGTGCTCCAACTTCTACAAGGCAGGAGACTACTCAATCTCATATTGCTCTGCTCACCAATGGACAAGTGGTGGGTTCTGATGTTTGTTTTTTTAATATGTACTACTGTGCGTTTTTTCTTTTGGGTATAAACTTATGTCATTATTTTGAACTCGACTCCTTCATAGTTATGATTTCATATAATTAACTCTCCTTACTTGGATCGCATCACATTTAATAAATTGCAGGTGTCTGGGGAATTGCCAGCGTTATCCCCTGAGCATCATTCTGTTGGGGCACCACCTTCTAGCGGTTGTGGTGGAAAGCGTGTTCATCCACTTCCGTATGCTGATCCTACTCAGCCCGGTATTTGTGCCTTCTCGCTGCTTATGTTTTCATTTTTTTGCTTGTTGAATGCAATTGGTTTCATGAAATATTAAATAGATAAAAACAAAGCACTCGCATTGGATTGCAGAATCTGGAATGATTTCTTATGTCTAAATAATGTTTTGGTTATCCTGTTAGTGTTCAGAAATACTCATGATTGATGTCTAATTGTGTTCACAGTTCAAGTTAAGATTGTGGATCATTCCAGAGACTTTAGCTCCTATGGGTTTGGAAATGTTGCCTGGAAGGAGAGAGTAGACAGCTGGAAGACAAAACAGGAAAAAAATATGTTGCAGATGACCAATGGGGGAGATTATGTTTCTGAAGGAAAAGGAGGAGACATTGACGGTGGTGGTGGCACTGAAACTGGGGAAGATCTAATGTATGTATTTAAATTGTGGGATTAATAATTGATGAAACTGTGAATTGATTTCTGTTACTTGCTTTGTATTAGTAGTAACCGAAGCTTATTTGGTGCCTTTGTCTGCAGTAATATACTATCTAAAACTTCTTGCGTTGGCTACTTTTGAATTCATTTGTATACCAGATTTATGAGTGTGGTTTGATCCTCCTTTTGGTAAAAATTTTCTTTGTTGGTTTTAAAATCTTGTGCTGGCCTGAACCAAAGCTAAATTTGTGTGTCTCGTTTTCTTATTATGGCTAAAACGGTTTAGAATGACCTATTTTTTTCCCCCTCCCTTTCATTGAAGTTTTATACTTAGATAAGAGTTTGAACTATGAAATTATTACAGTTTTCGTTTTGTTATGATATGGTGAGGTGCAGAGAACACAAAGCAGTTTGTTTTTTTCACAAATGATAGTGATGTATGCTAGAATGGATGTCAGATAGTATCTTTATCATTGAAATGATGTTATAATATTGAAATCATTGGTTTGAGGTCAGCAGTTTCATATCTGTATCTACTGTGTTACAGAAACAATTCAGATGAAAAGGATGCGTCTATATATTTTTTCTTTAATTGCTTTGTTGTCACTTTCTATGTTTATTTGTTTTGGCAGGGATGATCAAGCTCGTCAACCTCTTTCCAGGAAGGTTTCCATTCCTTCTTCCAAGATCAATCCATATAGGATGGTGATTGTCATTCGGCTTGCTGTCTTGTGCGTTTTCTTCCGTTATCGCATAACACATCCTGTCAACAATGCATATGCACTTTGGTTCATCTCTGTCATATGCGAGATTTGGTTTGCCATATCATGGATCCTGGATCAATTTCCAAAATGGCTACCTATAAATCGAGAAACGTACCTTGACAGGCTTGCTTTGAGGTAAGATTATTACTCTCTCTTGTTTAAGTTGATTTCTGTCTGCTATTTAAGTGCAAAAGTTGCTAAATGAGAGCCTTTCAATGTTGGTCCTTGCAAGGATGCTCACACAAAGGTTTCAAACATATTTTTTTGTTTTACAGGTATGATCGAGAAGGCGAACCATCTCAGTTGGCTGCGATTGACATTTTTGTCAGTACGGTTGACCCTTTAAAGGAACCTCCGCTTGTTACTGCAAACACTGTTCTGTCGATTCTCTCTGTGGATTATCCCGTTGACAAGATATCCTGCTATGTTTCGGATGACGGAGCTGCTATGTTGACTTTTGAAACCCTTTCTGAAACTTCAGAATTTGCAAGGAAATGGGTGCCTTTCTGCAAAAAGTTTAACATTGAACCTAGGGCTCCAGAATGGTACTTTGCACAAAAAATGGACTATTTGAAGGACAAAGTTCAGCCTTCCTTTGTAAAAGAGAGGAGAGCAATGAAGGCAAGTAGAAGTTACGAGCTTCTAAGTTTCAAGCAATAATATGAATGAACTCTTGGTGGGTTTGTCTAATGTTATGACCTGTTTGTTTACTTCATTGTAAAAAGGTTTCCTGAATTTTATGATAAAACATCGTTGTTTTTTGTTATTGGTTGCGGACCATATTAATGTAGTGTGTAAGTATTTCATTGAAGTATCGACACTGACAGCAAAGGATGAATATTGACATTATTTTACCACAAGTTAGGAATTTTTGGATGTTTAATTATTCATATTAATTGTTCAGCTCAAGTTTTTCTTTCCTCTTAATTTGTTAATGTGATTTTATCAAAATTTGAATTTTCTTTTTCTTTAGTGTACAGCTGTTTTATCAAAATTTGAATTTTCTTTTTCTTTAGTGTACAGCTGTATTTGTTGTGTGCTTTTCTTATCAATTTATAATGCCCTGAACTTTTTCCTGTACTTCAGGTTCCATGTACTTTTTTTTTTGAGATGCACTTTCTTTCATGTATTCCTTTTCAAGTGAATTAAGTGATCTGTTCATTTCCTCTTAATTTTCTATCAGAGTAGTTATTCTTTGTTTTGTATCTTTTTAGAGAGAATATGAAGAATTCAAGGTCCGGGTCAATGGGTTAGTTGCTAAAGCACAGAAGATTCCTGAAGAGGGGTGGGTTATGCAAGATGGTACTCCTTGGCCGGGTAACAATACCAGGGACCATCCTGGGATGATCCAGGTTTGACTTTCTCCAAATTTTATGGATGGACCCCCGTCTCATGTTATCATACCTCACTGTTTTGTGTTACATGACTTGATCAACTTTTAGAGCAGAGATGTTATGCTTTCATAATTGTTGTCTTGATTGCTTATTTGAGTCCTCGTGTTTCAGGTGTTTCTAGGACACAGTGGAGGGCTTGATACTGATGGCAATGAACTACCGCGTCTAGTGTATGTGTCTCGTGAAAAGAGGCCTGGATTCCAACACCACAAGAAAGCTGGTGCTATGAATGCATTGGTATATCCTTTGCCTATGATGGCTAGAAGTGTGATTTTTGTAGCAGTATTTTCTTGGTTCATTGCCTTGAGGCTTGGATTTCTTAGTCATTATATTTACCTCTTACTATGTACAGGTTCGTGTTTCAGCAGTACTCACCAACGGCTCTTATATGTTGAATCTGGACTGTGATCACTATATAAATAATAGCAAGGCTCTGCGTGAGGCCATGTGTTTTATGATGGATCCTAATCTTGGGAAGTCAGTTTGTTATGTTCAGTTCCCTCAAAGATTTGATGGTATTGATCGGAATGATCGGTATGCCAATCACAATACGGTGTTTTTTGATGTGAGTGTTAGGAGAACCTCCTCTTGCTTCTACTCTATTATAAATCATCTGCTATATGTAAAGAAAATTTTCCTTTGCACACATGTGCATGTGTGTGTACAGAATTAAAGTGCTCGTCATTCTACTATACAGGAGCCTGAATATGAGTTGATACTAAAATAATTATAAAACAATAAAAAACAACTAATCATGGAATACTTTGCATTGGGTGTGGGCTATTCTTTCCCTCTGCACAGGTGCATGTGTGTGTGCATATATACGATTTAATTTTCTGAAACAATTGCTGGTAGCATGCATCTTTATTGTTGCTGCAAATTAATAAGCTGTACGGTTTACTCTGCAGATCAACCTGAAAGGGTTGGATGGGATTCAGGGGCCAGTGTATGTGGGTACAGGATGCGTTTTCAATAGAACAGCACTATATGGTTATGATCCCCCCCTGAAGCAGAAGTCTAGGGCATCAACATGTCTTTCTGCCTGCTGTGGTGGATCTAGAAAGAAGAACAAGAAAGTGAACAAAAAGAATGCAGATAATAAGAAAACATTGAAGCAAACTGACTCCACTATTCCCATATTCAATTTGGAAGATATAGAAGAGGGTGTTGAAGGTGAATAAAGTCAGTTTAGTTATTTTTTTTTCTTATGATGATGTATGTTTATCCTGTCTTACATTGTCATTTCCTCTCATGGTCTCAAGGTGCTGGATTCGATGATGAGAAATCACTTCTTATGTCTCAGAAGAGCTTAGAGAAAAGGTTTGGGCAATCAGCAGTATTTGTTGCATCTACCTTGATGGAACATGGTGGTGTTCCACAATCCGCAACCCCTGCTGATTTATTGAAAGAAGCTATACATGTCATTAGCTGTGGGTATGAAGACAAGACGGAGTGGGGAAGTGAGGTATGCAAAAATAATGTCATGCCACTTCAGAGTGCAGTTATGAGATAACTCAATTCTGTTGTATATAATTTCTTTCTATATTGGAGAATGCAACATACAGCCAAACAAATTTTAGTTTGTTGTATATAATTGCTAAATGTGATAATCCTTTTCTGTGCAGATTGGGTGGATTTATGGTTCGGTCACAGAAGATATTTTGACTGGTTTCAAAATGCATTCGCGAGGTTGGCGATCCATCTACTGCATGCCTCCACGTGCTGCATTCAAAGGTTCTGCTCCTATAAATCTTTCTGATCGATTGAACCAAGTGCTTAGATGGGCATTGGGTTCTGTTGAAATTCTTCTCAGTCGTCATTGCCCAATTTGGTATGGCTATAGTGGAAGGCTAAAATGGTTGGAGAGGCTAGCATACATTAACACAACAATTTATCCTGTGACTTCAATTCCATTGCTTGTATATTGCACATTGCCTGCTGTTTGTCTACTTACTGGAAAGTTCATTATTCCAGAGGTAGAATTCTTAATTTTTTTCTCTTTCCCTTCTATCTGTTTTGACGATGGCAAGTTTAATTGGTAGTTGTGTGGATGAATGACTTTGACTAACTTTATTATCTATGTACTTGCAGATCAGTACATTTGCAAGTATCTGGTTCATTTCGCTCTTTCTCTCCATTTTTGCAACTGGTATTTTGGAAATGCGATGGAGTGGAGTCGGTATAGATGAATGGTGGAGGAATGAACAGTTTTGGGTGATTGGAGGTGTGTCATCTCATTTATTTGCAGTTGTCCAGGGGTTGCTGAAAGTCCTTGCTGGTATTGACACAAACTTCACTGTGACATCAAAGGCTTCTGATGAAGATGGCGATTTCACAGAGTTGTATATGTTCAAGTGGACTACCCTTTTGATCCCTCCAACAACATTGCTTGTTATAAACCTTGTAGGTGTAGTTGCAGGCGTCTCATATGCCATTAATAGTGGCTATGCATCGTGGGGCCCACTGTTTGGAAAGCTCTTTTTCGCTTTTTGGGTGATTGTCCACCTTTACCCTTTCCTCAAAGGTTTGATGGGACGGCAGAACCGGACACCCACAATTGTTGTTGTATGGTCCATTCTTCTTGCATCTATCTTCTCATTGCTATGGGTGCGGATAGATCCCTTCACTACCAGAGTGAAAGGACCAGATACAGTACAGTGTGGCATCAATTGCTAAGTATTTTTATTATATTTGTTGTTTCCCTCAGAGTGATTGATCCAGGTGTTTTTCCTCAAACATTCCAAATGATTTACGGGGAGATCAAGTACGTCATTTACACATCTTTTGACAATAAATAATAGTGATGGGGCATTGGCATGATTTTGGACACGGTTAAACTGCCTTGATATTGGTGTTTCTAGCATTGGCAGTTACTAAGCGAGTTATTTTGTTGATAACAATGCTCCTGTCAAGCTATCATAGTGGTGAGATGCCTTGAAAGTATTGTTCCATTGTTATATTAGCTTATTTATCAGGACAAAGCCAGTGCTCTCGAAAGATTGAACTATTTAATTGGGGTTTCTACTGAGACGATGACTGGCATTTCTATTGTTCTTAGTGATAAAAATCCTCTATGTCAGGGTGGTGATTCATGGAGCATTGTTTATTACAGTTGTGGGGCTGTTGAACTGTGGACGTGAAAGAGAAGGATTCGTTGCCCGACTAGTGGTTTGTCAGCTGTTTGTTTATTGATCCGTCTGTGACAACTGTCCTATGTTGAGAAGGATATATGTATGCAATATACGCTCTAGGGTAGTGCTGGCTTAGCCTTGAACATTTTAAAATTTCTGGAAGATTCTTTGTATTAATAATCCTCTTATATTATTAATTCACTCAACTGCTTTATTGCATGTCATGGAATTGGGGATTTGGTACTCTAAAACCTTGTCCCATTCTAGCCAATAATATCAGGAGTGTATTCGGTTAAATCTGTGTGATTTTATTCTTGATTTTCTACTTGTAACTAAATAGATGAAGTAATTTTAGTGCATGTTAAACTGGTGGAAGAGCCTAGACTAAAACATCTTGAAATATTGAGAGGAATTGGAATTATTAATATTTGTATTTCTGCAAAAGAAAACCTTTACACGTATCTAATCCTTGCATTTGCCTTGAGGGATGTTGGAAACATTGTTCCACATGTTTTGCTCTTTTGCAAGCACAATGAACTAAGTAAGAGTGAACCATGTTGAAATTTGTTCATCCCCAGGGAATCTTTATAAAACATTCAGAAAACATCATTGGACGCAAAAATGGCATGCCAGATTATTTAAATTATGTTGTGTGTTGTGGGGGAATCTTCTGAATCAGTGTTTGGAGCTTGGAAAAATGTTTATTAATGTCTTTTGAAATAGAAAGATAACATTTGTAGTTGGTAATCTTCCTAATACAAATTCAAATGCGTCTCATTTGCTTATATTGTGTTGTGCCCTATCAGAAGCCTATGTTTGCCACAATAGACTGTCAACGTGCAGTACGACTAGGGACACATCAATATTCGAAGTAAAAATGGCTTGTGAACAACCAAGGAATAGGAAGAGGGACCACCACAATGAATTTTGGTTGGTTGTGGTTATGGATCTTAGTCGAGTTAAAATGCTTAGTTGTGGGAATATGAAGATTAACAGTTCTAGTAATTTCATCGCTATCTAGACTTAATTACTCGTCATGGTGGAACTATAATGGTTGGAAAGGGGTCCACGAAACTAATTGCTAACAATTTTATTGGAGAGATCCAAGCTTTTATATATAGGTGTATGGCGTAAGGTTTGTGTTTTTTTCCATTTTATAAATGAAATCAAAAATTAGATTTCCATATGGATTTTGAGTATAATGATGAAAACTTTACCCAAGTTTGAGTAGATAATTGTAATTATAAATTCAATTTACTAAACGAAGTTTATTGATGTAGATGCTAAATTTTATATGCTTTAACACTTTTTTGGTAAGTTCATATATATATATATATATATATATATATATACATATATCAGACTATCTTGTAAAAATGAAAGATCAATTAATAAACAGCGAGAGCTATATAATATTTTGACTCCGACTTGGGATCCTCTATGAAGAACTCTCTTTGCCTACTAAAAGTTTGATGTACAAATATTTGGGTTTATAAGCAATCTTGTTTCATCCGAAAGCTTAGATTAGTAATACACAATTTGTATAACCCATTGATTATGTGTAACCTTGAAAAACTGTTTTGCACAACTCAATGTGTGCATGCAAAATTGTCTCGCAAAACTCTTGAGGTGTGGAGTTTGAAGAGTCAAATGAACAAGGACTTGTACTTTGCATAGCTTGTGAAGTCTTGCATAAGTTTTGTTTGGAGGTATTTACGAGTTATGTAGGGGGAGTTGTGAAGTTTTGCGTAGATATGTGGAAGATTAAGCCTTACGTGATTGAAATACTTGTGCAACATTTCTTGTTTTGTACAACTCTTAATCCTCTTGTAGACCCTTAAAATTGGACATTCTGTATCTATTTTAACTATTCATTAATTCTGCACTAACATCATCGCATCACTTTTTAATTAGTGTTTTATCTTCACTAACATCTTTAGACAATTCAATATTCATCCCACACCATCTCTAGACAATTCACTATTCACCGCCTCGTTCCCCTTCGCCCTTGCCCCTCCCCCGTTCCTCGATCAATTAATCATTTCTTCCTTAAACATCTTCATTTCTACAAAAAATCCACCATCTCTTTTCATTAGTTAATTAACACATTAATTAATTAATTATTCCCTAATGAGAAATTCCATAGCTTTTGAAAATTCACATTTATCTAAAATTGTAAATCTAATAAATCTTCACATCATGACATCTTTTCCCTTTTCCAAGACAAATTCAATACAAAGAAGCAAGTGTGCAAGCAAGAATCATGACATGCTTTTACACACTTCGAGTCTTCATCATTGCATCTTATCACACACTCCAACCTTCTTCTTACACACTCAATCCTCTTCATTTATGAGGAGGACCAATCCTCCATCGTTGATCTCCAACCAAGATCAATGGCTCTCATCAATCAACCAAATCTATAAATAGAGGGCTTCTTCTCCATTCTCAACAAGTTCATTCATACAACCAAGTGTTGCCTAATTGTCCAACCAAGTTTCAATCCACGTCCTTGTTCATCACATACAATCATCCATTTGCAAGCGCTGATCTCTGTTTAGTCACACACATCCACCAAGAATTGCAACTACAACCATCACTTCCAAGCACATCTAATTGACAAGAGGAAAATGATAACAAAGGTATAACTAGTATTTTTTTACAATTGTAATTGCATTCCTTTTGTCTTGCATAATCTGATGACACATACTTAGATTAGTTAGATATTTCAATTTCATTTTGATTTATATTCACTGATAATAATCTTTGTTTCATGATGTTACACTTGTGATGACTTGTGAGTGTGAATATTTGCACACAACATTATGTTGGAGAAGTCTTGCGAACACGTGCATCAAATTTTCTGTGTAGTCACAAGATTCCTTCTACTTACTACGGTTACGATGAAACCTGCGATGTCTGAGATCGGTGCAACAACTATCATGTGCAAAGTTCGTGTGAACTTCTACAATGTGTGACTAACCATGTATCACTGTATGAGGATCTTTCTGTACAACCAATGTATATTTGACCTTACATCATGCATGATGGGAATTGGAAGATAGTCATTTCTGTGAAAGACTCAATCATCGAGGCATACATCAGTCTGATTCATGTTATGCTTTAGTGCCAAGCGTAAATGCATGATGAATAGGTAATGGTCTTAACAGTTTGTGGAGTGTAATTGATGGAAGCTGAACGGTCACAAGGAGATGGCAGTTATATATGAAAGTTGGTGGATGGACCGTTACACCTTTCATAATGGTTTCTTGCACCCGCACGCATGCACGCACATGCACGCGCGCACACACACACACGAAAGCCAGACAGTTACAAAGAGATGATAATTATATGCAATTTTGAGGATGAACCATTCCAACTTTCATAATGGTTTCCTACACATAATATATAGTCACAAGGAAATGGCAGTTATATGAAAGTTTGAGGATGAACCATGCCAACTTTCATAATGGTTTCCTGTGCGTGCGCGCACACACACACACACACACACACACACACACACACGGATCAAGTGTCATTGTCCTTGGGTTGGATAGTGTGAAGAGAAAAGCTTCAGTGGGAGAGAATAGAGGAGAAATTTGCAAAGACAATGAGTTATCAAGATTTGCAAAGGGAGTAGCCAATGTAGAGAATCCAATTTAATTCTTATAGAGATTTGTGATGAGCCGCAAGTTTGAGTAGAGATATAGGGTGTAACACATCCATTATGAGATTATTGTAATACTACATGTAGTGAAGTCTGTAATTAGACTGAAATAGTGTAATGTGTGTGCAATTGTAAATTTCCTCATTGAGATCAATAAAGATCATATTTTTTGTGTATTGTTCCATGCACAGACTATATGTCTATCCATTGTTGGGTGTAGAGTTCATAAACTGCATGGTCTAAAGTCATTATTCATTGGACCTCCCTCAGGGTTGCATCAAATTTTTTTAGGGCAAGGTTTTACATTGTTGGGTTGAGCATGTGTCTCTTGTTGAGTCAAGTTGCAGTTTTTGAAAGCGACACTGGTATTGTTGAGGAGAAATGGAACATAGAGGAGCTCACAATGGAAGAGAGAGAAGAGTGTCAAGAATTACAGAGTTTACATAAATGATGAGAGAGGAATCCAAACCTGTTTGGAGGCTATGGACATTGCATAATGCAGAGAAGTTGTAGAAGTCAATGACAGTGAAGAGGAAGAAGAAACATTTGAGGTTAAAGTGGAAGAACTAGTAGATGAATTGGAAGATAATTTTTTGTCGGCCATTGATAAAAAGGGTAGCAAGATGTAGTTGGACACCTCTAACTATGATGGTAGCTTATGTCCTAAAGAACTCACTGAGTAGATCATTGAGTTGAAGAAACATTTTGAATATGGACAAATATAAGATCCTAAAAAAGGGAAGTTTGTTTGTATGACACTAAAAGGAGATGTATTTGTGGTGGGATCATGTGCAAACGAAAAATGTAAAACCATCATTTCATTAAATTTGGACATATTCCAGTCTAGATTAAAACCTGAAACTATTTTTACTGGTTTTTATAGTATCAAATATCGGAATTCAATATTACTATTATCGGATTCCAGTTTAGAGATTTTTAGATTTAGATATCATATTTATGGATTCTAATTTGAAAGTTTTTAGAATTTAGCATTAAACAACTAGATTCTCAAATTTAATTTGTTGATTTGTTTTAATGTTTTATTGCAAAACATAACATTAATTATTATTCCATTTTGATGCAATTGATTCAAAATTGGTCATGATAAATTGTAACACATTTATCACAAATTTTTATTTTTATTTATAAGTGATGAATTATCTAAAATGTCATTTGAATGCAATGAGTGTCACTTGAGACCACCTTGTCCTTAGCTTAGCCCTAAACATATCTTAAGGTCTCTCTTGATCATTTCCCAATTTTTTTGCAAGTCCAACCCATTCCCAGATATACCAAAAGTAGCACTGAGCCACCCCTAGGCACCTAGGCCCCTTTTCACTAGCACCTACCCCTTAGACATTAGTGTGGCCCTTTGGACACTAACACACTGTGCTATTGACTTAGGGACTGCACTAATATCCCTTAACTCTTTACTTCCCCAACAGATATCTTTTCATTCCTCAAAATACACCTAGGGTTGGCCTAGACTTATTTCACGTCTTGACAAACAATAAATGCTATGTATAGACCACTTTCAATCACTTATCCACTAGATGGAAATTAAATGCAAATATTCATAAACAAACTCATAAACAATTATGTAAATTAAGGTCATTGATCTCTATTATGCCCTATTTTTGTGTACACCCATCTACAGTAGCCAGAGCTCAAATTACTCAAATTTTTAGTCTCAAGTCACACTCAAAGCACTCAAGCTGACACTCATACTAGCATTCACTTGCACTTGCACCATCACTTAGATTGGGAGAACTACATCGGACTTAATCCCCTTTTGAGGTATTGGTATGTAGGCAATGCTCAACACATAGGGTGTTGAGGTCATGTCAAGACTACCCTACTAAAGCTACTCTTTTCTACTTGTGCTTCTCAAATACTCTAACAATGATGGAGACCTAGGGTTTCACATTTAAATAAGTCAAAACAGGGAACAAACAATGAACCAACATTCATCCAAATAGGCACATGCGTCTTAGGGTTAGGCGAAGGTATACCTAGAAGCTCACTGCCTCTATTACAAGATGACACTACCATGCCCTAGAAGACATTAACACAGTGTACTACTATCAAGAGGAACACACTACTGTCTAGGAGGTTTTCTAACTCCTGTTTCCAATTCATAACACTTTGCACAGCACTAGTACCAAATTCCATCTTGTCACTCATTCGTCTCAGTCAATTTCTAGTTAATTACATCCCATTCTAGTTCATTGCTATTTATAGAATAATCAAATAGGTCAATTATTGTACAAATCAGATGTTGATATTGTTATATTTATTCCATGATTCATTATTCCATAACTTTAACAACCAAAGGTTTTACATTCCATAAATCCCTTGAAAGTTAAATCATTTGGTGAACCCAACTTACCTCGAACATATTGGCTAAAAACCCTAGTGTACCATTAGGGTTTCCCTTATTACTTCTATAATTTGCTCAGTTTCAATTTTTAGTGTTTTATCATGATTATTATGATAGAAGTAATTTTCTACTTTTTGAGACAAAGCTTGGTGGTTTGTCTTGCATGTTTATTACCTGTCATTTTTAGAATGATGCACATGTATGTCACTCCTCTCATGGATCACATTAGAATTTAGTGTACTTCACACATTAGTCCACCTCCTCTTGAGGTCCCCTTCTATGGAGAGCATTATTGCATGGCCAATTTTGAGTTACCTTTGGTTAGTACTCGATGACAAAGAGCTCAATGTACTCCTTTTGTTCCTACCAATTGACTACCATCGTTCGAATCCTGCCTCTACTACTCGCCCTCAAAAAATAGTAGATCCTGTAGTTTGAGCTGTTACTAGATGGAATCAGATGCCTCCTTAGCCTATACACAAACAACTTAATCCCACCATCTCTCCTCATCCTCAAAACAATATAATGGGACCTATGGATAAACACATAGCATATGATATTGTGGATCAGTTGAGAAATACACCAACTAAGATTTTTATAAATATTTTCTCTCATGGATTTTTTTAAGGATATAATCAAATTCACATCACTCTCGAAGATCAACATAAAAATACTTTCACCACTAAATGGAGAATCTATTGCTACATTAAAATTAGTTTCGGTCTTAGAAACATCAACACCACTTACCAACATGTAATGACCCATATCTTTCATGATCTCATCCATAAAATCATCAAAACTTATGCAAATTATCTTATTGTTAAATTTAAACATCGTGAAAACCACCTTCATGACCTTGCTATCATCTTTGATTGGATCATCTAATATAAAGTTTGACTCAATCCTCACAAATGTGTTTTTAATGTCACTTCCGATAAACAGTTAAGATTTATCATTTCCCTACATGGGATTTACGTCGATCTTGCCAAAATAAAGGCTATTGTCAACATGACAATTCCTCATTCTATTCTAGATATTCATACCTATCTCAACAAACATGGGGAAATCCATAGATTCATCCTCAAAATGGGTTACCACATCTATTCAGTAAATTCGCTTCTCAAGAAGGGTATTGCTCTTCAATAAACCGATGCATGTCAAAAATATTTTGACAATATGAAGGAATAATTACTTCATCCTCTTACTCTTTGATCACCTTCCAATGATCACTTGCTCATCTTGTAGACTTCATCTACCCCCATATTAGTTGGGGTAATTCTTGCTCAATAGGATGAGGCATGTAGATAATATGCCATATACAACATTAGCCATGCTTTGATAGATTATGAGCGTCACTATCTGAAATTATAATGCCGCTGTCTACTAATTTATTTTGCATGTGAAAAGCTTCGACATTATATGCTTTATCAAGCAACCTATGTTATTTTCCATTTTGATCCCCTTCGTCACTTATTCTCCAAAGCTTTCTTACCTAGAAATAGAATTGGAAAATGGATGTTAATCTTAATGAAATTTGATTTAATAATTATTACACAAAAAATAGTCAAAGTCCAAGTGATTGTTGATCAACTTACTTCTGCGCCTACACCAACTACTAATCACCTTTAGGAAATGATTTTTGATGAATAAATCCTTTACATCGAATGTCTTAATCAAGTTATTTCTCTTAAAGATTATTTTCATAATTTCACCCTTGATCTCGAGGCACAAACCCTCGAAGAACCAAAACATTTCACCTCTAAACCCAAACCTAAAGCCATCATAGAATAACTACCCAAGGTTAGAATTGAATTGCATGAAGACACTTGGAAACTTTACTTTGATGGAGCCAAATTCCTTCAAGGAGCTAGGTAGGTTGTGTCTTAACTGACCCTCATTGTAAAATTATTCCTCTCACTTTTTGAATAAACTTTGAAGTCACTAATAACATGGTTGAATACAAATCTCTCATCTTAGGCATGCAAGCATCCATCAACTTAGATATCCCATAATTACATGCCTTAGGAGATTCACAACTCATATGTCATCAATTCAGTGGAGATTATCAATAAAAAAGTGAAAATCTCATCGCATATCATCAACTCGCTTCCACTCTTGCTAAATAATTTGCATATTTCCCCTTGAAGAAATCCCATGAGAATGAAATTCTATCGTTGATTCTCTTGATTCATTGGCATCTCTTTTTCACCCTCATCAAGCACTTCATGATCCATAAGTTATAATCCACATGATAAAAATCATCTTTAGGCTTACAATTGGAAGATGACTCTCTTAGTTACCACATTGAGGCTGTCACTAATTGATAAATCTCCTGGTACAAAAACATCATCCAACTTATTGAGCATCATACTTATCCTTCAAAGATTGATTCTTGTGAAAAGAATTGATTTCACAAGTAAGCTTGTAAATTCACCCTTAGATATATCCTTTATTATTATGAGGTTGAAGGTACTTTGATCTGTTGTGTTACTAAAGATGATGTTCTTTCTCTCCTTCAACAAGCACATGGGGGATTTTGTGGTGGTCACTATAATGGACATATATAGCCCTAAAATGCCAACATGTGATATTTATAGCCTACTCTTTAAAAACATGCTATCACGTTCACTAAAAAGTGTAATCCTTGAGAACTTCATGATGATCTCATTCACTCTCATCGAGCCAAGATTCAAAACTTGGAGTCTCCTTCGCCATTTTCTATGTGGGGATTAGATCTCATTAACAAAGTACCTAAATCATAGGATGGCCATGTCTTCATAATTATTGCCACCAAATATTTTACCAAGTGGGTTAAAGCTATATCCCTTGTAAGTGTCACCAAAATTACTATCTCAAAATTAATTCTTAATAAAATCATATGTCATTTCAGAATTCCTCATGCCATCATCTTTGAAAATGACAGGAACTTTAAAAATAAATACATGAAAAAACTATATGCAAAATTTAAAATCGCTCAAAAAAATTCCACACCATACCATTCTCGATTGAATGGTCAAGCTAAAGCCACTAACAAAATCTTTAATAATATATTACAAAATACTATTTTAGATTATCATTTCAACTGGCACCTCAATCTTTATCCTACACTTTGGGATTATCATACTAGCATTCATACTGGCACTGGGAAAATTCCTTTCTCTTTAGTTTATAGCTCCAAAGCTATCTTACCATTAGAAGTTGAGTTACCTTCCTTGATAATTTGTCTTCATGGAATCATTCCCAATGAATAGCTTTGTGAATCTCATCTTCACTCTTTAGATTTTATATATGAGTGATGTATGGGTGCTTTATAACATAATAACCAACAAAAAGCTCATATCGCTAAACAACACACCAAAAAAATTAAAGTCTATACTTTCAATATTGGAGATTTCGTGCTTAACTTAGATTACACTCATGATGAAGAAGTATGCCCAAAAGTGGCAGGGTCATTACCTAATTAAATAGACCTTAGACCTAGCACTTATAGATTTCAAAATAATGAAGGATATATCTTTAAGGAACTGACTAATGCTCAATTTTTAAAGAAGTACTTTGCTTAATTCTATGTTCTTTCTTAGTTTTACTATCTATATTGCTCTCTTCCATTTATAATACACTATCACTCACATGCTTTCAGTTAATTTTATACATATACTAAGGAGCTAACATTTATTTTAGATTTAATTAAGACTTTATTCAATGAAGCATAGCCTTAGCTTCACTTCTTTACACACCTTCAAGTTTTCTTGCACATTAGTCTTAGTTCTTTTTTGGTCTTTTGGATATTTATCTTCTTACACCATTTAGTTTTTAGTTTGTGATTTTTCATCATAATACTGTGGATAAGAACCAATCATTCATCATAAACACCCATCTTATTTAGTCAACCTTAGAATCTTTTCAAGTATTTGGTTCATTTTTATCATCTATATGTACCTTTTGATTTATTCATTTACTTATGCCTCTTGGATTTTCAATTTGTGAGTTTCATGTATGACCTTAGTTAAGACACTCCTCATAAAAACCCATCATTGTTGTCTCATTACAAATTAATTTTACTCTCAAACTTAGCAAGGCATCTTCATTGAAGGATAAGGCAATGGTCGAGAGTAATGTTTTCTAGCACTTAGAATCAATCATATTATTTTATAGTAAAACTTTAATAGTTTATCTTCATGTCTTCATTCACATATACCATTTACTATTATGATGATTCATACCTACCTGCCCTTGTACCATCTCCATTTACACATTTTTAATGATTTGGGGTAATCCAATCATTCTATGCTCATTTCCATCATTCCCATTTTGACATATCACTTTGGGCACACCAAGGACATTTTCGACATCACTCTTTTCTAAAACATGCAAGTCTAAGAGTTTAAGACACCATGGTATTTAGGTTCTCTTCTTTAGCCACTAAGTGTATCTCTTTTGTGATATTCATTTTTAGTACCCATGTTTGGTTTTTTGAATCCATATAGAGGAGGAATACAAATAACCAAAAGAGTTCAAAGCCATATCATACCAAAAAAAAGGTAAAAAAAACTTTGATATTCAAATCACACCAAAAGATGTGATCTTTATTTAGCACATATCTTATCCTAATTGAAGCTTAAACTCCACAGTTGGCCTCATGATAGATCTGAGGTTCATTGGGGTATGATAGGCCAATATATTGGGGTAAGAGGTCTCATTATATTATACTCACAGTACCACCTACTTACTCATGAAAGTACCCAATCTTCATAGTATACCAATGGTTATATAAGGGGTCCTAAAGAATAGAGAGCATGTTGTGGTAATCTAAGCCCATTTAAGTTTCATGCAAGCTAGCCTTCATGGGCTTATACTTATACATCACTAGTTATCCCAAATTTATGTTGTTAGTCAATTGCTCTAAGGTTATTGATGTCAAAAATTAATTAGTCTTGCCAACTTGATTTGAGTGTTTTGTTTCTGGTAAAGATTATTTTTTCACCTTGGTACCACCCTTTCTTCCTCACCACCCATTTTATTTCCCCCCTTGACAAGTACATTTTTTTCTAAATCCTTTCCCAATTTATATACTTCATATTCTCCATCTCTTTCTGACATGTTTAAAATATGACAATTTATCTATCATTAGAATATAAGCTGCATATTTAAGTTGTTTCAAGATGCTCTCTTGGTTATTACCTTATCTTTCTCAGATCTTGCTTAGTTATATTTGGTGTTGATATTTTTATGCCAAAAACCTCAAAACACCATGTGCCTTGGAGGAGACCTAAAAAAATTTCTAAGTAAAAGCTTCAAATGGTACCCTTTTTCAGAACCCAAGCAGAAATCGAAGATTTTTGTGCACTTTGAAACTTTAAAAAGTTACAAAATGCACCTAAACCTTCATTTTACTATTGATTGAGTCCCTAATGGGGATAAGTTGCAAAGTGTGATGTAGACTCTTCTTCTCATTTTTCATAAAGACCTAAGCAAGAACCAGAATTCCCATTACACTTTGAAACTTTGTAAAGTTGCAAAGTGTAATCCAAAATTCCATTTCCCACTTCTTAAACATTTTTTGCCTCCAAAAACCCAAGGCAAGCGGAAGGTGGAGAACGGAGAACATATTACAAAATTATAAATATGAAAAGGTTTCCCAGATTTTTGACTCCTAAGGCAAGTGGAAAATGAAGAGTTGCAAACATATTACAAGTTGCAAACTTACAAAATATCTCTCCAAACCCACTTTCCTATTTATTAATCTATCTACTGACATTCTTCATGTGATTGACATTTATTATAGATTTTTTTAATATATAACTTATATTTTTACATTATTTTTAACATTTCAAACAAGAGCCATTTACCTCCAAGCGATATTGTCAACTAGAGATTGAAGCCAAGTGATGCCATAACCTGAACTAGACCTCCATCACTGAGCAATGTAAACACTAGATCCATCACTTGTAGGACCCTGAGCGTATATCCCCAATATTCTCCTAGGCCACTTGCATTTTCCTTCATTCTATGCCATTGTTATTTTTTCACAAAGATAAGTTATTTTCTTTCCATATTTAGGGTTTTTATATCTAAAATCATTAAGCATCATCATCATTTTACCTTATTTCTCATAATTCCCAATTATTAGTTTCATGTTAAAATTTGTCTCGATTCTTCTGGTTCATTGCCTTAGTTTTTTTCTTGAAATTTGTCTAAGATCTAGGTGGAGATCCCCTTTGTTTTCACACCCCGAGTTCCCGTCGGAGATCCAACTTATAATTGCAAACCATAACCTCGACGGAGATTCAATCAAACTTTGCAAGTGCAATTTCAAATTAAAACCCCACTTCTATTTCATATCATATTCCCATCAGAGTTAAACCCATGCATAAGTATAGCAAAACTCTACCAAGTTAAAAGTGGAAATCTTATTTTCAAAACCAAACCCAAAGCCCGACCAGCTCTATAGTTGGTTTCCCTCACCCATTTACCCAATGTACATGTCTAGAAAAAAGATGAAGTTCGAGTTAAAGGGACTTGGTGTCCCTTACAGCTTGGATTCAAAAATTAATGAGATAACTGACATAGACCTAGGTCACACAAACCTAACTGAATTCTAGACTAGAGTCAATATAGAATTCAAGAATGATTGAATTCAAAGCATCTATGATAGTGGTTTACCTCAGGCTGCAACCTTCCCATTCTCAGTGCAAATCCCCAAGCTTGTGCTCACTATGGCTAAACATTATGATGTAGATAAGAGACAAGTAGTGAATGATAAAGGGGATAAAATTCTAAGCCTAGATCCAGATTTCATCGATACCATGTTTCTAATTTTGGAGTTTGAAAGCTACATAGATATTACCCCTGATTCCTCTAAGAAATTCTATTAGTATAATAACTTAGCTTGTGCCCAGATTTTAAACAAACAGTGGTTGAAGACCCCTAAATATTTAGACATAAGAATGCCTAAGAACTTGGCTAGGATAAAATTCAAGGATGAGGTAGGGGACATCATTATAATCTTACATAGAGTTATAAGAAGCCCAAATGCAAATAATTATCAATATTAGATGTACCAGTATATCTGGGAATACAACATAACAAACAATACATTCATTAGGCCCAATTAATCAGTGACTCCATTCAAAAATAGTTAATGGAGGTTTAAACTATAGGCAAATTTTACTTTACCTCCTACCTCATCTATGCTTTAGAAAAAGGGAGGGCATTCTTGAGATTAAACATAGGGACAAATTAGATTGACAAAGTTTATATCTACTATCCTGATCTCACTTTTAAGGGGAGCTAACAACAATTCAGAAGAGTTAATGATGTATTCATCTATTGCATCATAACTATGTTTGAAGAAGATCTAGGGAGGATAAGGTTTTATGATGCTATAACTATAGAAATTGAAAATTGGGGATCATACTCCATCCAGTTTCCCACATTTTCCTACATTAGAGTTGGTTGTTTTAATGGGTGTCCATACACCCTTTCCAGATATGTCACTAATAAGTGGGACCTAATGAAACTTGTATGACAACTAGTGAAAACCCACAAATTATTATCAAGCAAGTATAAAATAGGCATACACTTCCCTATCAATATAAGTAGATACACCTACCCTTATCTAAGGCCAAATATGCAAAGACAAAGATGACTCAGATGACTTTGAGAAATATCGATGCTAGGCCTTGTTATGATGTTATAGGTTATGTTGCCAGCCTATTGGACTCTTCATATTCTCACATTCCCTTTTATGAAGATTATTGGGAGGACATGTAGGATAAGGAAGAAGTTAGGTTGAGGGATTATTCTAGGATGACCCTTGAATGAATTAAAAACTATGATATAGCACCAGTTCCATAAGATTTGAAAGATGAGGATAACCAATGGATATGGTGTATTATGATAATCATATCTACCTCCAACCTCTTCCTCATGTCAGGTGGTCTACACCTGAATCCTTTTCCTTATTAGATAGGACTACTCCAATTATTAACTAAACTTTAAATTGATCAATAAGGGGGTAAGAATAAAAAAAGAGAGCTTTATTATCATAGATAAATTCAAAAAGGCAAAGGATAAGGGTGTAGAGGCAGAAATAATAGAGGGTTTTAGTAGTGACACTCAAGTAGATCAAGCGATGGGGCTAGTTATTTCACACAAAGTGAAGTAAAAGTAGAAGGCCAAAAGGGCCACTTTCAGTACCCAAGTGATAACAATCCAACCACTAGGTAATAGGGGACAAAACTACATTAACCCCTCTTCTTATTTCTATTATCCAACCTATGCAAGTAATTACCCCTTCTCATATTTTTAATATCCCACTAGTGAAATTAGTTAATCCTTCATCTAACCAACCAGTGCAAGTGATTCCCTTGGTAGTGAGCCAATCAACAAAGTTGGCTATCCCAAATCCATCTCCACCACCCTCTTCCACAATCACTTCTACATCATTACCTATATACACTACCACCTTATTGATCACCAACACCACCCAAAAATTGGATGCCGACTCAATCATTCTAACTGCATCCCCATTATCCATCAAAACTATTGGGTCAAAAACATATCCATCTTCATCTTCCATCACACTACCCACTACTTCTACTCTAGCCATTCCAAACACACTGCTAGATTCTTTTGCTACCTTGGACACCATTCTTCCACAAGTTCCCTTATTACTTCCACACATGCCTACCTCTCTACCTGTGTCACTTACAACTTCCACATTCCTTGTAAGCACATCCACTCCACCCATCCAAGTATCCTTGCCTTCTTTTACTCTCATCTTGATCCAGGCTCCTATCAAGGAGGTGGAAATAAAGAATCCCACTAACACAACTATGGATACTCAACCCACCAATGGGGTAGAAACAACCAAATCATCAATCGAAGACTTGTTAACAATATCAATTGCATATATGACACTTGTTACAGTAACTACCAGTGTGGTAGCTTCAGTCATAGATTCATGGTAATAGTGGCCATTAGGACAACATAAGATTCATTGGTATCCACTCCTAATTGGCTTACACAATCAATGTCCAAGAAGAGGAAATGAATGGTATCTATCACCTTGGATTTTGGTCTATTAGAAGCATTTAAATGACCAAAGAGAGGTCTTAAGACCATTTCTAAGATTGCTTATGATGTAACAAGGGAAAAACATGTGGAGATAGTAGTTCTCCCACCTAAAAAACATAAAGAAGATTAAGTGATCAGGGATTATCAGATATCCAAGGTATACCTTGGTCATCCAATAAGAGAGGGATAAAAACATGATGTCCAAATAAGTATAAGTTATCTCTTCGAGAAAATGGATAGTGACAAGGTCACTAAGGATGAGCTGAAGAATAAGGTAAAATAGTTGATAAATACCTTAAGGAAGGTCATAAATCTAACAAATCCACTTGAATCCACCCAACCAAATCAATCTCTCCCAGTTCTTTGATAAAGAAACATTTGATGCAATGACATAGATTAGTATAATGGGTAGGGCTACAAAGGACTGGGCTGAAGTACTAGTCGCCAAAGGGAACAAGGTGATAGGGTTGGCCATGGATTGTTATAAGACACTGAAGGATGACCTTTCATCTTTGAAGGCAGAGATAAATAAATATGAGGAAGAAGTTGAAAGGCTAAAACTCTATTTTTCAAAGTTGTAGGCTATTAATCAAATAGAGAGTGACACCCTCATATCTAAAATGATAATTAAAAATTCTTTGGAGCATGAAGAGCTAGAGAGGGTAGCCAAATTCAAAATCAAGATACATAGTGAAAATATTGACAAGGCCAAGAGCACAAGTGATAAGGCCACAAATGTAATGTATGATATTGAAGATTAAATTTGTAAATTATCATGTGAGGTAAATATTATCAAGATAAACCTCTTCCTATTTAGGTTGTCCAAAATAAATTCAAAGAGGTCATTAAGAAAGAGTTAACACATGACATAACTTTTAATTTAGATTCCATCCATCAGTTTATCAAGTATCATAATACACTTGATCATATGGGAAAATGTATCCAGGTCTATAGAGCTTCTTATAGAGATTTATTTGAGGTAATAACAAAATGTGACATTAGTAATATGTACACAATTGATCCTAATGAAGAGACCCTATAAGAAATATTCGACAGTTTGAATGCTTAAATCGAGAATATAAAGTAGAAAAGGACAAGGAGTCCTCAAATGCCATTGTTGTTGATTGATTATTTAATTATTTAGGAATTAAAAATTATATAATTTACAAATTTTGTAAACTACATTGTAAAGTTTCAAGTTGTAAATTGTAACTGTCATTTTGACAACTCTTAGCTTTTAGTTGAAAAAGATCTACTTATAATTTTCAATTATCATTTTGTCAAGTTTTAGTTGAAAAAGTGCAACTTGTATTTTGCATTTTTATTTTAGCAAGTTGAATGACTTTAAAGTTGTAAAAAATCATGTTATAATTTGCACATTCCTTTTTTTCAAGTGACTTATAAATTGTAAAAGTCTCAACTACAAATTACAAGTTAGGTTTTGCATGATATGTTTAAAAATATTTAAATATTAGATTAAGCATTCAAATTTATTAAAATATTAACGAAGTCATAAGGTTTCATTTTGGCACCCCATTTATGGTGAAAGACTTCTTCAACAGAGCTCAAAGAGAGATGGTTCAAATGGAAGACTCCAATAACATTTTCTCTTCTTTAACACTTGGTGAAGTGCCCAGCTATTTGGAAAGTCCTTTTCTTCCTTCTACACCACCAAATATGCCTCTTCAAGCTCCAATGATGACACTTGTATGAACACTCAATTTTTTGTTTCATGAGGAAGTGTAAAGGTTTTTAACTTCTTATCTCTCAAAAGAGTATTTTTTTGTATAAATATGGGTCTCCTACATAACCCATGGATCTTTTTGTTTATAGACAATTTTTTTTTTGATTTTGAGATGTTTATTTACATGATATAACCTAGAGAATATTAATATATTGAAGTTTTGCCTTCTTTATTTTGTGTTATCCTTGTGTATGTACGACTTTTGTTATATTTGTGAATGATACAAGTCTTGTTTTAGTCATATAGAATCATTTGTGGTATTTATTTTGCCCTTTTGAAATCTTGTTGAGGAAAAATTGAGAACTATGTTCCTTATTTGATAAATGTCCAATATTACCTTTGATTTCATACTCTTGTAAGATTGTGTTTTAAGAGATTTCAATATATTTATGTTCACACTATATTCAATCCAAGAAAGCAATAATTTTCACTAAAACCCTTTGGTGCATCACCATTTTTAGTTTTAAAATTCCTTATAAACTCTTTTCCTTACAAATAAAACCCTAGTTAGGATTAAAATCACAAAGAAGCTATAGTTAGAAGTGAATTGGTCATATATTAGTTGCACTAAGCTTAGTGAAAGGAAGCTAACCTTTTTTGTAGGTTCACATCAATTTTCCAAGATCAAATAACTTGGAGGTGATCCCATTGTGTCATTATATTTCTATATGTAACAACTCTTATAAAACATAGCGGGTGTAAAATCTAATTGATAATATTTTCTAGCATGCCTGGTGGGACTCGAAGATCATAGCTAAGCAATTGGTGCAATTCTCAACAATAATTATGAGAACTTCGTGTACATCTCAAGAGCACCCAAATTAGTTTAAAAATTTAGGAAATCCATGTTTATGTATGCCAAAGATATAAACAATATCATTTACTAAAGGTAAGAGGATTGCCTTGCAAGAATTATCTTTTCCATATAAAAAGAAATCAAGACTAGTTTTACCTAACCCTAAAATAGATCCTAAAAATCTATTTGTCACCCACAATCTTTTCATACCTCCCATTGTGTCACCTATAAATCAAAATTTTGTACCATTTAGCAGAGGTAGTCCACTTATGTTAGCCTAGTGTGATGATATACCCACCTCAGCTCTGAAAAGCCTTCCATATTTTACTGGTGAAGTTGTACCACACCCATCAAACACATTTAAGATGTTGATAACATCCATTCAGTTCATAAAATTACATAAGAAAATGTTGCTATCAGACTTCTTGTCTCATCATTTAAGGGTAAATCTTGACAATGGTATAGAAGTCTGCTACCCAATTCCATCCATGTTTGCGATGATCTAGGGTCTGCGCTATGCATACAGTTTGAGGATAAAAGTGACCACCTCTCTCTAGTTGAGAAACTAACCACCATTAAATGGGCTCATCATGAGTTCATGAGTCATTTTAATTTTTGTTTCCAAAAGATGTGGAATATGATTCCAATGTTAGTCAAACCATCCCCAAACAATGCTTTCTTGTATTATTTAAGAGCTATAAATAGTGATATAGTTGTCATGATCAAATAAATGGGTAGCACCACACTCCCTGATGCTTATGACTTTGCAATAAGAGCAAAACATTGCCACATTCAAGCTAAGAAAATTGTTCCTCAGCCTCTAATGCCATTGCTCCTAGAATTACCTCCCATTTAACCTATTGTAGCCCCAATTCCCATAACAAGTAATCAGCCAGCTTTAACTGCTATCCCTTCTAATGATTTGTATAAAGTTAAGACATTGATTCAAATCTTTGGAAATGAGTTGGTATCTATGAAAAGTAAACAATCCCAAAACTACAGGCCTTATCAATCACCTAACTAGGCATATCAACCCAATAGGCAGATATACCAAGGAAATTCATAACTTCAAATTCAAATCATGAAAGCAAATCCCCCAAATATCCATTCTCTACCTACCCCAAGTAATTATAATGCCATTATTCCCTTCCAAAATGGCCTAGCTCAGGAATACGAGTGGTGTTATCCTTGTGCCCAACCCCATAATCAAAATATTTGCCCTCATGGTGTCATTAGTCAAGCCTTGATGGTAAAAAGTGTATCAAACCTCAAGGGCAATAAGAGGAAACTACTACTCAACATGAAGAGGTATAGGTGCCTATTAAAAATGAGACCACTCTTTTTAACTGAAAAGAAGAGTATTTTTGTGGTGTAAACCAAGAGGAAGCACTAACCAATGTTGGCAGTTTAGTAGAAGCAGATATACACTCTAAGAAGAGGGAAATAGAAGGTGATCAAACCCAAAAGGTTGAATAAGATAAAACTTCTAAATTTGTGAAAGAGGTTGTAAAAATAAATACAACTCAAAATCCACCCAATGTACCAATGGGTCAGCCAAAGCCAAAACTGCCAATCCCAAATCTCATAAAAAAATATGTAGCTCCCACAAAGGCACAAACAAAGCTTGATAACATTCATTTTAGTATTGAAAAACAAATAAAAAAGACTAATTTGAATGTTACCATATGAGAATCATTGTCCATCTCAACACAAAGGGACTTGCTTTATGAAGCTCTAAAAGTTTTCCAATAAACAAAGAAGGTTTCAGTTAAGGGACCTACTAATGTGGTCAGCTTGTGTCAACCTTAATTAGACACAAAAGTAAGTAAAATGGTAACCCACTCTTTTCCTTTATCTTATAGGTGGCAAAGTTCTTGTCCATAATTGTATGATAGACTCTAGGGATAGCATCTTTGTTATGCCCAAGAAAATAACAGATACGTTGGGTGTTGAATACACACTTATTACAAAAGGCATGGTTCAATTGGATGTAATTTATATCTAAATATTTGGAGTTATTAAAGGTATAAACCTTACCATCCATGCATGTCCAAGCTTATCCATATCCCAAGACATCTTAGTTATTGACCTACCCCCTTATTTTTCCATCTACCTTTCCTAAGACTTCACTACAAAAATGGGAGGGTACTTATCTACTGATTAGTCACATATGTTGCTCAGGATAAGATATGAGACCAAATTTACCATAAAGGCTGAACCAATTGCCAAAGACTACATTGAAATATACACTTTTGTCCTTGTGGATATGAATTACATAGTTCAAGACCAAGAAGTGGAACTTGACCATGAAGTTGCAACACCATTGGAAGAAATTTTAGACACTAACCTTGATGAATGAGGATCAAATTTATAGTTTGACTATTATGAATATGTAAAGGAAATGGGGTTGGGTACGTATTATATCCATGAAGTTGATGTGATCATCCCAAATATTTTTAAACCAACTGAAGATCACAAGGGAATGTGGAAACTATAATTTGATGACTTAAGGAGTAGGAATAGTGTAGGTATTGATATTATTTTGGTCTCTCCCCAAAAGGAGAGTTATTTCTATTCCTTTAGACTTTAATTAAGCTACACTAATAATGTGGTAGAATATGAAACATTGATTTGATGTCTATAGCTTGCAAAGGAAGATGAATTCAGTCACTATAAGTGTTTAGTGATGGTGAACTAATCATTCACCAAGTAAGATCAAGAAGCATGAACAAGAACAACTTGCTGAGATCTTACAAACATAGGGTTTGGGACTTGTTTGAAGACTTTATTATTTTAAACATTATCAAGTGATATTAAGAACACAAAACAAGAATGCTAATTGCATGGACTCAGTGGGTTATCAATATAATCTACCTGAATATATTAAGAGGGACAACAACCAACATTTAAATATGATAGTGAGACCATCCATTCTTGATAATACAAACAACTGGCAAGTTTTTGACAGTGACAATAAAATTTTTAACTTTTTATGAGATGAGGCTGAATTTTTTGACAAAAAATAGTCAAGGTTCCAAGAATAGTATGGGGGGAAAATAATTCATTAGAATACTAACAAGTTATCCATGTGTCTTATTAATTTAGAAAGTATTTTCAATTCTAATGATTAGTTGAAGGGTGAGAAGAAAAATATCACAATCAAGGAGGAAGACTATGAGCCAATATCCATCTTAGAAGGCAAGGCTTTGAAAATTATAAAAGTATGTAACACCTATGAAAAAAAATATTTATTGAATTATGTTAAAAGTTTGATGATAATTTCACTTGGAGTTACAAATATCTAAGGGGTTTTGACCCCAACCTAGCCCAACACACAATAGAGCTTGACCCAAATACTAAGCTTGTTAGACAAAAATAGAGGCCAATAAACCCAAAAATAGAGCCTTTAATGAGGAGTGAGTTGTCCAAGTTGATAAAACCTAAATTATCTCCCCCATTAAACACTCATCATGGGTTGCTAACTTGATCCCTATTAGGAAAAAGAATGGTGAAATCAGGGTTTGTGTATATTTTCATGACCTAGATAAAGCATCTTTAAAGGATCATTATACCCTTCCATCCATGGAGGAAATACTCCAAATAGTAGCCATATTTGAGAGGTTATCCTTTCTAGATGGTTATTTTACATATAACCAAATCCCAGTTTAGGAATCTGACTAGCTCAAGACCACTTTCACTACAAAATGTGGCACATACACCTACAAGAAGATGCCTTTTGGTCTGACAAATACTAGTGCTACATTCCAAAGGGCCATGGATATGGATTTCAAGGGTTTGATTAATGAAATGATCTTGGTGTATCTAGATGACATCATGGTTTATTTAAAATAGGCTGGTGACCACCTAGATCACCTCAAGAAAGTTTTTGAAAGGTGTAGAGAGTTTAGAGTTTCCCTTAATTCAAAGAAGTGCATATTTTTAGTTCATGAAGGGAAATTATTGGGACACATAGTCTCAAAATAAGGCCTTGTAATAGACCTAGAGAGAGTAAGTGTTATCTCTTTAGTAGCACTTCCAAACCATAAAAAGGGGTTAGAAAATTTCTTAGGGAAAATTAACTTTGTGAGGAGGATAATTCCAAATTTTACTACCATGGCCAAACCCCTTACCGCTATGCTTAAAAAAGGGGTCAATTTCAGCTGGACAAGGGAAGAAAAGGATAATTTTGAAGCCATTAAGTAGGTTATTTCTCAATATTTGACCCTTATAAACCCTAACTATGATAATGAATTCATTCTCTATGCTTTTGGAGAGGGTAGTGTATCAACTATTCTGACCCAATGGAACAAAGATCAGTTGGAATAACCGATAGCCTATTTTTTGTCAATCCTTAAAGGATTATGAGGAAAGGCATAGTTTTATTGAGAATCAAGTGTATGTAGTAATAAAATCCCTCAAAAAGTTTAGACACATGCTCTCAAACAACAAGATTCATTTTATTGTTAGTTACTAGAGTGTAAAGGAATTCCTTCTGAGCTAGGAAATAAATGAGAAAAGAATGGGTTGGATCATGAATGTCATGGAATATGATGCGATCATTAAAATAACTAAGGTTGTAAGAGGAAAAAGCGTATGTGAGTAGCTTGATTATGATATTAAGGCTAATGATATAATACACATTCAATATGTATTTCAACCAATGAATCCTCATATGCTCAATAGCTGGATCAATGACATGACTACCTTCCTGCAAATCGATGAAAATGTTGATTTTTTTGTGCCAAAAACCTCAAAACACCCTGTGCCTTAGAGGAGACCTATAAATTTTTCTAAGTAAAAGCTTCAAAATGGCCCAAGTACCCTTTTTAAAAACTCAATAGGAAACCACATATTTATGTGTACTTTGCAACTTTAAAAAGTTGTAAAATGCACCCAAACCTCCATTTTCCCACTTACCTTGTCCCTAACAGGGATCAAAATTCATGTTACACTTTACAACTTTACAAAGTTGTAAAGTGTGATGCAGACTCTACTTCCCACTTTTCATAAGGATCTAAGTGGGAATCAAAATTCCCACTACACTTTACAACTTTTTAAAGTTGTAAAGTGTAATACAAATTCACTTCCTGCTTCTTAAACATTTTTTACCTCTAAAACTCTAAGGCAAGTGGAAGGTAGAGAATGGAAAACATATTAAAAACTTGCAAATATGAAAGGGTTTACCAGATTTCTGACTCCCAAGACAAGAAAAAAATGGAAATTTGAAAACATATTGTAAGTTTCAAACTTGCAAAATGACTCTCCAAACTTATTTTCCCATATCTTAATCTATCTACTAATGTTGTTCATGTGCTTGGTATTTATCATGGGTTTTGTTAATATATAAATTATGTTTTTATGTAATTTTAACATTGAAATCCAATCCATTTACCTCCAAGTGATATTGCAAACTAGAGCTTGAATCCAAGTGATGCCACGACCCAAACCAGACCTCCATTGTTGAGCAATGCAAAAACTAGATCCATCACTTGCAGGAACATATGCATATATACCCAATATTCTCCTAGGTCACCTACATTTTCCTTTAAACTATGCCATTATTATTTTTATACAAAGCTGAGTTGTTTTCTTACCATACTTATGATTTTTATATCTAAAATATTTAAGCATCATCATCATTTTACCTTATTGCTTGCAATTCCCAGTTGCTAGTTTCATGTTAGAATTTGTCTAGATTCTTTTGGTTCATTTCCTTAGGGTTTTTCCTAAAATTTGTCTAATATCTAGGTGGATATCCCTCCTACCTTCTCAAACTAAATTCCCATGGATATTTTAATTGAATAAATATCTAAACTCCATGCTTAAATATAGGTAGATATCCCCTTTATTTTCACACCCTGAGTTCCTACCAAAGATCCAACTTGAAATTATAAACCATAACCTCGACGGAGATTCAGTCAAACTTTGTAAATGTAATTGAAAATTAAATCCCCATTGATATTTCATATCATATTCCCATTGGAGATAAACCCATACATAAGCATAACAAAACTCTACCAAATTAAAGGCATAAATCTTACCAACAAAACCAAACCTAAAGCTTAATTAGATATGTAGTTGGTTTCCCTCACCCATTTACCTAGTGTACGTGTTTGGAAAAGATAAGTTCAAGTCAAAGGGACCTATTGTCCTTTCCAACATGGATTCAAACATAAATGAGATAAATTACATAGACCTAGGTCACATAGACCTGGCTGACTTTTGGACCACAATCAATGTAGAATTCAAGAATGACTAGATTTAGACAATCTACGATAGTGGTTTACCTCAGGGTATAACCTTCCCATTCTCAGTGTAAAAACACAAGCTTGTGATCACTATGGTTAAAAATTATGATGCAAATAAGAGGGAAGTAGTGAATGATAAAGGGGAGAAAATTTTGAGCTTAAATCTAGATTTCATTGATACTATGTTTCTAATCTTAGAGTTTGAAAGCTACATAGATATTACTCCTCACTCCTCCAAGAAATTCTATCAAGAAAATAAATCAGCCTATACCCAAATTTTAAATAATTAGTGGTTGAATAACCCTAAATATTTATCCACAATAATGCCCAAGAACCTAGCTAGGATAGAATTCAAGGATGAGGTGAGGGACATCATTGTGCTCTTATATAGATTTATAAGAATCCCAAATATAAAGAATTATCAAGATTTGATGTAACAATATATTTGGGTAATCTAATATAATAACCAATACATTCATTGGGCCTAATTTATTAGTGACTCCATTCATAGATAGTAAATGGAGGTTCAAACTACAGACAAATTTTACATGACCTCTTACCTCGTCTATGCTTTAGCAAAAGGGAGGGCATTCTGGAGATTAAACACAATACTAGATTAGATTAACAAAGTTTATAACTACTATCTTGATCTCAATTTTGAGGTGAGTAAATAACAATTCATAAGAGTTCATGATGTATTCATCTACTAAACCATAACTATGTTTGAACAAGATCTAGGGAGGACAAGGTTTTCTGATGCTACAACAACAAAAATTGTAAATTGGGGATCATTTTTCATCTAGTTCCCTACATTTTTATACATTAGAGTTGGTGGTTTTAGTGGGTGTTCATACACCCTTCTTAGGTATGTCAATGAAAAGTGGGCCCTAATGGAACTTGTAAGACAACTAGTGGAAACCCACAAGTTCTTATCAAGTAGGCATAAAATAGGCATACACTTCCTTATCAATATAGGAAGATACACATGCCATTATTTGTCTAAGGCCAAATGTGTAGAGATAGAGATGACTCAGATGAATTTGATAACTCTCAATGATAGGACTTCTTATGATGTTATAGGTTATGTTTCTATCCTATTGGGTTCTTCATATTCTCACAGTATTTTTTAAGAAGATTATTGGGAGGACATGCAGGACGAGGAAGAGGTTAGGTTGAGGGATTATTATAGAATGACCCTTAAAAAAATTAATAACTATGATATGGAACTAATTACAAAAGATTTAAAATATGAGGAATAAATAATGGATAGGGTGTATTATGATAATCATATTTACCTCCAACCCCTTTCTCAAGTTACGTGGTCTACACCCAATTCCTTCTTATTATACATAGATACTCCAGTTATTAATATAACTTTAAATTGGTTAAGAAGTAAGGGGTTAAAAATAATAGAAAAGAGCCTAAATATCATAAACATATTAAAAAAGGCAAAGGATAAATGTGTAGAGGCACCATTAGTAGAGGGTTTTAGTAGTGACACTCAAGTAGAACAAGCAGTGGGGCTAGTTGTCTTACACAAAGGAAAGCAAAAGTAGAAGGCCGAAAGGGTCACTTCTAGCACCTAAGTTCCAATAACCCAATTGATAGACCAAACATTATTAGTTTATATAGAGGACACAAATATAGTAACCCATCTTCCTATTTTTATTATCCAACTTGTGTAAGAAATTACCCCTTCTATTTCTACTAGCCCACTAGTGTAAGTAGTTACTCCTACATCTAACCAACTAGTACAAGTGATTACCTTAGAAGGGAGACAATAAATGCAATTGGTTATCCCAACTCCATCTCTTCCTCCCTCTTCCACAATCACTTTCACCTCATTCCTTGTATCCACTACCACCCCTTTGATCACCAACACCACCCAACAATACATGGCTGCTAACTTAGTCATTCTAACTATAGCCCCACTATCCATCATATAAATTAGGTCAAAAATATCTCTTTATTCATATTCCATCACACTAACCACTAATAATTTGGCCATTATAACTACACTTATATAGTTTTTTCTACCTTGGACACTATTCTTCCACAAGTTCCCTTGTTACCTCCACACATGCCTACCTCTCTACTTGTGTCACTTCTAACTTTCACATTACTTATATGCACATGCCCTCCACCCATCCAAGTATCCTTGTATTTTTACACTCTCACCTTGATCCAATCTCCCATGAAGGAGGTGGTGATAGAGAATCCCACTGACATAAATATGGCTAGTCAACCCACCAGTGGGATAAAAATAACCAAATCACCAACTGAAGACTCAATGGCAATATCAATGGTAGATATGGAACTTGTTACATTAAATACCAATGTGGTAGATTTAGTCATAGATTAATAGGTAAGAGTGTCCATTGGGATAACACAAGATTCATTAGTAGCCACTCTTAGTTAGCTTACACATTCAATGTCCAAGAAGAGGAAACAAATGGTATTTCCTAACACCATAGATTTTGGTCTATTAGAAGAATTTAAATGACCAAAGAGAGGTCCCAAGACAATTTATAGGATATCTTATGATGAAATAGGGGAAAATTATGTGGAGATAAAAGTTCCACCACTTGAAAACTATTTAGCGATGGGGGATTATCAGATATCCAAGGTATTCCTTGGTCGTTGCTGTCTAGACAAGTATAAGTTCTATCTTTGATAAAATAAACAATGACAAGGTCACTAAGGATGAGATGAAGAATAAGGTAGACCTATTGAAAAATAACTTAAATAAGGTCATAGACTTAACAAATCCACTTGAATCCACCCAACCAACTCAATCTCTCTCTCAATTCCCTGATAAATAAACATTTGATGTAATGATAGAGATTGGTACAATGGGTAGGGCTATAAAGGACTAGTTAAATAAATAGTCACCAAAGGGAACATGGTGATAGGGTTGGCCATGGATTATTTTAAGACACTAAAGGATGACCTTGCATGTTTGAATGCAAAGATAAATAAATATGAGGAAGAAGTTGAAAGGCTAAAGATCTATTTTCCAAAGTTGTAGGCCATTGATAAAATAGAGAGTGACACCCTCATATCCAAAAAGATAATAAAAAATCCTTTGGAGCATGATAAGTTAGAGAGGACAAACAAATTCAAAATTAGGATACTTAGTGAAAATATTGATAAGGCTAAGAGCATAAGTGATAGGCCACAGATGTAATATATGATATTAAAGATTCAATTTATAAATTTTCATGCGAGGTAGGAGATTACCAAGATAAACCTCTTCCTGTTCAGGTTGTCTAGGGTAAATTCAAAGAAGTAATTAAGAAAGAGTCATCACATGACACAAATTTCAATTTGGATTCCATCCACTAGTTTATCAAGTATCACAATACACTTGATTAGATGGGAAAATATATCCAAGTCTATAGAGCTTCTTCTAGAGAATTATTTGAGGTAAATATAGAATGTGACATTAATAATATATACATAATTGGTCCTAATTAATATCACCTATACAAAACATTTAGAAATTTTGATGCTTACATCGAGAATATACAAGCCAAAAAGGACAAGGAATCCTCAAATGTCATTGTTGTTGATTGATTATTTAATTATTTAATAAGAAAACACTATGTAATTTACAAATTTTATAAGCTACATTGTAAAGTTGCAAGTTGTAAATTACAACTATCATTTTGATAGCTCTTAGTTTTTACTTGAAAAAGAGATACTTGTAATTTTCAATTATCATTTTGTCAAGTTTTAGTTGAAAAAGTGCAACTTGTATTTTGCATTTTTATTTTAGCAAGTTGAATGACTTGAAAATTATAAAAACTCACATTGTAATTTTCACATTCCTTTTTGTCAAGTGACTTATAAGTTGTAGAAGTCTCAATTACAAATTACAAGTTAGGTTTTTCAAGATATGTTTTAAAATATTTAAATATTATAAAAATCATTGAAATTTATTAAAAGGTTGGCCAAGTCATAAGGTTTCATTTTGGTGCCCCATTTCTTGGTGAAAGACTTTTTCAACAGAGTTCAAAGAGAGATGGTTCAAATGGAAGAATCTAACATAATTTTATCTTATTTAACACCTAGAAAAGTGCCCAACTACTTGCAGAGTTATTTTCTTCCTTATACACCACCAAAGATACCTTTTCAAGCTACAATGAGGACACTTGTATGAACACTACCTAATTTTTTATTCTAGGAGGAAGTGTAAAGGTTTTTAACTTCTCTTAAGAGAGTAAATTTTTGTTAAAATATGGGCCTCCTATGTAGCCCATGGATATTTTTGCTGATATACCATTTTTATGATTTTGAGAAGTTTATCTACATGTTGTAACCTAGATAATATTAATATACTTAAGTTTTACCTTCCTTATTTTGTGTTATCCTTATGTATGTATGACTTTTTTTATATTTATGAATGATAGAAGTCTTATTTCAGTCATATAGAATCATTTGTGGTATTATTTTGCCCTTTTTAAATATTTTTGAGGAAAAAGAGATAACTTTGTTCCTTATTTGATAAATGTCCAATATTACATTTGATTTCATACTCTTGTAAGATTGCGTTATAAGAGATTTTAATATATTTCTGTTCACACCGTGTTCAATCCAAGCAAGCAATAATTTTCATTAAAACCCTTTGGTGCATCACCATTTTTATTTTAAAATTCCTTATAAACTCTTTTTCTTACAAGTAAAACCCTAGTTAGGAGTAAAATTACAAAGAAGCTATAGTTAGAAGTGAAATTGTCATATATCAGTTGCACTAATCTTAGTGAAAGGAACCTGACCTTATTTGGAGGTTCACCTCAATTTTCCAAGGTACCAAAACTTGGGAGTGATACCATTGTGTCATTATATTTATATATGAAACAACTCTTACAAAACACAATGGGTGCAAAATCTAATTGATAACATTTAGGAACTTAAATTTTTTATTCACCTTTTTATGGGCCATTTTGTTCTATTTCTCTAATCATTTCATGTTTTTCCATATTTTATTAAATATATATTTTTATTTCTCTTTCATAGATGTTGTTTATATTATTCATTTTCTATTTTCCATCTTTGATTAAGTATGGATTATTACTTCTCTTTCACTGATGTTGTTTATATTAATCATTTTTTGTTTCTCCATATTTTATTGAGTATGGATTGTTATTACTATCCCATTTATGTTTATTACATTATTATATTTCATAAATCCTCAAGTATAGATTGTTACTTTTATTACTTTGGATAAATTTTTGGGTCTTTTGGTCATTAGTAGGCTTGGATTTTTGGCTACTTGATTTTGCCTCCCTTTTTTAATGCACATTCCTTAGTTTTTTGATCCTAATCTAGCCTTTATCAAGCTAGATTACCAATTTCCCAAGTAAAAAAATATATTTTTATAATTTTTCCATTTTAATTTGGCCCTCTTGTGATTACTTTCTTTGCTCTCTAGCCTTGGATCACTAGGGTTTGTCTAATGCATTTACTACACCCTCCACAATCTATAATATAAATATAGCATGCAACCACTTAGAGATAAAGGTAATCCAAGGTATGTATATGTTAATTTAAATTATTATAATTCATTTAAATATTTAATTTTTGAGTTAGCTTAGTTATTATGTTGTTATTATATTATGATCTTTCCCAAAGCAACATCCATGTTATATTTTGGTGACATGTGATGAGCTTTAGGTGGGGCATATGTATACAAATATTATTATTTAAAATTTATCATTTATTGATGCTTTATATCTTATAAAAACCTATCAAGTTTCAATCTCCATGAGTGTATACCTTAAATGGTGCACTAAGAAATAGGTGGGTAGGTCGTTGGTCCTTTGAAAGAGATATTGCCAATTATTTATCATTCCTAAATCCATTATAGCTTCCTCAAATTTGATCCCTCAAGCTATCTCCTTCCATCATGTATCCTCTAACTATCTATAAATTTGTACTATATCAACCCATTCAATGTAGTCTTATCCCTCATCTATCCCTTCCCAACTACATCAATTAGGTCAATGCAGTTCTAAACATTACAATGTAGTATTTGTAAATTAATTATCTTGAATGATTTAGTTTAGGTTAGTCAACCTATTTATAACTAAATCAAGATATCCAATAGTGTTAGATTAATATTTGAGAGGGATTAAGATCATTCAACACTATAAATACAAGTCAAATTTTCATTTCAATAGAGAGAAACATTAATTGTACTTCTACCCTAAGTCTACATTTTAGAATAGTTATTGCTTAGATATTGGCTTGAGGAAAAGCTTGTTTTGTGGAGTCTTAGATGTAATAGAAGTATTTTTATCTTAGATCTTGATATAACCTTTGAGATCCTTACAACCACAACAATATCTTGAAAACCATCATTGGCTAAGAGGGAGATTTAGGATTAACATGTCTTGTTTAAGGTAAGTATATTATAACCCTATCTCTTTCATTATATATATATTATAAACATACATATATATATACATATATATATATATATATATATATATATATATACACACACACACACACACACACATATATATATATATATATATATATATATATATACATATATATATAACATATATATACATATATATATATATATACATATATATATATATATATACTCATATTATATATATATATATATATACATATAGATATATATATATATATATATATATATATATATATATATATATAACATATACACATATATATACACACACACACACACACACACACACACACACACACACACACACACACACACACACATATATATATATAAGTTACATAATTTATTGGTTAATAAATGCATATCTCCTTATTTAAATTTATATACACGTATACTTAGTGTCGCTATAGGATTATTTTAAATTTCCACTTATCCACCTTAGGTAACATAGGCCCCTATTTGACTACCATGGTTCCTTTCCCATTTTGATATGTTTATAACCCTTCCCCTTAATTTTATTGATTGCGATATTAGATTACTTACAAAATTAGAGATCTAGCTAGAGATATTTCATTGTGTTGATTGCCTAGAAGTTTTAGAACCCTTTCTTTTAAAATTGTGTTGTAGGTGATTCTATTGCTAGGTTTTTGGATCCATTTGGTCATATCCCAATAAATTAATTATTAATGGGATATCTTTGATTTACCTTATCTGATTCTAGATCTATAAATAGGATAGTTGTTGGTCAATCCTAGCTCATTACACACATAAGTCATGTATATCAAAATTTACATTTTCAAGTGTCAAATACCATATTTTAGTAACTAAAAATGGATCTATTTTTATTATTGTGTCATAGGGAAATATATATACTATAATAAAAGGATAAAAATATAATTGAATGTGTACAACACACTTTGTCTTTGGGAGAAGATGCCAAATGTGAAAGTTTCTCCAAGAAAACATGCAATGAAAATGTAGTAGTCAATGTCCATATAATGAAATTTGAAATAAAAATTTGAAAAATAAAGGAATGAGTACACCTATATGTGAGTAAACTATGTTTCCTTGTAACTTGTTGGAGATGTTTTCTTATATCAACATTGGATAATTATGTTTCCTCATTGAAACACTAAGAGAACATGGTAAAATTAAGGGTGATCAATCCCAAATTTTAAATTTAATTAAAGAAAGGGCCATGAATTATAAGATAAATTCCCTCAATCCATAAGTATATAATTAGTACTAATATTGTAACCCCAGGATGTAAGGAAGGAGTCACATAATAATATTATAAAGTAATGTCTAGGCCATTGAGTGACACATAACCTCAAACACATTTCTCATTTAAATATGAATCAACCATTGTACATTAAAAATATATTCAAGGTTACTCCACACTTGAAAATACTTGATAAAGAAGTGTAATAGTAAAAATGTGTAAATATACATGGACCAATATCATGCCCCACTAAAGCAGTGCCAACTATAAATTATCATAATATACATGAAATAGTATAATGCCCAACTAAATTTGTCCTATAAAAAGGAGTACATATGTCATGCACATGCCCCCATATATATATATAATTTTGTCAATCTAATTATTTTTCACTCATGGACTATAAAATGGAGTTCTTATGCCTTGCATATGCCCCCAAATGTATATGAATCTATGTCAATATGGAATTTGTTACTCATGGAGTACATATGCCCCTTAAATATTTATAAAAATCACAAATAACTATCCCAGTATGATATTTTAATTACAATTGAACTCTAAAATTTGTATACTATACTTAAATATTTTTAGGGAGTCTTTAGTCTCTATAAAAATATCCAATAATATGCCCCAATTTTGAGGTGGGGACATATCCTAAAATTAACTCATCTTAAATTAAAAGTGAATTATATCATGTTATTATAAAGATAATATCATGTAAAATAATGTCAACATAGTAATTTATATAACATCAAGGCATGTACGTAACATATGGAATAGGTGTGGATTTGCTAATTGTAAGGGAGAATAGATGTGGTCATCTAAATGAATAAGATGATGCAAAAGTACAATTTAAGTGATGGGAAATGACACATTAGTGAAAGTCATATTATCAAAAGTTTGATACATCTACCTGGATGTCACATGAGGTATCTCCAATTCCTTGTAGCACATTGTCCAACTGATAACCCACACAAGTTACACTATACTAGCAATTATTACTTGATTAATTTGAATATTTGAAGGTTGAGCTCAGGGGTTTGAGTGTTAATAAGTGTTGGTTAAATGATGATAATCACACCATTGTTTTTGGACTCTTCTACATCAAATCACATTATTCTTGGATACTAAAATTAGCTTTGAGCAATCCTTTTCTCAATATGAGGAAGATATTAATCATGGGTGGAGATAAGGTTAGAATAAAAGCACAATCTTGTGCTAAGTTTAAAGCAGATGCCATGTTTTGGAGCATTTACTATGAGGGATGCATTTATCCTTTCTCGAAATACCTCAATGGATTTGATAAAAATCTTTCAACCCAATTTGTTGCATCTTGGGATGTGGATCACAAGGTTTAGGTTGGTGGAATCTGATTTGAAGTAAAAGAAGATACTATTGCTAAATCCATAGGTCTGTGCTATGAGGGCTAAAGACTAAATAAATTAACCAAAGTCCAAGACCCCAAAGGTATAAAAAAATATTCAAATAAGGTGAGACACCAGTTCAAATGCAAGGTGGCTTTGACAAGGAGATCCTCATCTACCCCTGGGACAAGGTCTATTTTATTATTATGAAATGTATTAATTTGGAAGGTAGATTTAAGTGTTAATATCATTATCAATTTACTTTTTTAAATCTTTTTTGTCATAGGGTGATTGTGAATTTTTTGTACTACCTATTGTCATCTCTTGATTCTCTAGTCAAAACTGTCAAAAGTGCACATGAAAGCAAACATACAATCATTGCCATACTTTTCCACCAAGGCCTAATATTCCATCTCTATCATTTTCACCTAGCACTTTGCCTGCCTAAACCCATTAAAACTCATTTGGTTGTTGAGGCCCATGATAATGATTTAGATGATAACATTCCTTTGAGTGTTAGGTTTGATATCCCTTTTAAAAATAAGGCCTCTATCCCTATCCTAAAAGATTCCATATGCCCCCTCAAATCTCCCCATAAGCCCAAGGATCTAGTCATAAATTCCTTGATTTCACAAGCCCTCTTTAAAAAAGGCTCCAAGTCCCCTCTTCTGTAGGGAACCACTTTTCAATTTTGGAGGGTACTACAACTAAGTCTCTCAGCCAATTGTAAAAATTAGTGGTTGAGGGATTGTGTGAACTGAAGAACATATCATCACACTCAAGAGAGAAGAAGAGGAAGGGAGACACTTGTGAACAATCTATGCCTAAAAAGGTGGGTAAGGAAAAACCTAAACATGCTATTGGGGAAGAAAAGTATGGAAATTTTATTATGGAAAAGGATCATATTGAGAATTAGGAGTAAGGGGAGGAGAATGTTATTAAATATATTGGTAATGAGATCTTGGGGAACTCTAGTAGGAATCTGAGCATCAAGATATCTAACAGATTGGTAGGTGATAAAACCCTAGAGTTGAAAATTATTGACTACTCCTTGACCTTTAATCTAGAGGATGGAATTGAAATCATAAAGGTTAAATCCACTCCTAACTAATGGGGAGAAAAGGATGACACAAGATACTTTGGGGAATTAAATACTTCCTTCTATGATTCTGATAAGGAAGATATTGAGCCTATGGATGCTCCTATGAAAGAAGTTGCCTATGATAAAATTTATGACAATTGTACTTAGACTAAAAATGATTTGGAGGAGGTGAATATTGGGCTATGTTATCTTAAAAACAAAATGAAAGTGCTTACCACCTTGTGCATGAAAGTCATCCACCATGCTACTACATCCTTGTCTATCTTGTAGGCTAGTTTGGGTGAAGAAATGGACATGAAAGGTAAGTCTGCCAATAAGGAGGAACTTATATTTTCCTCAAATAAGATTGGAAATATATGATTAAATAGTTTGGTTATTTTTTTGTGACTGGTCTTTGGTCTTTTTATGCTCTCCTTCTATCCTATAATTTTGTTATTGTTCTACTATTTGTGACCATCGACCTATTTTGCTACCCCTAGGGCTTTTTGTAATAGGGATCTACACCATTTTTTATAGCTTATCAATACCAAAAACATATGGAATGCAAGGTCATGTAAGTGGTATGTCAAGATAAATGTATCTATAAATCACACACTAGTAATTGTCATTGAATAATACTATGTAGTAAGGAAGTGCATGATATATATTATAGAACAACATGCAAAAGGTGAAGGTTCATGATATAGATCATGACACCTAAAAACATAGAAATCACATAATCTTAACAATCTCAATACATAATGTCACATAATAACATATAATTTCACACTTAAGGCCAAGGGGATATATACAAGGGACATAATGTGTCACTAATAAACAATGCTAAGGATCCGAAAAAATGGGCAACAAGTGTTGCAATAAAAATGTTTAAGAATCCACAAATAATAAGCACATATTTCAAAATAGAAAAGGCCAAGGAACCAAAAAAAAGGCCAAGGGGCCACACATAATAGACAACAATAAATTTCCTATCATACAAAATTAACAACATTAATGAAGCATAGAGCAAGTGAAAACTAGTTTAAACTATCCACATATATCAATATCACATCATAGTAAAATAACATGTCCAATGTATTAGTATGTAAGAAATGGGTAACTAGAAATTCATGTGTAATAAATATATGTAACTCAACATGGTAAAGGGGTCACAAAAATATATAACTTGTGATAATGAAACCTGTGGAAGTAGATACCCCAACATTGGCATGCCCCTTGTGTATAAGAAAGGTTAAGCATATATGTATCCTATAATATGTATGTTTTATATCACAATCATATGCCATATATAAAACATGTGATAAATAACATATGTAAATATTGTAAGCTATAAACTCATGTCATTATCATGTCCTAATTTTTTTTTGAATATTTGATTTTGTTGTATTTTCTTTTATTTCTTATGTTTTTTAATTTATTTTAATTTGTGCAAATGTGATAACAAATTATCCCATCAATGGGATAGTAATGGGGGATGATTTTATCATATGGTGTAAGGGTTACCTTTCATGAATAAAATTAAAAAGTGTAGGTGTATCAAAATATGAAAAATGAATAAAGTATTGTAATAGAACCATTGTCATCACTGCTAACATAATATTATGTATGATGGGTAACTCTAGAAGGCCTATGACTCTATGGATTTTACTGTATAGTAGGAGAATTCATAGGTTTCTATGTTCACTATGGAACATGGTGAAATATCCATGGAACTAAATTGGTATGTTCTATAGTAGATAAATGCCTCTAGGAATCCAATAGTTCTTTGATGTGATAAATGTTGATAACTAACTACCTAAGATAATAAATTGCTCTCTTCTAAACTAAATGTATAGATAGATCTTGGATAGGTGAAATAAATTCCTTTAAATAATGGACTTGAATAGGGTTATTAACCCATTATAGTGGTGGTGGAGATACCAATAGCTAAATAGGGTACTCATATTGAATTTCTAAAACTATAACTACCTTGCTACAATGTATATACATGATACATCGATGCATTGTATATGGTACAACATGGATCTTATAAATACAAGGGTGTCCCAATAACATGTAAAATGACCTATTACTTGGTATAATTAAGGATAAATTAGCCATTATGGTGGGGCCTAATTGAAAAGGTAAGCATAATACATTTGAGGGTTTCCTGTATATGTCCATTAAAATATTTGACCATTCTTTTCATATCTTTTATATATTCTTATGTGTATTTAAGAGAGTTGATAAACCTCATGGTATAAACATTTTAGGTTGAAATAATATCAAGCATAACACTATGTATATGAATCATTAATGTGAGATCATATGAATAATGTATGAAAATATGAGTCATCATCAACAATATCACTATCATCTAATACAATCATAGGTTGTTATTGTAATCTACTCATAAATGTGATAATAATCCTATCTATTAGATGGATATATGTCTCAAGAGGAGGATGCACATGGTATTCATGATTTACTTAAAAAATATCCTCAGTTTATGTTTCCTCATGATTTGGAAATGGGTCATTAAATATTTTCAACCTATAGCTCCCATTTGATTGTGGTCTAGAATCCTTTATGGGTGTGCTTAATAAAATGGTTTTGTCATCAATAAGATATTATATCTTGTGTTTTAAATTGAATAATATATTTATATAATGTCCAACACATTAGTAATAATCACAATAAACATTATGATCATGTCCACTAGGTAAATGATTTATTGTGTCAATCACTAGTGGTGGAGGGAGAGATAAAAGGTTGAACTCAAATAAAGTATAAATTTTGAGGAAGTTGAGGTAAGAATTAAAAATTCCTCTTCTATGGAGTCGGTAAGAAAAGTCTTTTTGTAGATTGTGATACTACAGTAATTGTAAGTTTTTTTCATTCTTGTTCTCATTTTATTTTCCTTATAATTTTTAAACTTGGCATTTAAAATAGTAATAGTGGTGGTGTACTTAAGTTTTATGAGTGCAAGGAACTTGAATCTATGATCTCTCATTGTATGGCATAACTTATCAAAATATTTAAATTCATTGAATAATATGGACTTTATGAAGTGGTGAAATGAATATTTGCTTGAAGATATATTATAACTCATTGTTTGCCATATGATTAGTCATATTAGCTAGCTTGGTCTTCTATCAAAGTACATATTCACTGATTGGCTCATTAGAACCTATCTTGGGTTTATAAATTTGTGCATAAGAGAGATTCTAAACAATTTTGATGAAAAATATGTTAAAAACTAAATGAAGAGGAAGGTCATAAAACCATATCAAAGCATAGTCTTTGATAATCCTTGGAAATAATTTGGTAAATAAACAATTGTTGGTTGCATAATATAATAATATTGAATGGAAGGATCTAAGGTGTTGTTCAAGATCACCTTTTCCATCATATAATAGGATCTTGGGACCTAAAAATCCTAAAGATATAGGACAAGCTTATCTATTGGGAGCTAATGTATTATGTGAGTAAAGTATATGAGTTTGATAAATGATTATCTCAAGATGTACCTTGCTCTAACTACAACACATTATCTTGAAAAGTTACAATAGTTTGCTTAAGGGATTATGTAGTAGTCAAGGTATATGATATGATATGCATAGTCATGAAAGTATGGGAATAGGTCCCTTGTGTAGGAATATGCATTGTATTTTCCCCACACCTTGGGTGGACATCACATGTGAAACTAGAGATGTAAATGTAGGAATATTATCAATAGTAATGGTATAAACACTTGTGGTTGGGTTGATAACCATAGTAAAGGGTTCTTGTGCCTTAGATGTGGTAACTTTAGCTTGGTAATTGGAAATGGATTCTGGGATTAGCTTCAAGACTCTATCTAAATAATGAGGGTTTTGGATAATGTAGTATCAAAAGTGAGATAAGGAAAAAAAAATTGTGAAGGATTCACCCCATTGAGGTCATTGGGAGTAATTATATATTGGTAATGTTGGTTATCTTTATTATTGTGTTATAGATTAAACATTTAAACATTATCATCCATTTTCACATATTCATTGATAATTTTAGAATCAAAAGAAGATGAATAAGAACACATAGTCATTTTACTTTCATTAAAAGTTTTAGAGAATTAAGAGAAATCGAATTATGCTCAATTTTCAAACCACATAGTCTAGCACTTTACCTTAAAGGAATAAGGGAATTAGCCTTCTTAGGTGGCATGTGATAAATACATGTAATTATAAATAAGGCTAGGGCTAAAGGATGAATTATGCATAGTGTTATATACTCACAAAATAGATTTGAAAATAAAGATTGAAATGAAACCCTAAAGCAAAAAATATGAAATTTTAGGAGGAAGAATGAAACTCTAAGGGTAGCCTAGGATTTTTTTTACTATTAAAACAATATACTAGTTCCCCACTATGTTTACCCTATTTTTAGATTACTATGAATCACAATAGGATAAACTAGAGTAATTAATTGAGATTATAATTTATGGAAATAAGGCATAAATATGAATGTATAATACTATAATTGGTTTGATAAGTGGCTATTATATTTTATGAGAGTGTAATAGAGGATAAAATACTTAGCTTCACTATTTTAATGGTTGATTGTGATTGAAATCAAGCATAAATATGAATGTACAATATTGTAATTGATTTTATAAATATATTTTATATTTTATGAGAGTGCAACAAAGGGTAAGATACTTAGCTTCACTATTTGAATGGTTGAATGTGGTTGTGATTGTGTCTGGAAGTGGACTAGAAGCACAATTATGATTCATATAGAGTTATAATATATGTGTGTACATGATTGATACCATCAAGCATGGGTGAATTCATCAGACATAGGTGACCAAGCCTTACATTACTATATTGTGATGTTTTTTTGCTCTCTATGACTACACAGTGCAATGCGATTGCATGATATGTCTTTTACATGAAATTTTTGACCCTTGAATTTGTGTGTAACTAAAAAAAAGAGACCTTCTCCTTCAATACTTATGTGCACTTGTGAAGGATAAGAACATGTAATGTGTGAATAAGTTTAATAGGGCTATGTTGACCCCAATCATCCCCTTGATAGTTGACAACTGCCTATGTATCCAATACTTATAAGAAGAAAGTCAAGTCATATGTAGTTTTTCCTCTTAGTGTGATTGTGTAATTATATTATTTAAATATATAAATGCACTTGTAAATCTGTATTTGATCTTAACAATGTTAACTCTTTACCTAGATTTGTGTGCATTAGAGTTGGATAATGGCTACACTTGGTGACTAATTTAGAATTTGGGAAGAATAAGGCATATTTTATCACTATGAAGTAGTGTATAAATGATTTAAAGATAATTTTTAGATGATCAATATGATTTACCTTGATTTCTATTCATATGCACTAAATTAGGTAACTTATGGAATTGATTTTATTTTGACAAATAACCATTACTAAGTGAAGGATGGTAATGCAACCTAATGATAGTTACATTGACATTTTTATATGAATTTGATGTTAATGTCTAGGAAAAAGGAATGAAATTTTGGTGATCTATAAATGTAGGAGTAAAACACTTCAATAATTTAGTACAGACCAATAGATTCTTATAGATGATTGATAACAACTTAAAATGGATAGGGATCATAACTATCTTATAAGTGTGTGATAATGGAAAATAAGTAATATTTGGAAATGCAAAAGTCTTGTAGGATAAATATACATTAGGATTGACACTTACAATAGTCAAATACTAAATTTTAATATGTACACAGAGCTAGGTCACATAAATTTTAAGGGTGAAATAAAAATTGTGCAAGGAAGGGTTAAACATGTTTTATCACAAGGCCAAGTAGACTTACATCAAGGATATGTAGACCTTATTATAGTTATGTGAAGAAAAATTTAGTGTAAAATGTGGGAGTTGATAAATTAAATTCATGTAGACTTATTCTAATAGTAAATTGAGATTTAATTAGTTTGATCTTTGTAGGTATTTATGAAACTAGAAAAGAGACGTAGGCCTATACAAATATGACACATGATACATTAATAAATTAAATGTAACTCCAAATTATTATGGGGAAGGAAGAAAAATAAAACATATAAATACATAGTAATTTTCATGGATTGACATGACATATTCAAAAGCTTATATAAAGACATGAATGGTCTCATTTTGAGGCAATTCAATCTTAGTCAAAGGGGAGATTTTTTTTGAGTTGTAGAAGAGAGACCAAGAAAGAGATATTGATTTCATGAGGAAGAAGGATTGTAGCCTTTGAGTATTATATATAGATATGAGAGACTCCATTTGTATTTTGAATCTTTCTTACTGTATCTCAAAACCAAGTAATCCTATAGATTATACCTTGGGATAAAATTATGTAATCTTTATTTTAACATTAATATAGAATCAAATATTCATATTTATTTCTAGTTGTGTATGTCTAAGAGTGTGCTCAATCAAGTATGATGTCTAAGGAATCCATTTATTGGGACCCCTAACCATGACTACATCAACTAGTATTAGAGTAGGTTAAATCCTAATAGTAGTGTGATTTGAGTAAGTAGGAAAGAGTTAGTCTAATGTTGAATGCGAGGCAATTAAATAAGTGTTGTTATCAACTAAAATAAATGTGGGTAGATAAAAAGGGAGTGAAAATTGAGATATTTACTCAAAAAGAGGAGGCCACCTACATAGGATTGTAAGTAGGGGACTTTTAGCACTAGGATATATGCCCATAAAGGAGAAAGATGCCACTTAGAAGAGCTTTTGGTTGAAGTGGAATTATAGAAAATGTTCTTAGAAGGTTAGATGAAGTCTTATACATGTTTCATGTTCTGAAACATATTTAGATGTTGTTTTATAGGATAGGAGGCACAAGTTTATGCAAATGGATGACATGAACAACATTTGAGATGATTAACATGTACTGGACACCAAAGAATAGGATGATACCGAGGTGAAAAAATATGGAGGTGAAGGTAAGATATTGAGAGATTTATTACAGATTAGATAGAACACCAAGGTGAATGTGCCATGTTTCTAAGGATCCTTTTACTAAAAATAAATCATTGATTAGATCATGGATATAAAATTATATTTTGAGCTTGATAGAGTCACGACCTATAGTGAATGAAGGTGGCATAAACCAAGCTTAAGGGTTATTTGGTGATAAAGAGTAAGTGAAAAATAAGAGATGAAGAAGAGGAAAGGAAAAGATAAATTAATGGGATCATATGGTTGTAAAGATAAAAGGTAAATTATTTCCTAATGATTACTAGATGGATTTATTTAAGAGACTATGTAATTTTAGGCAAAAAGAATTAAGTGTCAAGGAGTACACATAAGACTTCTATAAGATTGTCATAAGATCATGAATTAAGTTGATTAAGGTTAGATACTTTATATTAAAGAGATAATTATGGATCATATAAATAGGGGAAGATCCCTTCAATTTGCATAAAGGCATTGTCATAAGAACCTGTAATAGTGAAGTTGATTAGGAGATACAGGTTATAAGATATTTAAATTGGTCTGAAATCTTTAATATTGTCAAGTCTGTTAAGATGATATTATTATTAGATCATCAAATATAAATAAAGGGGAAGATCCCTCTCAATTTGCATTAAAGGCAAATGATAAGTTATCAGGAAGTTAGAAAAATAGAGCACAAGGAAGAGGTATATTCACATAAGAATAAGTAGGAAGGATACAAAAGAACCCATATATCCATGAATAAATTAGTGATACATGATGTCAAACACATGTGCAAGAATAATAAGTGACTTATGGAATTAAACGAGAGAAAACACAAGCAAATACATGTAAACTATCCACAAGGTGAGGAAGATTTGATCAAATAAAGGGAAAATGATTCCTAAGAACATGCTTAAAATGTGGATATCCTAGATAAATGACATATGAATGCCCACAAATATAAGGGAAAAGTAGTAGAAGGTCTAAAGATAGTATGCACATTACGTATGAAGACATAGAGTTTTTTGGATTTGTTGAACTCTCTAAAGAACCAGAACATGGAGAATCTACAATGATGAAATGGTATTATTGACTCCATAAAATTAAGTTAAGGATGTCACACAATAAAAAAGTTTTTTAATGGTTTATAAGTCTTGAGGCAAGTGTTGTAAGGTGATGGTGGAAATAAAAAACATAAATAATGTAGTCTTGTGTGAGATGGTGGAGAGATTGGGTCTAAATAAGATGGTGCATTGAAACCCATATATATTATCATGGTTGTATAAGGGCCATAAAATATTAGTGAATTAGCAATTCCTAGTGAAAATTTAGATACATGTATACAAAGATGACGTATGGTGCAATGTGATGCTAATGGATGTGTGTCATGTAATTTTTGGAAAACCTTGGAAGTATGGGTGAAAGGCTATGAATTATGAAATATTGAATGCCCATTACTTGTATAAATATGGTAGGAATTTCACATTGAGTACATTTAAGGATAAGGAAGGAGGGGAATGCAATAATGTTTGTGTGTATGCTTTAATGGTGTGTGGAAATAGTTTCTTAAGGGAAGTAGAAAAAAGAGAAGGTATGTTTTATGCCCATAACAATGCTAATGAAATAAAATAACATATGAATCAATAAATACAAGGAATAAGAATTAGTATATGAATTTAAAGCACTATTATAAGAGTTAATATAAATTATTTCAAGTGATCTATTAGAAGGATTGATACTAGTGTGAAGTATCAGTCATCATGATGAAAGAACATCCATAGAAGACAAATTATCCTGCATCACCAAAAATAGAGCATTGTTTTTTTTTCCATTTTTTGTTTTATCATTTATCTTCGTGTGTTTGCTTTTAGGTTTTTTTCTTGGTTTCCATTCTTAGCTATTATTTGCGCATTGGTAGAGTGATCATATTTTTTCTATTAACTTTTTCATTTTCATCTCTTAGCTCAAAGAGTTGTTTGGTTACTTGAAAATTTGGTTAGACCAAAATTTGATTTGGTCTAAGTCTTTAAGAAATTCCAATTAGGTTTCTAATCTTGATTAGGTCTTGGAGTGGATTTTTATTTCACACTAGTTATAATTGAGATCATAATCCTTGATTAGGTCTATGCAGTCATAATATAATGTTATTAGTGCTAATCAAAATTCCAATCATTGACTAGGTATTTATGGAAATTGTGAAATGTTTATAATGGTAATTAGTCTTATTTTTACCATTTAATTCTTGAATGTAACTTATTGGTATTTCCTTTGATAATATAAACTTAAAATCCAATTTGAACTATATTGAAAACTAGTTGAGCACACTTTGTTAATCAAGGTCATAAGCCCAATTGGGTATCCAAAAAATTCATCATTGTATATATATGGTATTCAATATTTAATACCTAATTAGATTGATCCCAATCTTGTTCATTGATCACAATTATATATGGGATCAAAACACTGACTAATTCTATCTTGAGGTTAAATAGGTGACAATTGTAATTAGTTATCTCATTGTATATTAGAACTATGTATGAATTTAAATGGAATTTGCTATGGTAATTGTATTTAATTTACAAATTAGGTGATGACACAAGGGGTTGTAATTTTATTTTATAAGTGGTAATTGAATCCTAAAAAAAAATCTATATCCTTGAGAAAATCCACAGTGGTGTGTGGAGATAAAATTTTGAGTAGGTCAGGAAGGACTTTGGAAAAAATTCGTAGTGTTAGTCAGTGTGTGGAATTCGATTAGGTATTTAGTGAAGTGAGTGGAACATGTAATACTAATTGGGATTAAGGATACAATTAGGTATGTAATCATTTTTAAAACATTAAAACTCATTTAATCCTTGACTAGGTTAGAAAACTAAAAAGTGCATTTTAATATTATATTGAGTTCTCAAAAGGACTGATTAGGTATGTTGTAGTGTAGATAATGAGTTTTTGGTCCTTTAAATGCCTTCAAGCCTATCTTGGTCAATTTAGGGAAGATGAAGTGCCATTGGAGGTGTAGATCCACCTAGGGAAAATGATGGGTCAGACCATTCTCACCTTAAATGGTAAAATGAAACTTATATAGGGATTATTTCACTAGAGATTGAATATTATGGTAAACTAGTATTGTTATTTTCTCTCTCCTCTTGATATCAGTGAAATGTTATGATACCAAAATTTGTATTTAAAAATTGCTATAAAAAACTTACATTATTTTTCCTAATTTATTTCAATATGAGTGGGAATGGACTTATGTGATGTGTTTTTCATTTTATTTCTGATTTGGTTCTCATGTGTTGATGTATTTTACCAAACTAAGCATTTTAGATGAAATAACTATCCTTAATTAGAACCCCAGTCCATGTTTGCACCAATTGGTATCAAAGTTGCATTTTTATTAATAGGAGAGTGTGCATGAAAAAGATTCAAGGTGAGTCTATTGGAAAGTTGTGAAATAGAAGTTTTCATCATGGGAGAGATGACTTACAGAGGAAATATGCTACAAAGAAGGGTAAGACCAAGAGGATCTCAAGTTTTAGATTTGGTTGAGATGATGAGAGGTATGAAAACAAGGTTGGATGCAATATAGTTATTTCAAATGAAAGTGGCTCATGGTGGAAATGTGAGTGAGGATGAATAAAAATAATCTTAAGAGATTGGGGTAGAAGATATGGAAAACTAAATTGAATTTTTTTATACTAAAACTATGGTAAGGCTTGGTAATAAGCCAAAATTGGCTACACCCTACTATAATGGTAGTTTGACTCCAAAATAACTTATGGATTGGACATATGAAATGGAAAAATATTTTGATTATGAATCTCTGGAGGAACACAAAATGGTGAAATTTTCATGCATGAAGTTGGATATTCATGCCTCTTTATGGTGGGATCACATGTAGGATAAGAAAAAAATCAAGAATAAGGAGAAAATAACATCATGGGATTGAATGGTATCTAAATTTAAGGCTAAATTTTTGCCCTTAGACTATCATTTGAACCTGTTCCAAAAATTACAAAATTTGAGACAAATGGAGATAAGTGTCAAAGACTACATCAAAGGATTTTATAGCCTCAAAATAAGAGTTGGACATGATGAAGAAGATCCAAAAAAGGTTTCAAGGTATGTGAATGGAATGCATTTTTCCATATAATATGAAATTAGTTTGTTAAATTTAAGAATCTTATAATAAGCCTATCAAAGTGTGTTAAAGGTGGAGGAGATGATGTTGATAATTTAATAAGTGAATTGTAGAGGTAGAGAAAGGTCTTAGAGAGGAAGAGGACATAATCAAATTGGAAAAGGTAAAAAAACAATGATGAAGATACAAGAAATTCACAAATTAAAAATTCAAGCACGAGAGGAATTTTTCATAGTAAGTGTTTTAGGTGTAATAACTATGTTAGTCATAAGGAGCAAGATTGTCTATAAAACCCTTAGAATAATGGTAAGAGAGTTGAAGTTTAAACTCATAGATTTTGGAGGTGAGGAGAGTGTTGGGTATCCAAATCATACAAAATATCTATAATAAAGATAGGCTTTATTGATGAAAAGAGTGTTGTTGAAACCAACCAAGGAGGTGAATGAATCGATCAATTAAGGAGTTTATTATAGAATGTTTAAAAATTTGGGAGTGAGTGCTATAGAGTTATTATTGATAATGGTAACATAAATAACTTGGTTTCTCAATGAAATTTAAAAAATGGCCTGAAATGATTGACACATCCTACACCATACAAGGTTTCTTGGTTTCTTAAGGGGCATTAAGTGCTAGTGAATGAATAGTGTGTGGTGAATTTTTAGATTGGTTCATGAAAGTACTAATTTATGTGTGATATCATGCCCATGAATATGTGTCATGTGTTGTTTTTAATGACATGATAGTTTGATATGAGAGTCGTGCATGATGGAAGATAAAAAACCTATACAATTATGAAGGATGACAAGAGTTTCACATTGAGTCCATTGAAGGATAAAGGATATGAGGTGGAAAAAAATTCTAAAGTGATGGTGGTATCTGGTAAAGAGCTATTGAGGTGTCCAAGGAGGAATAAGTATGTTTTTCACTAATTTCAAATCTTTTGAAAGTTGTGAGAACCACTACAATGACTGATTTACCTATTGAAATTTCAAATAAGTTAAAGGATTATGTGGAATTGTGACAAGTGTGTTTATATATGGTCTACCACCTATAAGAAGAATTAGTTTTCATATGGATTTAGTGATAGGAGTAAGTTTTCCTAACAAAACAACCTATAAATTGACTCCATTAGAGAATGATGAGATTAAAAAATAGGTGAAGGAGCTATTAAAGAAGGGTTTAATCCATGAGAATCTGAGCCCATGTGCAGTTCTAGCTGTGTTGGCACTGAAGAAAGGTGGAGAGTGGAGAATGTGTATGGATTCATGTGCAATAAACAAGATAACCATTAAGTACATGTTTCCATTTCTAAGAACATATGACTTAATAGACTAGTTGAGTGGATTAAGGTACTTCACTAAGATAGATTTAAAGAGTGAATATGATGAAATTTATGTAAGAGAATATGATGAATGGAAGATTACATTCAAGGATAATGAAGGGTTGTATGAGTGGTTAGTCATGCCATTTGGTTTTTCAATCACTTTGAGTACATTCATGAGGCTCATGAATGAAGTTTTTAATCCCTTCATAGGTAAGTTTATGATATTATATTGGGATGACATTCTAATCTTTATTAATTATAAGGAGGAACATTTGAAGAATTTGAAGTTGGTGTTAGATAAGTTAAAGGAAGATAAATTGATAGTGAACTTAAATAAGTGAAAATTCATGCAAGAAGAGTTGGTAAATATTGGATTTATAATCTCAAATGATGGGTTGAAGATGGACCTTGAGAAAGTGAGGATAATTATGGATTGGCCTTTGTTAAAGAGTATGTTTGAATAAATAAGTTTACATAGGTTGGAGAGTTTATATATAAATTTAATTAGGAAATTCAACACCATATGTACACCCATTACATAGATTATGAAGGGAGATAAGAATAAATTTTAGTGGAATGTTGTAGCAGATAGTAGATTTCAATTTTTGAAGATAAAAATGATGAAGTAACCACTATTAGCCTTACCAGACTTTGGAAAAGTGTTTCAAGTTGATTGTGATGTAATCATAACAAAAATAAGAGTAGTGTTGAGTTAAGAGGGTAAGGACATTGCCTATTTTAGTGAGAAGTTTAATGATGCTAAGAATAATTATTCAGTTTATGAACAAGAGTTATATGCAATGGTGCAAGCTCTTAAGAAGTGATATCATCACTTCTTTATGAAGGAGTTCATTTTATTCATGGATAATCATGTTTTTCCATTCATAAACAACCAAGGTGAGATAAATAAAAAACATATGAAATGGGTATAATTTATTCAAATCTAATATTTTGTGTTGAAACGTAGAAGTGGAAAGTCTAATAAGGTAGCGAATGCCTTGAGTAGGTGAGCTTTGGTAGTGAATGAGATGAAGGTGGAGGTCATTGGATCTGAATCCATTAATGAGTTGTATGATGAATACTTGGATTTATGAGATGCATGGAAAACATGCTAGAATATAATAAATGTAGACATAATTATATGGTTAGAGTACATGAGAAAATATGGATTTTCATTCAAAGGACAAAATTTGTTCATACCATAAGGTTCCGTGAGAGATAGCCTATTGAAATAGAAGCATACTAGAGGAATTGTAGTACATGGGAAAATATGGATTATCATTTAAAGGACAAAATTTATGTATACCATAAGGTTACATGAGATATAACTTGTTGAAAGAGAAGCATAGTGGAAGAATTATGTGTAATTTTGGATATGACAAGAATTTGGTGCAGCGAAATGACAAATACTATTGGAAAGTATCGTTATGGATGTGAGGAATTTTGTGCAATAGTGAAGAGTTTGCTAGCATGCAAAAATAAAGAGTCAGAATGTTGGTTTGTATCAACCATTTCCCATTTTAGATAGATCATGAGATGTGTTAAGCATGGATTTCATTTTTGGTTTCCCAAGAACACAATGACATAATGATTCCATATTTTTTTTATTGTGGATATATTTTTGAAGATGGCTCACTTTTTAGCATGTAGGAAGACTAGTGATGCCACACATACTGTGAATATATGATTTCAATAATTTATCAGATTGCATGGTTTACCTTGGAGTATTGTATTGGATAGAGATATAAAGTTTGTTAGACACATATGATGAATGCTATGGAATAAGTTGGGTGCCAAATTAGACTTAAATTTATCCCATTACCCTTATATGGATGGATAAATGGAGGTGGTAAATTAGAGTCTTGGTAATCTATTAATATGTTTGGTTGGTGACAAGCCCAAACAATGGGATTTTATGTTGGAATAATCATAATTTGATTACAATGATTTAGTCAACCAAAGTATGGGAATTTGTCAATTTTAGATAGTGTATGGGAGTATACCTAGAGGTGTATGTGAATTGATAAATACAACTAATATGAATAAAATGAATGCAAAAGGTGAAGACTACACTCAAGCTATGCATGATGTGCATCAATAAGTTAAGAGAAGACCTGAAGAGTGCTAGAGAATACAAGAAAATATGTTGATATGCAAAGGAGAGAAGTGAATTTTGAAGTTGGGGGCTTGGTTTTGGCACATTTACACAAGGAGAGGTTTATAAAAGGTGAATATAACAAACTCAATTGGAAGAATATTGGGCATTGTAATGTTTTGAGGAAGTTCCCAACAAATGCATATGAGATTGAGTTATCAGATGGAGTAGGTATTTCACCTATCTTCAATGTGGTTGATTTATACCTGTATGTTGAGGGATAAATAAGTGAAATCATAGTTTTTTTAAATGGAGGATTGGAAGGAGAAGTTTTCATAAGAATAAAAGAGGAGATGGAATCAATTTTATATATTCGAGTTAGTAAAAAGACATGAAGTTTGAGTACTATGAGTACTTGGTTAAATGGAAAGATTGAGAAACTAAAGACATGACTTGGATGAACACATCCAAAATTTCCAAACATGGGAAGACTATTGATAAGATAATTGTAGGTTCATGATTAAGAACTCATGGTCCTTTTCATTTACTAGGGGTCAATGATACAGGAGCATCCAACATAAACATACTATCTTGCATCACCAATTATAGAGTATTGGTTATCATTTTCCATTTTGTTGTTTTGTCATTTATCTTAGTATGTGGTTATAGGTTGTTTTATTGGTTTCCATTCTTGGCCATTCTTTGCATTGGTGGAGTGATTATATTTTTGAAATCAAATTTCATTTTGATCTATTAAATTGAAGACTTTCTTGGTTACTTTGAAATCCAATTAAACCAAACTTTAATTTGGTGTGGGTCTTTGAATAGTGCTAGTTGGGTTTTTAATCCTCGATTAGGTCTTGGGGTGGAGTTTTCTTATACATCAATTGTAATCAGGTTCTTAATCTATGATTAGGTCTTTATAGTTATAATGCAATGTTTTTAGTGATATTCATCATTCAGATCACCAATTAGACAATTTTAGAAATTATGTGATGTTTATTATGGTAATCAGACTTCTTGATACCATTTAAGTCATGGATGAAGTTCCTTGGTGTTGCCTTTGTTAATCAAAACTTAAAAGTCAATTTGAACTATGTTACAAACAAGATAAGTACACTTTACTAATCGAGACCATAAGCTTGATTAGGTCTCCAAATTCTTCATCATTATATGTTAATGGTATTTTGGATTTAAAACCCAATTGTATTTATTTTAAGCCTATTTTTTGAGCACAATGCTATGCAGGATCAAAACCCTGACTAAGTCTATGTCAAGGTTAAGTAGGTAATAGTTGTAATTAGAGCTTTTATTACTGATTATAACTATATATGAATTTGAAGTGAATATTGTTTGGTAATCATAGTTTGTTTACCAATTAGGTTGTGGTTGGGCAGTTGTCATTTTATTTATTAATCAAGAATTAAAGCCCAAATAGAATAGGTCTAGATCCTTGGAAAAGGCCACAGTGGTGTGCAGAGATAGAAGCCCAAATAGGTTGGGAAGGTCTTTAGTGAAAATTTGAAGTGTTAGTTGGTGTGTGTAATCTAACTAGGTATTTGGTGAAGTGATTGGAACATGTAATGCTAATCAATATTAAGGACCCAATTAGTTATGTAATCATTTTTTTAAAACATTCAAAATTGTTTAAAGCCTATCTAGGTTATAAAACTAGAAAGAGCATTTTATTATGATATTAAATGCTCAAAAAAGTCAATTAGGTCTATTTTAGAATAGGTAATGAGTTTTTAATCCTTTATAATGCATTTAGGCCCATCTTGGTTAGTTTGGGGAATATGAAATGCCATGGAAGATGTAGATCTACCTCAGGAAGATGATGGGTCAAACCATTCCCTTGTTAAATGGTAAAATGGCATTTGTAGAGGCATAATTCCACTAGAGATTGAATATTTTTGTAAATTAGTATTGTTAGTTTTTCCATCTCCTCATGATATCAATGAAGTGTTATGTTGATGAAATTTGTATTTGAAACCTGTTATTGAAAACTAACATTGATTTTCCTCATTTACTTCAAGATGAATAAAGGGAACATACTTGTGTGATGAGTCTTACATTTTATTCTTGATTTTTTTCACATGAATGTATTTTGTCACACTAAACATTGTAGATGAAATGGATGTATATAATTAGAACCCTAGTTCACATGCACAACACATCATATGTAATTGATATTTGGAGTGAGTTTTCCAAACAAGGAAGTGTATAACATGACACCTTAATATAATGAGGAGGTGAAAAGGAAAGTGTATAATTTGTTGGAAAATTGGTTAGTATATAAATTTTAAGTTCATGTGTAGTAATTAAATTATTGACACTAAATAAAGTAGGAGAATGGAATATGTGTATGGACTTGAGAGCCAAAAACAAGATAAACATAAATTATAAATTTCCATTTCCTTGTGTAGATGACTTGATGGATTTCCTGATTGGGGAAAAATATTTATCTAAAATAGATATAAAGAGTAGATATCATCAAATAAAGATCATGGAAGGTGATGAATATAAGATAGTCTTCAAGATGAAGGAAGGAATGAGTGGATAGTAATAGAATTTGGGTTGACAAACCCACCAAGCACATTCATGAGGCTAATGAATAAAGTGTTGAAACCATTTATAGGAAAGTATGTCATCATAATATGGATGATATTCTAGTGTTTTTCAAGATGAATGAAGAACACATAGTACATAAATGGAATGTGTTGTAGATGTTTCATAAAGAGAAGTTATTGATAAATGTGAATTAGTGTAGCTTTATGAAGAGAGAGATCATATACTTGGGTTTTGTGATATATAAATAAGGTTTTAAGATGGATCAAATAAAATGTATGTGATAATAGAATGACCATCACTGAGGACTACATTTGAGGCACAAAGTTTTCAATTACTTATGAGTTTTAATATGAAGTTCACTAGAAACTTTAGTGGTATATGCAATACTATCATATAAAAGTGTTGAGAGGAGATCAAAGGGATTTTATTTGAATAAAAGAATCCAAGCATAGTTTTCAATAATTAAAGAAGAGGGTGACTGAGTAGCATATGTTGGATTTTTTATATTTTAATTAGGTATTTCAGCTAGATTAGGATGCGAGTGGCATAATGAAAAGGGAAATTTTAAGTTAAAAGGTAGACCAATCACATAATTTATTGATAATTTAAATGATTTGAAGAATAAATAATTGGTCTATGATAAAGAGTTTTTATGTTATCATACAAGTGTTTAATAAATTAAAGCACTAATTATTTCTAAAAGAGTTTGTGTTGTAGATAGACCATTAGGTGCTATAGTTTATATATATCTAAGGGAAGTTAAATTAGAGACACATTCAATATCCAAGGAAAGTAAGCATAGTTCCTATAGAGTTACACATTTGTGTTGGAACATAGAAGTGGGAAATCAAATAAGGTTGTTAACACACTGAGTTGGATAATGCTAATATTGAATTAGATGTGAGTGGAAGTAATGGGATTAGATTACATCGAGAATTATATGTTGAATATGAATGTTTTCATGAGATGTAGGGAGATTGTGAAAAATTATTGAGAACATATTGAACACCATGGTTTTAATACCACATATAATGAGAAATATTTTTCAAAGGAGCACACGTATGCATAACCATAGGGTCAATACATACAAATAGGATAAAGGATAGTGATAGTGGAGGATTGGCCATACATTTTGAATACAATAAGGCATTATTTGAGTTGATAAAAGGATAATAATAACCAATAATGAGCATATATGTGTGTAATTATATGTGAAGGTTTTGAGTTTACTAGATGGCTAAGGGGAGGACTGAGAACGTAGGGTTATATCCATAAATGCCTATTATAGAGAATCCATGGGATGGCATAAGTAATGATTTTATGATAAGATTATTGAGAACACAAAGAGGAAATGATTCCATCAATTTTATGGTGGATAGATTCTAAAAAATGGCACATTTTATCACATGTAGGAAGATACATGATGCAAAAAACATAACCAAACTATTCTTAAGAGAGATTGTGAGGCTATGGTTTTCCACATAGTCTTGTGTCTTTTGGGCCCTAAATTTTTTATCTATTCATCCTAAGTAATTTTTGAAAATAGTGGTGTGGAAAAATATGGCATGGAAGAGGCAAGTCATGAAAAAAAGGATACATGAAACATGGAGGAACTGAGAATGTAGGAATTAGAAAATAGCGAAAGACTTGGGCAAGGGCATGGAAAGTGGAGATGATTAGGGAATAATTCACTTTAACTATGGAAAAGAATAGTTAAGAATGAATCTAACACTAATCCATAATAAGATAGGTGAAAATAAACAAGTATAGATCATAGAGAGAGCATATAGGGGTAGTTAGGACCTGGTTAGTAGGAATTCAATGTAATAGCTTCACATGACTCATTGCTAATAATGATATTTGGAAAATCATCTTTATGTAATTAGTGTTGACCAAATTTGACTTTAAGGTCAAATTGGGGTACCCTTAGGTAAAAAATTGACTTATAGGTGTTTTAGGGGTCTAATGCATATGTCATAAGGTGTTATATAGGTTAATTGATGTCATTTAATGTTTTACTAGTCTTGGTCCTTAGTCATTTTAGTCCTTTTAATCCTTGAGTCATTTTGAGCTCAAAAAGGGGAATTTAATGAGTTGTATAGATTTATTGAGAAGTGTGAAGAATCAAAAAGGTTATGTCACATGCCATGTGTGCTCACATGTCTTAATCAACTATTCATAATTGAAAGTGGCAAGTGCTTTAGAAGAAGTATCAGTTTTCTTAGTAAAAAGGGTGAGTTTGGAACTTGTATGGCCCATGGAGAAGTGTGACACATGGGAGAATACCATGGTATGCCTCTTAATCTTACTAAAGCTTAGTTACACTTTTTAAGTGCTCTAAAAGTTCCATTTTAAGCCCAAAACTATTCTACTCCTTTTTCACCCTTCTTGGTAGCAAAATTAGTTTTCAGGTTTGTACTTGGTATGAAAAATAGAGGAGGTTTCAGATAAAATGCCTTGGGGAGGTTAAATTAAACTCAAATACCTTCATTTACATATAAATATTTTGAATAATTGTGGCCTGTGCTTCATGAACCATCCTCACGAAGTTGACTATGTTTTATTACTTATTAATTTGTGCATCCTACATGTTTTACTCTTGTTTGGGAAGGCCCATAAAATTCACTTTATTATATTGGTTTCAAAGGATTTTTAATCCATTTTATCATGTTATTATTTATTTGTTTCACATTTAGAGTTTATTTTATGAGCCAACCAACTCAATTTGCAAGGAGTGAAGGAGTGGAGTTACAGTCATTTCTCCCAATTGCTAGAAGTTTCTTTTATGATATGGTTCCAAAATAAATTAAATTGATGTATGATTTATCATAGATATATTTTATTCATCTCCAATTTCAAATACAACTTCAAAATCCACTTTAAGAGCTAGGAGAGCAAGTAAATGCATAAAATGGTCATCTACAATAGTTGTATAGCCTGTGATTTCTTAGAGGAGCATGAAAAATGTGTTTTCACATCCTCTAATGTTTGGAGAGTCAAAAAATGTTTGGTAATAATTTTTAATAAGGTTTAATTATGTTGGATCAACTAGATAATTAAGAAATGGTCTTGGAGAAAACTTGTGACATTTTGGGACAATTTCCCAAAACTATCAAAATAGAGGCTAGGTCCTTTTTTGAGGTTTCCCTTACAAGTTTGTATTCAGTCCCAAGATCTCCATGTATAATAATATTCAATATATCACATAATTATATCAAAATTTAAAATAAGAGTGATGTTTGAATAAAGGAAGTTAGTTTTAAAAATTCCTCAAGTTGCCTTTTGAATACTGAAATCCTGTAGTGTTATCTACAACAAGATGAATCATTATCATTATTTAGGCCTAATGAGTGGATTTCATGTTTGAGAATAATTTAAGGTGGATTTATTCACTAAGAAACACAAATATTGGTAGGATAGGCATCAAGGTATGGATGTAAGAGTATGTTGCACTCATAAGGTGAGACAGTCCATACAATTGGCTTAGGTTTAATCACCTACAACCAGTCTTCAAAACCTACATTCATCACTAACAACCAAAATAAAAATAACAACTTCAAGAACATGTTTTAACCTTGATAATTTAAGGGAAAACCAATGAATATATAGGTCATCAAGGTGGGAATATATATTATGTTTTAGGCCCTACAAACACCTACAGGTGTCCCTTCCTTTGGAAGTCTCTAACCTAAAACAGACCTTGGTTCTTAGACTAATCATGAAGATAGATTCAAGAATGGAGACATAATATTAGTTGTGAAATGATAATACATATGATTTAAAAAAATCTCAAGGGTTTCTTAAGAGTATTTAGTACATATCTTGGAGTTAACCATCTATAAGGCTTCTTATAGTCACATGTAGGTGACTGCAGGTAGACAATCAACTGATCTTGATGTCTAGGTGGTGATTAGGGAAGGTAAGGTAAGTAAAACATGTGATAATAACATATATGGACCTCATGTTTCATGTAAGGCCTTTAAACATCATGACCAAGCTTAATCAAAGCTAATGTACACCTACGAGGGTCAGAGTATCTTAGTCAGAACAGGGAAGGCAGTGTTCATGGTGAAAGGATGACATGAAGATGAAACAAATGGTCAAAAAAATTAAAATATAACTTAAAGGAACTAAAAATAGGTTTATGTAATTTTATTTAAATCTTTGAACATAATGAAATCTATAGGAGGCATCCTTAAGGGGAGAAAATGTAAAATATAGTCAATTGTTTAGGACTGGTCTTAGGATCAATCCACTTCAAAGTGTGAGATAGAAAGTTAAGGAATGAATGAAATAAGTTTTAAAAGCTTAAAGTAATGCTATAAAATTTTATTCTAGGGTCTTAAGCACATAGACATAACCTATAGGGTCCTTTTTCCTAAGTAAGTAGGGTTAGCTTACTAGTCAAACTTGATTAAGTAAGAAAAGGATTCAAGATGTAAAAATGAACTATGAGAGTTGGAAAACATTGTAAGTGTTTTGAGATTAATTAAAAACATATAAAATACCCTTATGATATCAAACCAAAGAGAGAGATATCTGATATTATAATATGTAGTCCATTAGAGGAAGGTTCTACATAGTGCCTTTTTCTAGTAGCCTATTTTATTTTTTTAAGCTTTAGAGGCTCATATGAGATGAATAGGAGCTAATTTTTTTTGAAAAGTGTACTAATTTTTTTTATAATTCTCTCCAACATCCAATTTTTTTGGGATAATAGGGGAAGTACCCTATATTTTATCTCAGATAAAGGGTACTTCCCCTTATGCATAAACCTAGATGTTTAAGAGATGAGTGATAAGGCGAGACCCAAAAGATGGTTTAATATTTAAAAAATGTTTGGTAATATGGATAATTTTTTTGCCAACATGAAAAAAATAATAATAGGAGGAATTCTCTTAGAATAGTCTAAGCTCTTGAACTTACAATTAGGTTTGTTAGGCCTTGAAGAGGCCTAGTGCCAAATGGTAGGCCACTTTTATTTATCACTCTTGGTGATCCTTATAACTTATTGGAGCATGCTTTTTTGATGTAATCAGAGGTTTTTAAGCTATTGGTATGCATAGGAACCATAAAAAAGTCATTTTGTGCTTTGAGGCAACACAAACTTATTGGGCAAGGTTTAAGCCTAGTTCCCAAATGAGATGTCATTTGCACTTATAGCATGAGATATGATTCATAACATATTGGAGAATGTTACTAGGGTGGAATTAGGTATTTTAAGACCTAAAAATTATAGAGAAAGCATCAAGAGAGTCAATTTTGGCTTGATACCAATGTTAGGCCTATACAAATGGAAGGAAGAGATCGATAGGGCAAGTTTGAATGCTCATGCATCTTTTGATGCTATGCATGGGAATATAAGAAGTTCATGGATGTTGATGGAGGTTTTGAATTATGATTTTTTGGATTTTTTTTTCAAGTTATATGTTCCATATTTATGAACTAATTTTAAGATTGGAAACAAGCTAAAACCCTTACAAACCCTTGCCAGTGACCAATTTGGAAAAATAGAGTTGGATAGATAATATTTTGGACCATTTTTAATAGGATTATGTTTTTAAATTTTATAGGACTCTTTCAAGCTACTCCCCATACTTTTTGGATGTATGGACTTGTAAAGACAAGGTACCAAATAGGCTTTTCTTCATAGTTTTATGCATTATGTAGGTTCTAGAAGGAGTCTGAAGATGAAACAAACTTTGGGAGAAATATTAAGAATTATGATAAATATAAATGTTAATTTAATACCTAAAAATAACTCTTAAGTTAACATACAATATCTCTCATCTTAGCTAATCAAAACTGACATAGTGGACAAACTAGTGAGAAGGGTGGAGATCTTCAAGTGAGGTGATTTTAAGGTGTCCCTAATGATTATAAGACCATGGAGAGTATTTAAATGTGTCATACACTACATATCATGTATTTTCATGAAAAAATGATGCCAATTTGAGGAAAAGTGTGTAGGGTACATGAAAGAGGAGGTTTTTAGAGTGTAGGCAATGATAGCTCCTTTCCAGATGATCCCAAATAACCAGGCCTATAAATAATGCATGGAAAGGTATGCCTAAGACCCTTCCCATTATTTTAAATCATTAGAATTGGTATTATTTATTTTCAAGACATTCAAAGAGGGCCAATCATGAAGACATTTTTTTGAGCCAACACAAGGAGTTTCATGCCACTTTTCATGAGTTTTATGCCTTGTGTTGACACTTGTACTTCCAAACCTTGCATGGTTCATCTGATATCCTTTTATCATGAAAATTAACTAATTTTATATGCTTTAAAAGTGTCTTTTTCACCCTTTTACTTCTCTCTTATCCTCTCTCTCTCTCAATTTCTATAAGAACTAGCCATTTGGCCTTTGTAATCTAATACCACACCATGTATGGTGAATCCTAGCTAGTTTTGACATTGTACATGCCTTAGATAATAAATTAAATCTAGTTTGAGTTTATACATCATATTTTTAAAATGTGTGAAGAGATGTATAGTGAATGGTTAAGATATATTCATTTATCCTTGCTTTCTCTCAATCCTTCCATGTTTGATGCAATTGATTCCATGCCTAGAAGGTCATATAAAGTGTATGGACATGTTATTAAGTTTAAAAGGAAGTATTATCATTTTAGAAATGATATATACTTATAATTACCTTATATAGTATTCATACATGGCACCTTCATATTGAATTACTGATGTTAGTGCATTCTAGGATTCATAGACTTGTGTTGTATTCCTTATATCAAAAGTGATGGAGTATAATAGTCTTATGGTAAAAATATTGATGCATAACCCCATATAATAGGTTTAATTTCATGAAAGTTCTAACCATTTTCCCACAAGTAATCAATTAGTATATGTGAAAGCATTTTAAGGCACATCTAGGGAGCTAACCCTTCATTCTAGAGATTCACCTCATCCTTATGCTACCCAAAAGTCTAAAGGTGTTTCCATTGTGATACTTGGATGAGGAGAGCTTAGGAATCTCCTCAAATGGTGAAAATTCAAGTGACAATAGTTTTTTGCATGCCTAGTGGGACTCTTAGTCCAAGAGGTTGAGAGACTTTTGATGTTGTCTTTCAATAATCAATCTTGGAGGCATCTATCTAAGCATCAATGGTGAATTTGAAGTTACATCTACTCATCAAGAAACCTAGGTATCCCTTTTGAATATTTTTTATGATCATTCCTTGTGTTTTTTATTCCTGATAAAGTTCCATGGCTGACATTGGTGTTGATTTTTATTTTACACAAGTTGGTGAGACATTTCAAGCTTGTGCCATTCCTTGTCAACAAGTAAAAGTTCCTAATCAACCCCTTAAATAATAAGACTTGTGAAAGTCCTATAACCCTTAGTTTCCCTCTCCATAGGGATACTATGTTATTGAGAAACCCTATGAGTATGGTTACAAAGAGAAATATTAGGAGAAACCTCTCTATCAATCCCAATATGAACCTTATCCTTCATATCATGATACCTATCAACATCAAGAGTATTCCTATGAATATTTTCATATTAAATAATATGTTTCCATGAAATACACACATAAAAATCATTGGAAAGGTGTAGATCCTACTTATGTAAGTGTTTATCCTCCTAATCAGCCCAAGAATTCACTTCCCTATGAATTTAATAGTGATTTTATTTTTCCCAAATCCACTCATAAGACTTATCATATCCCTCACACTCCATATCCAAATCATAAAAATTCCACTACACCTATTACATATCCATCACATGAGCCCATCCATCAACCTCCCACCTCACCCCATCTTGAAGAAGAGCCTGTATTGAGAGAAACAAGTGAAGAAGATCAAGCTCAATTTATGGCTGATCAAGAGGATCTCATGAGTAACTATGAGGAAGAGATCATCATAGGGACTCCCCTTAGTGACAAAAATGAAAATGCGTAAGATTTTTCCTCCTTATTTGAAGGGATGTGTATCCATGAGGAATGTGGCCAAGACTTGAAGAAGGAAGTGTTTGAAGAAGACTCCATGTTTGATCATGAAGTTGTAGATGACCATCTCAAGCATGGGGTGGAGTTTACTACAGATAATGAAGGTAAAATAACTCCTAAAGAAGTGGAAGTCCTAAGAGAGTCTCATGAGACCAAGGAAGAGGAAAAATCCCTTGTAGATGACATTCACGAGGAAGAAGATTTATGGTAGAAGTTCAACGCCATATGCAAGGAATTTGATAAGTTGGGTAAAGTTTTTTCTTATTCAAAAGATTACATAGATAATGAATTTAATCATGATATTAAGTGTTCAATAAAACATGAGGAGAAGTTTTTTCTACTTGTCAAGATCCTACTGTCATGAAGCCATTTGATGATGCTAGTGTATAAGAAGTGGTAGACATGAATAATACATCAAGATTGAAAGGAATATCATATTGTCAAACTTACACATCAAGGACCAAGTACATGATAAGGTTGAGGATATTTGGATGAAATAGGAGTTAATTTACTTGATCAACTTGTATGGAGCTACTTAGTTCTCATTTAACCTCATGCCAATAAAGTTGGCAAACACCATGAAGAAGATGGTGACATCAATGCTAAAGGACAAAAGGTTATATGTCTCACTAAATATTTCATGTCATGAAGTAGGGAAGGTTTCAAACTTCCCCTTTTATATAGGATGGAGTTTTTATCTCAAGTTTGTGAGTGTTTGAGTCAGTTGTTTAGTTTAGTGTGTGCGTGTTCCATAAGTACTCATAAAGCACAAGTGTGTTTTTATTATTTTTCTTATCTTGTGTGTTGCTTCTTGTTGGATTTTCTTGTGTTTTATGTGTTTTCAAAGGCAAGGTGTGTGTCAAAATTCATGTACATGTGACTCCATATCCCAATGGATGAATAAGGTTATTGGTCTAGTTAGTATAACAGACATATTACCCCTATGAGTCACCAAATTGTTGACTAAATTTGAATTTTAGGTCAAATTAGGGCACCCCTAGGTAAAAAATTGACTTATAAGTGTTTTATGGGTCTAATACACATGTCATAAGGTGTTTTATAGGTTAATTGATGTCATTTTATGTTATACTAGCCTTGGTCCTTAGTCATTTTAGTCATTTTGAGTCATTTTGAGGTAAAAAAGGGGAATATAATGAGTTGTACTAATTTATTGGGAAGTGTGAAGACTTAAAAAGTTTATGTCATGTTCCATGTGTCTTCAAATTTCTTAATCAACTATTATTAAGTGAATGTGGTAGGTGCTTTAGAAGAAAGATCAATTTTCTTGGGAAAAAGGGTGAGTTTAACACTTGTACGATCCATGGGGAAATGTGCCACATGGGAGGAGATCATGGTATGTATCTTCAGATTTAAAAATCTTAGTTCCACATTTTAAGTGCTCTGAAAGTGACATTTTAAAACCAAAACCATTTTTCTCCTTTTTCGCCCTTCTTGACAGGAAAAAGGAGTCTTCAAGTTTGTACTTGGTCTGGCCAACAAAGGAGGTTTCAGATTAAATGACTTGAGGAGGTTAATTTAAACTTATATAAATTCATTTAAATATAATTTTTTTGAATAATGGTGTCATATGATTCATTAAACATCCTCATTAAGTTGTCTGTGTTTTATTTTTTGCTAATCTATGCATCTTGCAGGTTTTGCTCTTGTTTGGGAAGGTCCATATAATTAACTTATTGAGATTGGTTATATATGATTTTTAATACCTTTTATAATTTTATTCATGATTTTTTTAACATTTAGAGTTGATTTTATGAGAAAACCAACTCAATTTGTAAGGAGTGGAGTGGAGTTGTAGTCATTTCTCCCAATTATAAGAGGTTTCTTCTGTGATATGGTTCAAAAATGAATTGAATTGATGTATTATTTCTCATAGATATATTTTATTCATATATAATTTTAAATCCAACTTTAAAACCCACTTAAAGAGCCAAGATAAAAAGTAAATGCACAAAATGGTCATCTATAACAGTTGTATAGCCTACCATTTCTTGAAAGAGCATGAAAAATGTGTTTGCACATCCTCTAATGTTTGGAGGGTCAAAACATGTTTGGTAATAATTTTTAAGAAGGTTGAAGTAGGTTGGAACAACTAGATAATCAAGAAATGGTCTTGGAGAAAACTTGTGACATTTTGGGACAATTTCCCAAAACTATAAAAACAAAGGTCTAGGCCCTTTTTTGAGGTTTCCCATACAAGTTTGTATTCAGTCCCAATACCTCCAAGTATACTCATATTAAATATCTCACATAGGTCTATCAAATTGAAAAATAAGAGTGATGTTTGAATAAAAGAATATAGTTTTCAAAAGCCCTCAATTTGCCTTTTGAATACTAAAATCTTGTAGTGTTATCTACAATAAGATGAATCATTATCATTTTTTTAGGCCTACGAGTGGATTTAATGCTTGAGACTAAGTTAGGGTGTCTTGATAAACTAAGAAACATAAATATTGGTAGGATATGCATCAAGGTATGGATGAAGGAGTATGTTACATTCATAAGGTGAGACAGTCCATACAACTGGCTTAGGTTTTGTCACCTACAACTAGTCTTCAAAACCTACATTTAGCACTAAGTGCCAAAAGAAAAAATGACAACTTAAAAAACATGTTTTAACCTTTATAATTTAAGGGAAAACCAACTAATATATAATTCATTAAGGTGGGAAGCTATATTGTGTTTTAGGTCCTATAGACACCTGCATGTGTCCCTTTCTTTGGAAGTCACTAACCTACAACAAACCTTGGTTCTTAACCTAGTAATGAAGTGAGATTAAAGCATGGAGACATCATCTTGGTTTTGAAATGAGACTCCATATGATTTAAAAATATCTCAAGGGTTTATTCATAGCATTTAGTATAGATCTTGGAGTTAACAACCATCTATAGGGCTTCTTATAGTCACCTGTAGGTGACTGTAGGTAGACAATCAACTAAGCTTGATGTGTAGGTGGTGCTTAGGGAAGATAAGGCAAGGAAAATAAGTGAGAAGACCATATATTTACCTCATGTTTCATGTAAGTACTTTTAACATCATTACCAAGCTTAATCAAAGCTAATGTACACCTATAGGGGTTATTAAGATAGAGTATCTCAATTAGAACATGGAAGGTAATGTTCTTGGTGAGAGGATGACATGAAGATGAAAAAAATGGTATAAACAGTTCCAATGAGACTTAAATAAAATATAAATAGGTATTTATACTTTTATTTAAAGCTTGGAACATAAGGAAATCTACATGAGGCATCCTTAAGGGGAGAAAATACAAAATATAGTTAATTACCTAAGACTGGTCTTAGGATCAATCCACTTCAAAGTATGAGATATACAGTTAAGGCATGAAAGAAAGAAGTTTGAAAATATTTAGGGAAGTATAAAATATTTTATTACATGGTCTTAAGCACACATACATAACCTATAGGGTCCTTTTTCCTAAGTAAGTAGTGTTAGCTTACCAGTTAGGCCTAACTGAGTAAGAAAGGGTTTCAAGATGTAAACATGAACTATGAGAGTTAGAAAGCATTGTAAGTGTTCTAAGCATAATTAAAAACATCTCAGAGACCATTATAATATTAAACTAGAGAGAGAGATATCTGATACTAAAATATACAATCCATTGGAGGAATACTGCACATAGTGCCTTTGCCTAGTGACCTGTTTTGGTTTTTTAAGCTTTGGAGGGTCATAGGAGATGACTAGGAGATAAATTTTATGCAAAGAGTCCTCAGTAATTATTGAATTATCTCAAATATCCAATTTTTCTATGAGAATATTAGAAGTACCCTCTATTTTATCTTAGATAGAGGGTACTTACCCTTTTACATAAACCTACAGGTTTAAGAGATGAGTGATAAGGTGAGACCTAGGAGCTATTTTAATCTTTCAAAAAGGTTTGGGAAGCTAGATAACACTTGTTCAAATATGAAAAAACAATAATAGAGGGAGCAATGATATTAGAATATGAAAAAAAATTTGGGAGAGATATTAGGACTTGTGATAACTCCCCATGTTCATTTCATGCCTTAGAATAAATCCTAAGTGTCTAGACCAGAGCTCTCATCTCAGCCAGTCAAAACTGGCATAATGGACAAGTTAGTGAGAAGGGTGGATCTCTTCAAGTGAGGAAATTTTAAGGTGTCCATAATGATTATAAGTCCATAAAGGGTATTTATAAGTGTTATCCACTCCCTCCCATTGATTTTCATGAGAAACTGATGCCAATTTGAAGACAAGTGCACAGGATACATGAAAGAGGAGTTTTTTAGAGTGCAAAAAAAGATAACTCCTTTCCAAATGATCCCAGATGACCAAGATTTCAGCCAATGCATGGAGAGGAATTCCTAATACCCTTCCCATTATTTCCACTCATTTTACCTAGTTCTATTTAGTTATGAGGCATTCATACAGGGTTAATCATGAAGACAATTTTTTGGGCAAACACAAGGAGTTTCATGCCACTTTTCATGAGTTTTATGCCTTGTGTTGACACTTGTACTTCCTAACCTTTCATGGTACATATAATATCATTTTCTCATGAAGATTAACTAATTTACTTTGCTTTAAAAGTGTATTTTTCACCCTTGGACTTCTCTTTTCTCCTCTCTTAATTTCTATAAGAACTAGCCATTTTGGCCTTTGTAATCTAATGCCACACCATGTATGGTAAATCCCAGCTAGTTTTGACATTGTACTTGCCTTAGATAATAAATTAAATCTAGTTTGAGTTCATACATCAACTTGTTAAAATGTGTGAAGAGATGTTTAGTGAATGGTTAAGAGATATTCATTTATCCTTGCTTTCTCTCAATCCTTCCATGTTTGATTCAATTGATTCCATGCCTAGAAGGTCATATGAAGTGTTTTGAAGTGTATGGACATGCTATTAAGTGTATAAGTAAGTATTAGAATTTTCAAAATTATATATACTTCCACTTACCTTAGATAGTATTCATACATAGCACCTTCATATTGAAATAGTGATGTTAGTGCATTCTCGGATTCATAGACTAGTGTTGTATCCTTTATATCACCCCCTGTAATAGGTTTCATTTCAAAATTATATGTACTTCCACTTACCTTAGATAGTATTATGGTAAAAATATTGATGCATCACCCCATATAATAGGTTTCATTTTATGAAAATTCTAACCCTTTTCCCCACAAGTAATCAATTAGTATATGTGAAATCATTTTGAGGCACATCTAGGGAGCTATCCCTTCATTCAAGAGATTCACCTCATCCTTAGGCTACCCACAATCCTATAGGTGTTTCTATTGTGCCACTTGGATGAGGAGAGCTTAGGCATCTCCTCAAAGGGTGTAAATCTAAGTGACAACAATTACTTCTATAACTGAATGATTAGGGTAGACCCATGTATAAATACCCCCTAGTTTTGTTCAGTGTTGGTTGATAATTGTAATCTTGAGACATCATAATTTGGATGTAACATATGTATGGAATGAGATAAAACTTATGTTGATGAAATAATTTATATAATATGACTATGAATACAATGTAATTATTACAATTTTATTCTTAGTTTGTTCCCAACTTATTTTTCTATGATTAGTTAAATAGAGAATGAATATTTAAGAGTTAAAAATGGAACTAAGTATGGATTTAGTTAGTGACTATTTGATTACCCTAGCTTAAAACACTAAATGAATACACCATCATGTGACTAAACCAATATGAATTGGTCTTAGGCTAAATGCTTCAGGTGACATGTGAGAAGCCTTCTCACATGATATGCCATCATATTATCTCATAGTAAATCTTATTCTCTTAGGTGCATGACTAGGGAAAGACATGTTAGACTAAATGAAAATATTTGAAAATTTTAGTTTTTTTAATGGGACCCATTGGGCTTGTCCACATGATGGTGCGAAAATGCTCAAACAATTATCTATGGAAAATGTTGACCATTGGGTTACTGCCATAGAAGAAATTTTTTCACTTTAGTATCTTGAAACAACAGGTTTTATGCGTGCATGGGTAGAATAACACCTTTATGACTCAAATTATGAATCTTTCTTTGTATAAGTGCTTGTTCACTTGCATGCTTGGATTTTGACATATGCACAAGATCTTTTATAGAATTACAAATAGGTCTCCTGGTCAATAGAGTATCAGTAGGCCTCGAAAAGATTAGGATCACCCTGGATGCATGCGGTGGACATTTGGTGGTGAAGAACACTTAATAGCTATATTTTAGAATACAAAGTCTTTATTTAATCTTATTTATAGGAATCCCAATTTAAATTCCTCCAAGATTTGTGTAGAAGGTATCTTAAACAATTTTGTTAAAAATTAAAAAGCTTATAATTGACATAGGAATTAAAAATTTCCACATGGATGGCTAAACTCTCCCTCACATGAGTGACATAATTGGTGGGGAAATTAAGGGGAACATATTTATATAAGATTATTTGTTCAACAAGGTATCTAGTCAGCAGGAGTTGCATAAGCACAAGTATAATGAGTCTAAGAGAAGGGATATGGTTCAAAGCAATAAAATGAGGGAATATGAGGACTATGAAATTGTTGTGATGATCTATAGGGAGGTATAAGGGGATAATGAGGGCTCCCCAAGCATAGGAATGCACCAAAATTGACATAAGTATGTGTGCAAAAAATAAGTCAAGCATTGGTGACTGTAAAACCCAATCTAGATAGGCCCAATTCCCCACCCATAATGCATGCTCATTCCTTTGAGTTGAATGAAGTTATTGTATGAATTTGGTATACATATATTGTAGATTTAGAGTCTATGCGTGTCTAATAAAATTTTGAAATACATAATCAAGATAATAGTTCGTCATTAATTTATTTTCCATTAAAAGTTAACCTTATTCCTAACTTTAGAATGCCTAGTGGACCAACTATATCTAGTGGGTAGAGTACATGTTAATCAACCTACTTCTACACCTAATGTATAAAGTGTTTTTATAACCATAAGAAGTGCAAGAGGTGGCATAAATAGTTGTTTGGCTAGAGGATCTAGAGGTGGTGAAAGAGGTATTGGTAGACCTCCCCCATAGGGTCTAGGAGGAACTAGAGGTGCATCACAACATGCTCTATTGCTAATGCCCAGTCTTCCTATAGTTTACTATGAGATGACACTTTATTTGCCTAAATATCATGGTGTTAAAAATCTAGTGAAACATGTTCATAAGTGTGAACTCATTTGAAGGTGTAAGACATTACTTCTACTAAATAAAAAGAAACTCAGTTTATCACTAACCTTTTAGACCATGTGCATAAATGGTACCATAAGTTTTATCCACAATAAGTAATTATAAACTACAAATAGTTGAAGGAAAATTTTATTAAAGAATTTGACATTCTAGAGTTTGAACAATGGAGTGTTTATTCCCTAAAGGATATTAAATAAGAACTCATTGAGAGTGTGTGTGAGTATGATACACATTTTAAAATGCTTCTTTCCAAATTATCATTTGAGATAAATGTAACATAGCATACCCAGTGGTTTGTAAGAGGCTTGTTACTTCTTTTCTAATGGACATTATCCTAGAAGACTTTTTCTAACCCATGTGAGGCATTAGATGCTTCCCTTTTCATTGAAGCCATTAGCAGTATATATAAAAGGATTAATCCATTTATATAAGCCTAGATTGTTGCTATGGTGTCTCAGTTAGAGAAGCTCACCGTGAACAGTAATCAAGATACTCACAATGGTTTATGGTGTGTTGAATGTGAAGTGGAATATCATAACAAAAATAATTAGCCTAGGAAGAGTATTCACATAGTGGTAAAGTAATCCTATCAGATCTAACAAGAAGACCCTGATGTGAGAGATTTCCTATTTCTTTAGCATGATACTCAATCAAAAGTATCATCAGAATGTAAAATATGTGATGCATATACACATAATATAAATGATTTATGAATCATCAATGAGATTAATGGGGTGCATGCATGAGGTACTTGTTATACCTATATAGTGAACAACTAAGAAAATGGTGGAGGTCGATCTTATAGAGGTCACGGTCATGGATGTAGAGGTGGTTATTTTCCACCTAAAATTTACTATAAGCGTGGATCTCCATAACATTACCAATGCAACTTCCCATTATATCCAACCTATCTTTTTTAAGAATGAGAATCATCTTAAAGAATGCTCAGAATTGTATGTCACCATCACTAAAGAAAATAATTAGAAGGGTGATGGGATGATATGGATTGAAAAAACTCTAATTTCTTGATGGAGATTGTGCCCTACCACTCCAACTGGTCCCAAGGTAAATATTACTACATAAAGTGGTGCTCCTTCCTAGTCCATTTAAAATCCACCTACCAATGAGGTTCAAAAGAAATATCCTCATGTGAATCTCTAGCCAAATGCTTAACAATAGAAAGAAGTATTACAAGAAATAATGAATTTGGTGAGATAACCTCAAGGTGAAATTCAATTACTTAAGGATAAAGATGTTGTTATATGTATTGAAATGCATAAAGCCTCAATTATCCAAGACTCGATGTATGATGAGTTTTATGAATTGTGAAAATGGCTTCTTAATGAAGACATCATTAACCTTTAAAGGAATTGGCTGAGTCATCAAGCACCAAAGACTACAAAATATCATCTATTGAACCATGCATGATGAAAATAGGATCGCATCCAACATAGTATGGAGTAGGACAAATAAATATTAGTAAATACAACTATTGATGGTTGTATGATTCAATATATACTAGTAGACACTAACATAGAGGTGAATGTACTAACCAAGGATGCTTGGAGAAAGATGGAGAATCCTCCTTTGTAGCCTTCTCCACATGTATTATTCATGGATAGTAGGACTTGTGCACTACCCATAAGTGTATTAAGGATTCCATTATTGACATTTTGGGTGTCACTTTCAAGGATAACTTTGAAGTGATTGAGTTGGTTGAAGCTGATGATTTTTTAAATCTTTTGGGTTATCCATGGTGTTATACAAACACTGACTTGAGATTCAATAAACACTACATTAGTTTTGAAAATGATGATCAGTGCATCATGATTCTCATAAATAATGATCAAGAACCTCCTTGGAGGATCTCAATCATATATATATATATAATGTTACAACTTAGGGAACTAAGCATATTGATCCTAGTCTAGATGGTATATTATAGTGGGTAGATGCATAGTCCATTTTTGACACTACTAACAATACCTGCCAACATTGGGGTCACAAAGAATATGATCTTACTAGATAAATTTGTGGCATAGTTGATAGTCTAGAGGATGTTTTATATAAGTTGATTAAACACTATAAGTTTGTTTCCCTCATTGGTGGACATTTAATGGCTGGACCACCCCTAAAAATAGATCAAACACATAGGTTTCATGGTCAAATAGAGGTTTAGGAGTATGTGTATAATTTTGAATTTTTTTATGTGTTTGAATATAAAATGATGCACTCACTTATTCATTTTCTTCAAGGACATATAATCAATGGTGGGAAACTCACCATCACAATTTTCTCACTTAGGACTAATTACACACTATGATGCACTATAATTTCCATCATGATAATCATGTTCATAACACTCTAATTTATGATGGTGTTAATTCCCCTAAAGATCATATTAATGCCTATGCAAACCTTTGGAATGTGGATGAGACATATTTAATTGAATATTTTTGGGTTCAAACATTTTATGGTACTCTATGCACGTAGGCTAGAGCATGGTACATTCATTAAGAATGATGCCTAGACATGGATTACTAGAGTAAAATTAGAAGCAATATGATTTTAACACTATATTACTCATCCCCTCACATGGATTTGTGCCTATCCCTACAAGTGATTCATCAAGATATTGTAGGCAATATAACACCGATTGAAGACCACATATGACATATACATGGTGTGCATGAGGATAAATTATACATATTTGAAGACCTTGATACTCCTACCCCATCTTATTTATAGCTTGAATCTTAACTAAACCATGCACTAATGGAATCAATATGATAGGGAAATCAGAAGGTTGTGTACCAAGTTGAGGAAAGTACCAATTATGACTCACAAGATCCATCCCTTGAATACTTAGCTATACGTACTAAATATGGGGCATGGAATGTTAGAGAAACCATATAGACCAACCAAAAACCATATTCTAAGTTAATCTAAATGGTTTAGCATAATATTGGAATGAAGGATGCACCAAAAATGGCCACTATAGGGAATTATTAGTTTGATACTAATGTCACCAATATTTTTAAACTATTACAGGAATATCAAGGTGTTTTCCCACATAATTACATAGAGATGAAGGGAACACATCCTTCATTGGGCAAGATGTACATTAAGTTAGTTGAAGGTTCTCGACCAGTAAAAAAAAAGAACACATCAAATGAATCCTAAATTACACATTCAGGTTAAAGAAGAAATTGATATTATGTTGTGCATTGAAGTTATCACTCCTATTCATGAATTTGAATGGGTGAGTCCCATAGTGATCAATATCAAGAAGGATGGTTGCATTCATATTTGTGTATAATATAGGGTACTTAATGTTGCTTGCATAACAAACCATTTTCTAATGATTTTCATAAAACAAATTTTAGGAGTTGTTGTGTGTGATATTTATACATTCATCAATGATTTTTTTGACTATCATCAGGTCCAAATCATAGAATAAGATAAACTAAAGACCACCTTTATAATTTAAAGGGGTTTGTTTACTTACAATGTGATGTCTTTTGGTATAAATAATGATTTGATCATGTTCTCACATATTACAGTAGAATATTTTATTCATAAATTCCTTTAAATATACTTGAATGACTAGACTATCTATGGTTTAGTGCATGATCATTATTCTAATCTTTTCCTCATGCTTGAGCACTGCCATCAACTTTAAATTTATTTTAATTTGAAGAAGTGTGTCTTTGCTGCTCTTTTTGGAATTTTATTAGGTAACATTATTTATTATGATGGATACTAGTATATTTAATGAAGATTATAGTCATTAATCACCTTTCAGTGCTGGCCACCCAATACAAGGTCCACACCTTTATTGGACACATAAAGTACTATAAAAAATTCATTTAGGGATATGATACGATCATGTCACTACTAGAAGAAATAATTAAATAAAATGGTTACTTCTTATGGACAAATTATCACCAATAGGTATTCATAAAACTTAAGGACAAGTTAATCACTACACCTATTCTTTAGTTTATAGACTAGAAAAAGCTATTTCATGTACATGTTGATGCCAAGGTATGGTAGTGAGTGTTATCCTTATACAAATTGGTAATGGTAGTCTTGATCATCCCATCTACTTTGATAGTTTGAAGCTCACTCCCACTAAACTAAATCAATCAACTATAAAATGTGAAGCCTTGTCCATGGTATATGTGCCTTGTCCATGGTATATGTGCTCTATAAGTTTTGCCAGTACTTTTTGGCCACTCCATTCCCTTTCTTTACAGATCATGAAGTACTTAAATACCTTTTGAATATGCCAATGTTGTATAGACATATTTGCTGATGGATTTTTCTCTTTCAATAATTTTAATTTTTTGTAATGGTGAAACCACGTAAGACTAATTATGGACCAAATCACTTATCATGCATTGAATTTAGTGAATAGGCAAGTGCCATCAAGGATGACTTACATGATGTATTTTTTTTCAAGTGATGCATGCACCTAAAGAATTGAAAGATATCAGAGTTTTCCTTAATACTAGTTCAACACCATCCCACCTTAGCACTCAAGAGAAAATCTATCTCTGTAACTCCTTTCTAGATAATTAGAGGTGACCTATATAAACTTGGATGGGATAAAATATTACGATGATGTATGATGCAATATGAGTGCATTGAATTTATTTAAGAGGTTCATGAAGGTGTCACCAAAGGAAATTATGTTAGTGATTCTATAGTGTAAAAGGTTCTATTAGCATTATTGTGGTGGCCGACTTTATTTAAGGATGCTAAATCTTGTGCATGCTAATGTGATATCTTTCAGTGCATGGGTAAACCAAACTAAAGGGATGCTATGTCCATTAATTAAATACTTTCTCATGAAACCTTTGATAAATGGGTTGTTGATTTTGTTGGGTCCATTACTCCTACGATAAGGTGTACTAATGTGCACTATATCATTACCACCACTAACTACCTCACTCACTGGGATAAATCCACACCCACCCAAGATTTTACTACTAAAACTACCACCATATTTATTTGAGAGAATATCATCATAAGGAATGGATGTCTTTTAATTTTAAGTAATGACTATGGAACTCATTTCCTTAATGAGACAATATGTATCCTTTTAGCCAAGTTTATGATTGCACACCCCAAGATAAAAACATATTACCCTCAAGACAATGGTACAATTGAAGCTTTTAATAAAATATTTGGTCATACATTTATGAAGATTTGAAATATTTATTATATTGACCACCACATAAAGGGGAGTACATATTGTTTACCCTTTTATAGATTATTAACCTTAGTACGTTTGGTAACTAATTATCTGGGTATAAACTTCTCTTGTTTAAGTGGATGTTTATATGGAATTATAAAAAAATTAACTACATGATTGACATGAATGTATTTAATTCACCCATACACTATATAAGGTACTATTCAAAGTGTATGTACTTAAGGTCATACCAATAACATATTAAAGACACCCATGTAAGGTATAACTAAGAAAGTAGTAACCATATGCACAAGACCCACCTATAAAGGGAAGTCAATCTCACCAAGAACTTGTTGTGAGGTCCCATCAAATGCTCTACTGATCTCTTATAAGGATTTAAATCATGATTTATATAACCCAAATGCATGAGTAATGTCATGGTATAATTTTTTTTACTTTTACCATTACTATTCATAACACTATGTATACGTTGGTGATCAAGGTATGATCAAATGAATAAGGAATTAAGATCTAATTTATCATCCCTAATCTCACTATCATCTAAAGTAATGGAGTGTCTCTAAACCATAGTCACTATATTCCATGGATAAGTAATAATAACCCCATAAAATGGGTGCCCATAATGTGACAGAGGAGGACGTGCATTATATGCGATTTACACTTCAAAATATTTCTTAGAATTATCTTACAAAGGATTGTTAAATATTTTATGCTTTTAGTAATCACTAGGCTAAGAACTTGATTCCTTTAGAGGATCATCAAATGTAATCTTTTGGTCATCGATGAGGTCTTGGATCTTATGCTTCAAGGTAAAAACTCTATTTGTAGAATGCCTAGGGCTTTTGGTGATAATCATAATAAGCATTCACATCATACCCTTTAGGTAGAGGTATACCCATATAGACGTCTATATGATGAGGGAAAGATATAAGGTGACACTTTATAAGTTGTAGGAGTAATGAAGCAAGAGGCTAAGGATAGTTTATAAACTTTCTTTATGGTATATTGGATAACACAAGATGATTATGTTTTTATGATACTACATTAACCATGGTGGTTGTTTCATTTTTAGGTTTAGGAAGTTTGAATTTATAACTTGGTTTAATACTAAACTTGGTATTAGATGTAGATGTAGGTAGTGTGTTTGTTACATGCTTTAATTTGGTCAATGAGATAAGTTTTATTTCATGATCATGAACAATGTGGTATAATTCATTGAAATATTTGAATTTTAAAAAAATAATAGTCTCATGTAAGGGAGAAAGAAAACTTTTCTTGAATATGTCTTGAATATATTTATCTACCATAGGATTGGACATTTTAGCTAACATTGTATTATTCCTCAAGACATGTTCATTGATTGTTTTTATGGTTCCTTGTTTAATTTTTGTAATTTGGGCATAATAAATGTTTTTGATAATGTTAATAGAGAAGTGTGACAAAAATTTATCTATAATGGGTCAGAGCATATTTACTGATTGGGTTGGTAAATAATAGAACCACCTTAAAGCATAGTATTTTAAGATCCTTAGAAACAAGTTGGTCAAAATTTTATCATTAGAGGCATAAACAAGGCATGTCGCATAAAAAGATTGAAGATGGTATTCAGGATCTCCCTTACCATAATAAAATATGAACTTAGGTGCAACAAAACTAGTTAGCAAAGGGTGAAAAGATATCTTTGGTGCAAGGCAATTATGCAACACCTCTTATGAATCAATATCATAAGGTGATTTCATAGAGTTTTGTTCATTATTTGTAACTTTAGTTTGTAAAAATTTTATTGTTTGGACAAGAGCTTTCACCTCTTGGTATTTTAAGTTGGATATTTGAGAAGTCACCAAAGAAGGTGTACACATAGGTTGGGTAAATATAGGCATGGAAACTAGTAATTGGGTTGAAGTATTAATGTTTCTCATATAATATGTGGTAATAAAAGTTTTAGGAAATAAATGTTAAAATAAATATTTCATGCTCTCATTAGAAGTATGAAGTGATAATGTGATTAAGGGGAGGGTTGTTGGTAGATGGGAATGACCCATAACTCTAATAACATGATTAATAGATATACATACTTATTAATCTATGATTTTTAATAGTTTAGTTTCTAATATGGTTTTTAGTATTTCATCTAGATATTTTGGGTTTTGATTAATATGCTCAAAAAACAAAGCAATTTATTGTAATTGATCATGATTTATTTGCTCATGTTCATCGATTTCATTAGACTCATGGTTTTCATTATCAGAATCTTCTTCTATGATAAACTCATCAATATGTTTTCCTTATCAACATGTGTATCATCTTGGATCATAGTATTATTCCCTTCATTAGTTTGAGACATATAAGGTGGTAGGAAGGGAAGCTCAATGTGCTCAATAGACACTCCTTCCAATCTAGGGCTACGCCCAGGTTGCATGCAAAATAATATAAGCAAGAAATGAAAAATTTCAACAATTTAAAACCCTACCTAATTAAAAACCCTAAAAATCATAAAAAAATGTATTCATATAGCTTGAATTCACCAAATGTTTAACCTTAAAATCTAGATTATGGAATGTAGGGTTAGAGGGGTAGCAATTACCTAGGGTAAAAATATGGTAGACTATCTCTAAAGTAGACTAATCAATTAAAATACTTGGATAGACATATACTAAATTTATTATGCTGAGATATGATAAAGATATAAATTAGATATATGTTAGATGTTACAATGCTAATGAAAAAAGATATTTAGTTGGTTCTAATGCTAATACAAATATGGATCTAGAATAGAAATAAATTAAACTAGATCTAAATTTGGGATCGATCACCTGATTTTATAAATTATACCTCTATAGTCTCTGTTGGGTGAATATGTTGTCAATTAGTTGACTGATGGGAAAAATAGGTCTCTTCAACCATAGCATAGGGAAATTGGTCATCTAGATGTGCAGGTTTACTACATCAAAAGGGGACAAATCTCTCCTCTCATCAAGGGGAGGTTTCCTGTAAATATGCAGGAGTTGTATACTATATATAAGCAAAAAATAACACTTAAGGGTAGGATAAACCATCCATCTCTCTTTTTTCAGAGATGATGTTCACAAATCAAAGTAAAAATCCTGATGAGATGACAAAAGGCACTCCTCTTCAGACAGAAGTGCTGTTCAGTAGACAAAAGGAAACTTTCTAGTAGTGACAAGTAACTGTAATAGGGCGTAGTAACACAATAGGATGAAATGTAGCATAAAGTCTCCACCTCAACTTCCAAAGAGTGAAATACGAAGGACAATGAGGGCACACATTCATCCTAGGGTCCTTTACATAGAAATAAAATATGAAGGATAATGAGGGCACAAAGTTGTCCCAATATCCTTTACACAAGAATACAGATAAAACACACTAAAGGAAATTGTGGGGGCACAAAGTCTCTCCATAGCTAGCTTCAGGACACCTTCCTAATTACTTTCACTAATTTTTCTTATTTAATTAAATAGACAAAAAAATGTATTACGAAAACAGACATAAGAACAATTTCTCCAACAACCAAGCTATTCTAGCACAAAGTCTGAAAAGTCACTTATTTTCTTATTCAAATAACTAAATATGATCAACAATCTGAGCTCAAAGTCTCAGTAATGCCTTTCAATTTGGGTAGAGATTTTTTTTTGATAACAGAGAGAGATCCCTTAAAATAATAAGAGAGAGTCCAATATATAGTGTTCTAAGAAAGACTTGGGTGCTTTATTTCACAAAAATGTGTTACGATGCATTCAATGCATTTTAAATTCTATCCATGGGCTATGCTGGAATCAAGCATCAGTTTTAATATGGACTACTTGATGTGTTTCTTGATGTGCACATAGCTATTTGATTTACTCGATGCAAAAAAAGGCCATGCCATTGAATGTTCATGCTCTTCCAATGTCCACCTGGTGGGCTACTTTACCTTCTAGAAACATATCCTATGCAAGGATATTTCTGATCTTTCTCCATCATTCCCCCTTTCCTTGTTATATTTTGTCCTTATATGTGTGATCTGAGCTCTTGAGCTATCTCTTTAGCCAGTCACTAAATTTGTTCACAGGATCTGTGCCATAATTAAAAATCAATGGATATTTCATTATCTTAAATTTGACATCTACAAGGATGTCAATGGTTTAATCACTTCCCTAATCTTTGATTGAACCATCCCTTTCTCTGGTGCTTTCTTTAATCTTTGAACCAATGTTTTCTGCCCTCTTCAAGGGTACCTGTCCTTAGTTCACCACCCTCCACAAGGGCACCTCTTCTTTCAGCTTTGGGACACTCCTTTGAACCATCCATGTTGAACCTTTAAACCTTTGAACCATTGAACCATTTTGGTTCAAGGTTCAACGGTTCAATGGTTCAATCACTTTATTACTCTTTATTTGGAGCTTCCTTTGAAATATTGAACTCGTGAACCTTTAAACCTTTGAACCGTTGAACCATTTTGATTCAAGGTTCAATCAGTTTATTGGTTAATCTTTTGGGCTTCGAGAAAGGTCTATTTTTCTCATCACCTACCCTCTGTAAGGGTACTTTGGCCTATGGGATTTGGGGCACTCCATTGAACTGACCGCTTGAACCTACTGATTGAAACATTGAACCTTCCTTTGAAACCATCCGTCACTGCCTCTTTCTTTACTTGAGGCTGCTTTTCACTGATCTCAGCAAGTGACACTTGGAAGCTTCTACTAGGCCTTACAAAGGACACATGGTGACTTCCACTACTTTGTAGATACCTTTTGAGAGTCTTGTGGAAGATGACACGTGGCAGCTTTTACTAAGCTCTTAGAGATACTATGGAAACATTCAGGACTCATTTGGATTTATATAGATGATGACACTTGTCACATTCTATTTGACCTTAGAAAATTACCTAAGGCCCACCACAGTCTTTACAAAACAAAAGGAAGAAGCTACGAATGTTGACACTTGGTAGCTTCTACTAAGTTTTAATGGGACATGTAGCACGTTTCGCTACTTTGAAACTTACTAGTAACTATGTCCTGGCAAATGACACATGGTGGCTTTTGCTTCACTTTTTAAGGGACACGTGGCAGCATCCAAGATTTTATTTCCTTAGCAGGTTTTTTGTTTCATCAAATTTTTCCTTCAAATAAAAAGTTTGAAGGAATTATTTCAAACAATTTATCCAAAGGAAATCTTCCTTTGCTTTGTGTCTGCTTTCCATCGGGTTTTCTATTAGGCTTTCTTCTCAGGTGAATTTATTCAAACAAAAATTCTAAAGGATTCTTGCCTTAACCATTTTTTGGTGTTCTTTTCTTGAAAGAGATTTTTTCCCTCTTTAAGGACTTGTTCAAGCATGGAACTATCCTTTGGGTTTTTATAATGGTCCATTTGCTCCTCACCTACCCTCTGCAAGGGCTATTTGTCCTTCAAATTTCCCCTAGTCAAATTTATGTTGATCTTAATAGGTGACATGTGGTAGCATCCACTATGAAATAGGCAAGGACATGTGGCAACATCCACTTAACTTATAGAGGATTTAGATGCCTTTTGAGAGTCCCATAAAAGATGACACATGGCAGCTTTTGCTAAGCTTTAGAAACACTATAGAAACACTTGGGATTCACTTGGATTCATGCAGATGTTGACACTTGGCACACTCCATTTATGTTACAAGGGACACATGGAAAGTTTTTATTCTTTGAGAAGCAAATCATAATGTGTCTCAGCAAATGACACTTGGCAGCTTCTACAATTTCTTCACTATAGAAAAAATGACTAAGTGTTGAACCTGTTTCTCTCCTGCAGAGTCTGTAGAAACTAACCCATGAAGTCTGTAGATATGAGCTTGTATAACTAGTGGAGTCTGTAGATATGAATTGATAGAAATGAGTTCGTAGATTCAATCTTGCAGAGTCCGTAGATTCCTTCCTGCAGAGTCTATAGAAATCTAAAAAAGCTTGAATAATGAAGAATTTGAATGCCCAGTACAATTTTTTAGAAAGGGAGAGAGGATTTTGGTTTATTGGACCAAAATAGTTCAAATGTTGTCCAAAAAATGAGTGATATTTTTGGGGGACAACAGCCTCAGACACTTGTGTTGACTTGGGATGGTTGCATCGATGTTTTTGTCTAACTTTGACACAAGTGTATAGTATATAATACCTACTAAAACTAGATGTAGCCACCTAGATTCTTTTAGGTTATATGTCACCTTAAATATGGTGTTTTTAATCTAAGTCATGAACTATCACTCCTTGTCAAATAGAAAAACCCTATTTCTTCATGTTTTCATAGTGGATGTGGGAAAAATGGTTTAGTGAGAACATGGTGTTGAGATACCTCAAATACTCCTCTATCAATGAGTGCCACCTATATATCCAAGACTTCAAAAAAGGCCTCAAACTTATGTATTTCTCCACTATGTGTTAGATTATGTGTACATAAAGATGTAATATATGACAGGTAACTATAACAATGACCTAACTTGTAACTTGAAAAATATGGCTCATGGAATGCTCATTTAGTAATTTAGACCTAAAGATATGTTTTCCCTATGATTTATATGGAGATAGGAGAAAATAGGGAAGCTTTTCTCATTTTAGTGCTTGATTGAATGACTTTGTAACTTGCCTTGTGAGTAGATATGAAGTTATTCGGTCTATTCTAGGTAAATAATGAATGAGGATTGATCTTGTATATATATGAATACATTTGGAGAATATATAACATTAAAAAACTTAGGTTGACCATATGAATATGTTCCATTTACAAACTGGATAAATTTAAGGCATTGGACACTTATGTTGGATAAGGACACTTGCATTGACGTATGCATTTAAATGCTATGCAAGTGTTTGGGTATTTAGAAATAATGTGGAAGTATAGAACTTTTAGAGATATATGATAAGTAGGTTTATAACATTATAAGCATGATATAATGTCTAAGTCATCATAATAACATTGGTTAGAATAAAAGATAAGTAATAAACATAAATATAGTCTATGTGTGCATTTTGATAACAAGAAAGGTCTATAATTTCAAGCACATCAATGATATGTATTTTATAAGTATACAACACTGAGGTGACATATAATTCATAAATAGTGTCTATACAAACCCCTTTTTCCAATTCAATCTTGTATTGAAGTTGAAACTAGGTTTTCAAGGCAAGGGGAAGTAAAATCAATATTTATACATATGATCAAGGGAAAGAGAATACACATAAATAATATAAAAACATATATAGAAATCTAAGTTGGATATACTTGTATGGTCAACTTGAACAATGCTGGTAGAGCCTAGACAATACCAATTTCCATAAGGGTCTAAGCTTCACTAACAATGATCACACTGGTTTGAGGATATTTTCCTAATATAAATAGTTATAGAGTTAATAAAAAATATTTTAAGAGAGTATGAATAGGTAGTGAATATTATAAATAAAAAATCATCTAAGTGAATATATTCTTCTTTATTTTTTCAAATATAAAAATAGTACGTGCAACATCAATCTCTCCTTTACATTCATATTTTTGTGATAAATTCCCTAAATACATAATATAAATTTCAATAGTTTTATCTTATTTGTATTATATTAATCAAAATATAAATATTTTTTTGGACTAATATATCTTTATTTAAACACTAATAAACCCTAGGTATTTATTCCTTAGGGTTTCATATTTCCTTATTTGGGATTCAAATTTATCCAACATTAGGGTTTTAGATATAATTTTTAGTTTCCCCTTGATAAGAAATAATCTATGTATTTCTCCCATAGCATTATTAATAATGTTATGAAAATATTATATGCCTTCTAATAATATTATAGATATGATACCTATAATGAGAAGTACTAGGTTAAGTGGTGTTGAAATTCATTATAATCACATTCCTTTGATCCAACCACATGTTTGTGTGTAGCCTATAATCGATAAAATGGATAAAATGATGAAATGAAAATTCCTTTTATTCATACAAATTTTTATAAATAACACATAAATGTACATGAACATTTCACTAATGATGTTATGCCTAATATTAAAAATACTTATGAAGATAATAATAAAAATCATGGTAGAATACATTATGGTGATCTTAATGGTGTCCATCCTACACAAGTAATTTTTTAAAAAAATTCTAAATCAAATTAGTATGAAACATAATGACTTGCATAAATTTTTGAATATAATCATAAAGGTTAATAATTAAAACAATTCTAAGGAATCCAAATCTTATGAGCAACATATTTAACCCTTTAACGATACTAATCAACCTTTTAGAAGCCTAGATTCTATAATAGGTGTTCAAAACATTGATCCAATTGCTACTATTAATATTTATACACCTATGGATACACATGTGATACCCACCCATAGTGTGGTGGAAACACAAATCCATCCTTACATTTAAAGGATTTATACTCATGTGACATCATATATTTTTACTCAATATTTATGTTTACTAATAATAGAGTTTTTAAACTCTTATAGACCCTCAATCTAAGGTTTCCAAACTAGAACAAGGTTATTATAGAGTGGGCCATTTGAAAAAATCTCAAGCACTATTACACAACCCTTTGGCACTATAAATTTATACTTATCCTTTGCCTACATGATTTATTTCACCTAAGCTTACACCATGTGATGGTAAAGGTGATCTATAACAACATTTTATTACCTTTCATGTAACATGTTTATACTCTGCATCTAATGATAATTTATTGACTAATATTTTTAAAAGGATTCTTAATGACTATGCATTGAAATGCTTTAATAACCTTCCTTTCCAATCAGTACATGATTTCAATACTCTGGATGATAAATTATTTATTCATATTTATATCAATATTGGTTAGAAGGTCTCTTATACTAAAATTTACAAACTCAATCAAGTACCTAATGAGCCCATTAGTTACTATTTGATTATTTATAAGACTATTATCTCTAAATTGATAAATACTTTGGTTGATACTAAATTTAAATACACATTAAAGCAAAGCTTACTTTCTCTCCCATACATGAGTTTATTATTCCAAACACTTTCAATATTTCAATGGCATGTGCCATATGGTTTATATTGTGAAGATAAGCTACTTGATATGAATGATATAAATTATGGGTCTAATACTCTAACATATTATAATTCAAAGTTTCAAAGTAACCCAAATTTCAAATCTAATGGAAATGATACTAAGAATGAGGCTACAATAATAGTTAATGCAATTTCAAAACCTATTAATTGCTCATCTTTTCAATTTCAAAAAGAATAAAATTTACATGATTATCATAACCTCTTCATAAGGTATCACATAAGATACTTGAGTTCAATCTAATTATAAACACCCTAATTTGGTCAAGCAACCATATGTACTATGTTTTTTATTGCTCTTTCACATGAAGGTCTTAGTGATGAGTATAGTCATTTTTCACATGGTTGCTTAGAGTCTTTTGATATTTATTATGTCTTATTTTATCTATTTATCACACCTTTAGTGGTCATAAGTCACCTTCTCCTAGTCATAGGCCCCCCTATCCTATCCTGATTGGTTTTAGCTTTACTTTAAGCCTCAGGACACTAGCACCATTTTTAGGACAATAACACCATGTGGTGCTAGTGTCCAATTATGGATCTAGTGTTTGATGAGTATTTTATCCTATGTTTGAGTCCTAAAATTTTCTTGAGTCTTCTCTTATGTTTTTTATCCCTCTTTTACAAATTTTCAGCCAATGAACAAGGTTTTATATTCAAATCAAAGTTCATTCTATATAAATATCCTCACAAGGAATTTTACATCTACCACTTACTATTTTGACACATAATTACATAAGAATGATTCAATAGTACAACTCAATGCTTTGTATACTACTCAATTATCACATATAGACATTGTATGCTTGATCAAATAAGGGCCTAAGTGAAAGTCATTATAGCATACCATGCAAGTTGATTATGCATATTACTTAAGAGAGAACTACATATGATTTAAGACCCCTAGTATTGGGGTTAATGTAGGTGATAACTAGGATAATAGGTGTTCTATTTTATGTGATTGTAACATCTCACAACCTATTTTTTCCATTACTTTTTGCATTTGATTCAGTTATTGTTTCATGTGTGTAGGTACTCATTAGGGGTTTAGAAGATATTAAAATAAAAAAATGACATAATTAATCTCTTAGATGACACAAAACCACCTATAGGACCCCCAAAACCTCCTGTAACTTTCCTGAAAGTTTTAGATAGTCCTACAACAAGGACACTAGTGACATAATTAGACACTAGTGCCACATGGTATTACTATCCTAATATTAGTTTTACTTTCCAAGACTAGATTTCAACCATAGTTAGAAAATGAAATGTGCCTACCTTTTTCTCCAGCCTATTTTAGTTCCTTGATCTATATAAATACCTATTTGTTTATAGATAAGTACTCTTTCTCTTCTCACTTGCTATTTTGGGAAAGGTTAATTGAATCCATCATTTCCAGTTTTCTTTCTAGATTATTTTCATACTCAACCCTTTAACAACATAGGATTTACATTGAGTTAATTCCTAAAAGGTTAAAACATTTGGTGAACCTGAATTACTTTGAATATTGCTTAAAACCCTAGTTTTACATAAGGTTTAACTTCCTCCCATTTTTGTACACTAAATTAGGGTTATAAACTACTATTTTTCCTATTTTTTGGTATAATCTAGTTCATTAAATTAATTATATATTAGGGTTTCATTAATTTAATATAATTTAATTTTTTTCAAAACTACCCACATTCAAAACCCTAGATCCACATACTAGGTCCCTATGCATTCAAATTCTAGAAATTAGCATTTCAGTTACAATCCTAGACACTTGATTAAACATTTCTCAGTTTAACATATGCTTATGTTAGATTACATTATAATTCTTGTGTGCTTGATATTAATTATTTACATTATCTTCTTTGACAAGTTTAAAATGACATATAAGAAGTATTCTACCCCTTACCCAATTGATGAGTTTTTGAATTTATCTCATAATTATAATAATGAATGGAAAATTTTAAAGATTTTTCATTAGAACATAACAATGTCTTCATTTATAATGATGATGAATATTGTTATAATGATGTATATGATGATTACTATGAGATAGACATAGCTAGTGAACAAATGCATTTCACTACACCCACACATGATGACACATTGCATAGTATTAAAAAGTTAAAATCTTCTCCTACTCTCTATCTTAATGAGCACATAGATTATTCTTACTCTAATATTCTACAAGTGAATTAAACTCCAATTTTGATGAAACTTGGGACAATGATGATTACTATGATTATGATGAAGAGGACATGGAGTCTACACCTTCTATTTGTCTTCCTATTTCACCTATTTCTCTTGTTCAAACAAATACCAGGTCACATGTAAAAAAACACACACACACACAAACACACACACACACACACACACACACACACACACACACACACACACACACACACACACACACACACACACACACACACACACACACACACACACACACACACACACACACACTTATTCTTATGTTAAATATTTACACTTTTTTGAGAATAAAGTACCTTCTATTCAATTAACATGTGATATTTATTTAAAAATTAACAATATAAGAGATACCAATAAATATCCCTTAACCACCCTTACTATAATAGAACATGTTTCTTAAACTAACCTAAATGAGGGTGATAACTCATTTCCCTCTAACCAGTGCCTAGATATCACACCTCCAAAGGTTATAGAGAGTAAACCAACCCTCTCTTAAAAAGTCTTCCAATGTAATATACCAATGGCTAAGATAAATAAAAAAATTCAAACATTAAATGAACCCCTTGATGATGATAATATACCTTCACAAGTATTAATTTTCTTGATGCATGTTGTGGGTGCTTTACAATAAAAAATAAACCATCTCACATTGGAGAAAAAACCATACCAATCTCAGGTTGATGCTAATGTTATCCATGGAAACCCTATTCCACATAGAATATCCACTACAAGGTTTCCACCCAACTTTCAAATACCAATGTTACCTAGTCATTTAGTTTGTGAGACAAATCCTTATCCTCCATACAATACTCAATATGGAGAATAAAGACAAATCCTCAAGAGAAATGTGAGGTGATACATTTTATGGGATGATTAATGTACCAAGTTCACCCTTTCATGATTAATGGCACTTGATCCCCCACCTATAGCATTAACCCTCTTTTGGATTGTGTGAGAAAATAAGCTCTAGAGTGTCTAAGGATTACCATTCCAAGACCTCATCTTTTGGCTTGTGTGAGAAACCAAGCTCCATAATTCCCTACCATTACTATACTAGGACCTCATCTTTTGGCTTGTGTGAGCAACCAAGCTCCATAATGCCCTACCATTACCATTATAGGACCCCATCCTTTGGATTATAATAGCAACCGAGCTTCACAATGCCCTGCCATTACCATTCCAAGACCTCATCCTTTAGATTATGATAGAAACCAAGATAAGCAACACTATATCATTACCATTCTAGTCCCTTCTAAATATGGTAGCTTGTTATCCCAACAAGGTTGTAAAATTATGACTATAAGGGTCATAATTACCATCCTAAAGTGATGACCAGTCTTTGTTAAGCCCCTATTAGATGAGCCTATTTACAAAGAGGAGATTACCCAACCTCCATCCATTTTTAATCAATTTATAACCATCTCCCACTTTATAAAACCCATGCTAGTCTTTGAGCCATAATAGATCCAATAAACACCCCTCTAATAGAGCCAATCATTTAAAGACCAAGATATGTTCAAAATTGGTATTTTATAACTACTTGTGAACCAAGACCAAGACCAAGAGAACCAACCAAAACACAATGTTTTTGTTGAAACACCTATTTGTGATGAGTCAACTTATGATGAATCATATTTTGATACTATCCCTATTATCAAGGAGTCTCACTCTTACAAGCCAATATTTACTAAGTCACTTCTTAATGATTATAACTGCCTTTTGGAAAATCATTATCTCAACCATTATCCTATTTTTAAAGACCCTCCCTTTGATAAGATAATCTCTATGGAGTTGTCTATTGACCTTTTCCCCCTTGTTAAGGAGTCTCAATTTGATAAGCTAATATCTATGGATCCCTTATTAGATAAAAATATTTATAAGCATCCCATTATGCCATCACATGCCATTACTCATCCAATACCAAATGTTCAACAAAATATCATTATAGTAGCATCCACACTAGATGAAGAATCAACATTGAAGTTAGGTTATATTCTTGAACCAACATCAAATTTATCATCAAAAGTAGAATAAATGTTAGCCTCAACATCAGATTCAATGTCCCTTGAGTAAGACTCAACTTCAAAATTAGAATAAATTCATGGTTGTTACAACATTGGTTACACATGCATTGAATATCAATTTTAATATATTTGTGATCCTTTTAAATTTTTTGAGGATGATTAATTTAGTATCAAAAAAATTTATCCTAGTCTCTTCTATGAGGATTATGTTGCCTCTTCACATTCTATTACCATTCCACATACCATTACAACCACCCAACATAACCATTATATTGACATTCTACCTTCTTCAAGTGTCAATTAAGATTGACATAATCACACCTTGTTGAACTGCATCCATGGTGACATATCAGTTGAATAATATTAGGGGGACCATGATGAAATTCATGTATAATAAGAATAATCTTCTAGTGAAACCATTTTAGAGGCACTAGAAGACAATCAAAGTCCAAACTCAACATCTTCTAGTGAAACCTTATTTGAGGCATTAGAAGACAATCAAATTCAAAAGTCAATGTTCCTTAGTGAAACCTTCTCGGAGGCACTATGGGACAATCAAGACAAATTTATTGGTGAAAAACTCATTGAGGAACTAATAGTTAAGTGCAACAGTTCTTCACCACTTGATGAAGACATTATCACATATAACATCAATATATCTTCCAATCTACAACATAATCAGATGCAAGATACTATCAGGCCCACACAATAAAAAAATATAATAGTCCTATCAAGAGCATATTCAAAAGTATTTGGCCCTAACATAACCAAAATTATGTCGAATCCATAATAAACAACATTATGTGTACCTAAAAATTCCAATATTTATTTATTGCCTAATCATTATACATTCTATTATCATCCATATTTACATTGCCAAATCAGACCCACCAACCATTATTTATCTGTATTTACCATCCCTAACCACACTTTCATTTTTAGAGGCTAAAAAGGCATATTGCCTCAAAGTTTGAAGGAAATAAAACTAATGACCATTGAGGATCATAACAAAATTATTGGAGTCCAAATCTATAACATGTTTTTGATAGAGCAACTATTTAGAAGAGGTGTGGGATAGTAATTTCCATGATTGATTATTATAGTTGTATCATATGTTAATCAGGATATGCATCTCCACATCAGTAAGAACAATAGAACCATATATTTACCTTGTCATTTTCATTTTCCATTCACCTTGACTTTCCCTTGCTATTTTTTCACACCCTACCATTTACCTTATCACTTGGGGGTAACCCTATTACCATTATAAATAATTACCATCCCATAATATTATTTATGTCATACTCCACACCATCCTACCATATCATCATTATTGACCAAAATTATTTTTAGACACCCTACCTAAACCTCTTAACCTTAGTTATAATGGTTCCTTATGCACCTTTCATGAAGGGATTTTGATTTAGTTTCAATAGTTTTAGAATTTTGTCTTCAAATGGTAGTCTATGAAATTAGTATGATAGTGAATCTAGAAATTAAACCTTTTATTTACACTTAAATGGTGTTAATGATAATAACACCTTTAGGCAAATCAATATTTCACCTTATGTTACTAATTATAACTGCTTATGGGCAAATTAGTATCATTGACCTATGCCATTATTTCCTAATTATAACTACCTATGGGAAAATTAGGAATAAAACCTTTACCATGCATTTATGCATTACCTCACCCTTAATATTATCATTTACCTTACCATTTTCCTAAAATTCATGAACTTTTTATGACTTGGTTAGATCTCATTGCCTTTTGTGTCAATGAAACTATAATGACTTGAGGTCTTAATTGGACTATGTAGCCAACACTGGATTTACATTTAAGTCATCCCTATCACCCCATTTCTAATGCTCTCACCATTTTATGAGCAACTTAAGAAAATTATCTCACCATTTTATGTGTGGTATCTTGTCAATCTCTAATAATTTAAGATACCTCAAATTTCCAAAAACATTCAAAATTTTCAAAATCTTAAAAATTGGCTTACCATCTCCTTGAGAGATATATAACTTCAAAATCCAAAATTTTTATTCCTATTTGAACCTAGTCAATCATCCTTGATCTACTCTACTAGGTAAAAACCATTATTAGTTATAATAAATTCCACTACCATTAGGGATGTGCCCTTTCCCTTTTCCTGTATACTTACTTGGGGGCACCACCCATTTATCATTCCATTATGCCTTCACACATAAATATTGACTTGGTTGACGATAAGAATTTTTTTTTACTTTTAATTTCAATCTTTCTATGTGTTTATTTTCTTATCTAGTTGTTTATTTATTTCCTTGTCTATTTTCTTTCATTCTTATGCCTTGAATCAATCTATATGCATTCATTGGGTGATTTCTTACACATTTTACTTGAGTCTATCCATATTCATACATCAACATTATCATCATGGTGTTTATCATCAATGCATTATTTTCACTTATTTATTAGATCAAGAGTTAGTCTTTATGCACATTATGTCAAGGTCATCATGACGATTTATATCATGATGCATACCATCACGTGCTACATCAAAAATTAGATCAAGAAATTTTACAAGCAATGGTGCCACATAAACTTCTCCTTGGTAACCTTGGTACATCCTCCCACCCTTGATCAAATCAACCCCTTGACCATTTTAGTTTTGTTATTACTAATAAGGATGAGCATCTCCACATTGGTAGGTATAATTAAATCATTCACATTGATCAATTCTTATTCTTCTATTCCTCATTCCATTTTCTTCCACTTTTGGGTGAACTACATTGGCCTGAGGTCTATTTAGACTATGTAGGAAATGCTTGGATATATGACATATCTTGGGTCATATTGGCCCCCTTTATTATTCTAATCATTTATTTTATCGCTTTCTGCATCCACTTATGCTTGGTTGTTTATGGCTTCTTCAATCATTAGACCATCACATCTACATTTGCGCCCACTCATCTTTAATATATATGATAGGGTATATCCTTGAGTTATTCTTGCCAATATACCCTAATAAGGCACAATAAAAAAATATTTTTCAATCTAGGTCATGTTAATGATTATAACCACCTATGGCCAAATCATTATTTTGACCCATCCACCCTATTGGGGCACATGCATGTGCCACTGATTATAACTACCTTTGGGCAAATCAGTGTCTTAACCTTTGTTACTGATTATAATTGCCTTTGGGAAAATCATTAATTTTTAAATAAATTCATGTAAGCATTATCTCGATTGGATTAATCTCACCCATGGGTTAATTTTATTCTTTTTCTTACTTATTTTTAAGGTAATGTCCATCCATCGTATGTGTCAACCACTCCCTAAAGGGGACATCATTAAGGCTTCTCAAACATTATTTGGAGTTTTTTATTCAATAATTATCTTATTTATTTCTTAATATATTTTTTTAATTATTTGAGAATACATTACTATGATTATAACTTACAATGCCCTCCCAAATAGGGGAAAATTGTAGACACCTAAAACTGGCCACAACTAGCTCCTAATCAAAATTTAGATTGATTCCTACCAACCATTGAAAATTAAGTCTAGAAATCACTAAACATCCCAAAATTTATTTTACATCATTCATCAAAGCTCATAATCATGTTGAGAAATCCCTAATTGGGGTATTTCATCATATGCAATAATAACCTTTGATAGAATCATCCCTAATCACCTTACACCATAACAACTATCAATTTGGCTTATGGACCTATTAAGTGGGGCACTTGCACACTTAATCAAATCTTTAAAGAGAAATTTTTTTAATCAAAATCAATTAATAAGTTAAATAAGATTAAATTCCTAGTTAAATTATCTATTTGTAATTAATGAATATCTAAAAAAGGAAATCCAAAAATTCAAAATATCCAAGCCTTTCATCATTGCCTTTATGACTTGTTAAGCTCTTTGAATATATCCTAAAATATCTAATTTGAGAGCCATGCCTAGTAATTGAAAATCATAATTACTTGACAACTATTAACTTAACTGGAGTTAGTATCAACTCACTTAGGGTTAGTTTAAACCCATTTCATGTTTAAACTCAACCTTAACTCACCTTGGGTGAGAGTTAATTCCTAAAATTATAAATACAAGGCTGTACCTCTTCATTCAAAAATCTTGGATATTGTAGAGTTATTATGTAGGATTTGCTCCATAAGACTCATGCAAGTAGTGTTACCATGACCAAATCTTAAGCCAAGCAACATCAAAGCTAAGGTACCAAGGAGAGAAGGAGCCAAACAAGCTTCATTGTCAAAGACTTCTTGATACACAAGTGAAACAATCCATTCAACAATCCATTTGGATCTCTAAGGAAGGTAAAATAATTGTTTATTTTATGTTTTTATTGTGATTTCATTTAGTTTTTGTTACCTAGGCTCTCCCAATTGTCTAGGCTAGAGGTGTTAGGGTTTTAGTGTGTTTATTTCATTTGCTTTATGAGACTAACATAAGACTAACCTCCCCTCTATTATAATATTTGATCAAAAAACCTATCTTAAACAATACTAAACACATAATTAAGATCATGAAGAATGAGCAATATATGACAAGACAAAATGAATTGATTTAGTTACCAACCAGACCATCCTAAATGGCATTGTAAACTACAAAAGGAAGACACACTACGTATCATCCTAGACTATTAATGAATAACACATGAAATTTATAATGGATATCAACAAAGTTAATTTCAAATACATCAAAGTTTTGAATGACTCCCATTCATGATGGCCAAATTTTGGATAACATCTTTGGTGACCTGTTGGGATTGCATGCTTGTTATGCATCTAGATTAGTTTCCTTATACCTCCATTGGGATATGGAGTCATGGATGTTACCAAATGAAATTAAAAACCTCTAAAAACTCACACCAAAAACCTAAACATAATGAGACAAGAAGCAAACCCATGTGCTAGAAGCACTTAAAATAAGGGAAAAACAAACCACACAAAAAAACCAACATGTGTCATAGACACTTAGGGAAAACAAATAACTAACCTATTATAAACAAAGCCTAAAAACATGTTTAAGGTGACAAAATGAAGTGTTTAACCCAAAAAGGATCAAAACCAATAAATTTAGAATCCTTATTGCTACATGATGACAGACTAGCATAGGATGAGTGTTTATCAATGATATTTTGCTCACTAGGGTGATCTAATTACTTACCATTGTTGAAATCCCTACTAGATATAAGTATATCATTTGAATCTCCTTTGAATGGTTCATTTAGATATATTTAAATCTTGTTTAACATTAAAACCTACTTAATATTTCCTATACCCACTTGGAATTTCCCAATCTACTTCTTAGGGATCATAAGGCTCTTTACAATCTCATATTCATTTGAACTATGATGAGTTATGTGTCTAGATCCATCAATCTTGATTTCTTATTTGCTAAACACAACTACAAGTTGATTAAGATCATATTAGTGTCTATGATACTCATTAATCTCATAATAATCTATCTTGACCTAATCATGTTCTCTCAGGGTTATCTTTTGCTTGATAGGGGTTTTATACTATTGTTTATGCTCATTAGACCTATCGTTGACCTCATCATCATGTCCATATCTTGATGAGGTGTAGGCTACTTACCTCTTCAAACTCATAATTTATGGCATAATACTGATGCCACATGTCATATAACCCTCCTTGAGTCTCATGGTCATGAATTTATTTTTATTTGGTAGGTGAAATTACATCTTCATTTTGGATAACATGCTTCACTATATCTAGAACATCATCATCTTCCATATGCAATAGATAATTTCCCAATATAGGCTTTTGAAAAGTATCATCAGAACTTACTTGAGAAATTTCATCACATTATTCAAAAAAAATGTATGTACCTATACCTATATCTTTTATGAGTTTATATGGAGCAAATTCATAATGTTCAACTACCCACTCATCAAGGAAGATGTTAGATACACTTTCAATGGAAGAAGTTAGTTCTTGATCAATATGAAATTCTCCCTCATCAAGAATGGTACAATTAACATTTAGAGATTTATGAATATAAGTTTATATGTGAAACATAGCCATTGGTTTATATTGAATTTTGACCTTGGTACCATATCTAGTTCTAAACACCATGTAGGACCAATCTGATGTTAATATCCCCCAATGTTGGTTGTAAACTCCCTAGATAGACATAGGGAAAAATATGGAGGTAAATATATTAAAAAAACATAATGAGGAACTAAAAATGTAGGAAAATCATAAAAGGTTAAATTCAAACCTTTGATTACACCTAAGATCTTGGTAGCTGACCCATCTAGTTATAGGACTCCCTTTGTGACTAGTTCATATTTTAGGCTTAATTGATCAACTGCTATTTTAAGCATTATTTAGGTAGTAACACCACTGTAAATCATGAAATTTTTAAATAATGAATGACCAAAAATAAGATAAAGGTATAAGGGAAGGGGATTACTATCTTTACTTGGATGCCTATCAGTAGGTGTGGAAGTATTAATGAAAACTACACCCTCTTTCCTTGCTAGTCTTTTTGGTAGGCTAAGCTCAAAAAATTATTCCTGGAGTATACAATTTTGACCAAGAATGAAAAATGTATCCCACATTTGGATACTCACATGGACCTTCTTCATATGATCTATAATGTTTATAGGATAATTACTAAGCCTTGACTATCCTCTAGGAGTTGCAATGTTATTTTGAGATTATGTTTGTGAATGTTGAGGTGCCACAATAGTCTTCACATTCTCATTTATTTACATTTCATGAAATTTAGGGGATAAATTACACCCATGAATCCCTTGAGTCACTTGAAAATGTTAATAATATCCTTTGCCCACCCCTTGAGTTTATTCAATTACCCTTTTCTTAGACCTGGTATTGGCTACTATGGAAGTGTCAATCTTATTTATCTCTCCCAATTGATTAATTACAAAAAAATATACCTCTTTCTAATTCACTAAATTAAAATCTGATTGGAACTACCTTCCATTAGTTTCTCCTTAAGTAGACACCTTAGCTTGAGTCATAAAGGGTAATGTTCCATATTGAGCCATAAAAGCTTGATTGAATGCCTCATTCTGATAGGTAGACTAATCATGAGGTTGATACTATCCAAAATATTTAAAAAGATTATTTTGGAAAATTACTAAGGATATTGAAGAAGATGCAACATTTGGATTGAAAATATTTTATGGTTTGGCATGAGTAATCTTCCTTTGACCTTGGGAATTGGGTTAAAAAGGAGTCCTATTAGACTGATAAGACTAGTGGGGATAATAAGGGCCTTGATAAGAATTATAATGATGAGGTTGGAAATTATTTTGTGCCAATATCTCATTCCATTATGATTTTACCAAGTTATTCAACTCTTATATTTCATTTGACTAGCTAGGGATAACTTGTTCATGATTGGTATCTGTGGGAATAGGAGTAAGAGATGGAGTAAAAGACTGAATATTAGGAAATAGTGGTATGGGAGGCCTTGGAGAGATATTTAAATCATGGATAAGATTATTTTAAAGTTTGATTTAAAGGTCATAAGCATGATGTAGAGTCTCTCCTCCCATGGATTGTATCATAATAACTATGTCACTATTCATGGACTTGAGATAGTAAAGGAATGCATACTTTGGAGAATGCCTCACAAGAGCTTGAAAATCTATCCCATATATTTTGGAACCTATAATTGAAATATTACATGAATTATTTTGGAGCTCTTTTTATGGTGGTAAATTTATCAAAGGAAAAATGATCACTCTTATCCTCAAACCTCTTAATTAACTTCTCTCTTAATTCATTCCATGAATCAATGAAACTAGGGGATAAGGTTATATACCACTACAAATCCTTTCATTTAAGACTTACTACTAATAGTCTAAGGTCCACATTTTTTTTGAGTGATATTATGGATATTACAAAGGTTAGCCATATCTCTAATATGATCAATGGGGGTGATATTATTTTCTCCACTAAAATAAAGGACACTCTTAAGGGATGCCGCTAGGATATCATAATATTGTGAAAGGTTTAGAAGATATCAACCATTAAAGAGTACAAAAGGAAAATTCATATCAATCTTACCAAATTTAGGAAAACTTAGATTATAGGTAAAATGGATCCTTCTTCTATTAGACTTGGTGTAAATAAGAGTATGAAAGAACCTCTTTATTTTGACTAAAAAATAAAGGTTACTCAACAAACTCAAATGAAATACCTTTAGCTTTTGATCTTGTAATCACCTTTAACATGAAAAATTGGCTCACTAGTTAGTAACCAAGAACTTAGACCTTGTTAGAGTTGTCAAAAGCTACATGATGGAGGTTATTAAAGCTACACATTTGCCAAGACCAACATTAATATTGGACAACCTTGTTCAAATTATATCCCACCAAGCATGCCAAAACTATTATAGATTAAAGCAACACCATTGAGAGGGTGTTTCAAGTCCTCTCACTTAAGATATACAATGGGAACAATCCTAGGTTGTGGGTGACCTACTAATAATATTGAACCTATAGGTTTAGGCTAGTTCCATGGATGCTTCACCCAAATTATTACTGAACTATTGAATTACTAAGGAAAAATCATGCTATTCTAAATCCTAAATGAGGTGAAGAAACAATAATATTATTCCTCTACTTGATTGAATATACACTATTTGAGGCAAGGAAGCCATCTATTTTACATAACCTTTCATTTTGACATGGTTATCACATGAGTATTTCATTAAGAGGCTCAAGAGTATATTGCAGTACTTAGGAGGGTAACGCCTGAACTTTAAAGATACAAAAAATGTAATTCCACTTCTAAATCATGAATATACAAAATTAGAACACTAATAATGACCTATGATAATTAGGCTTTTTAGCACAATGCTGATAAAATATGGAGAAAAAGCTAGGAAAGTAAAAAATTCACTAAACAAGATCAACATAATTTCATAACTCACACATGACACAACATATAATCATGGAAAATCAATATTATTTATTTCTTCAAAAGGTTTTCAAGTACAAGTTTGGTTAGGGTTTCACCATAACCAATAGAGGCTACCTTCAATGCCTATTAAGGCTTCATTTATAGAAGATTTTGAAGAAGAGAAAAGGATAGGACAAGAAGAGATTTCATGAATTATCCTTCATGATCAGACCAATTACAAAACAAAAAGAGAGTGAAACCAAACTTACAAAGGGTGTGTTGTCATCTTGCCTACTGAACTTATTGACCAAGTATTGCTGTGATTCCTTATGAGGAGTGGAATAAGAGGCTACTTTGGTAGACCTAAGTTTCTTGAATTTAAATTTTTTCCAAAGGATTTAAACCTTAAAATATTTGAGAGAATTTAAAATTTCCTCAATTGAAATTGGCACCCTTGGAGATTCCCTATGCCAGCCTTGATCTCTTGCAATCTTCTTATTCTTTATGAGATTGGTATTGAACTTCATGAGTCTCTCTCTTTGTGACCAAGGCATAAATTACAAAGGATGGTATGGTTTTGTGCCATATGAGGCCTTTATAAAACCTTTATTTTTTAATGAATATGTTATTTCAAGTCACGAGGCTTTGAAAATTTTAAAAAATCCATCTTGTAGCTTGTTTATGCTTTATCTAGTCAATGGAGTAGACAAATTATTTTCCATAGAAATTCCAAGTATCCTTGAGGGCTGAGTTTGATCTATATTTTTTATTCATGACTCCAAGATCTATTTTTATGATGTTTATATGATATCCAAGGTGTTTTGATACAATTTTAGTTCTTTAGACCTTGAAATATGCCTACACTTAATCTTCTTGAAGCCATTTAGGTTATCTTTCTTCATTTAGGTCTGTTAGTCCACTTATAGACTATAAAAATGCTATGTAACCTTCTTAAATGACTTTAATATGTTAAAAACACCTTTATATTAGCCTGTATAACCTTTAAAACTATTTAGGAGAGCTCATCTAGCTCAAAGCCTTGAAAACTAACTCGAAAAAGAGGTTTTTAGGCTAGTTTACATATATATCAAGCACACACGTGCTATCCATATGCCTATTCATATGTTTAGGATAAGCATAGGAGTCATACAAGTGGTTTAAAATATATTTCAATCCATCTTGAGTGTTTAAAAGTCTTATTTCTTGCATCGGGTCACATTTAGGGTTTAAGGGTTACTTGGATTCTTAAATATGGTTCATAAAGTTGAGGGAACTAAACAAAGAATAAATGCCAAAAATATTTAGTATACAACCACATACTCCTTCCATGATAGGCTCAAGATCCCATGCATCTCTTCATGTGAGTTCACATGTACTAGAATTGACTTTATGAGCCATACTAGCATGACTGTGTAGTCGAAGAAGGTGTTTTGGAAATAAGATGCTTAAAATTATTTGGTTTGGATTTGAAACTCCATTTTATGGTCTATGAAACATATTATGAACTATCCCCATTTTTATATTAGTGAATCGACCCTTCAAACTAGTAGAATTTACCTTAATCCCTATGTAAGGATTTGTACACAGTCTTACTCAGTTGACCCTAATAAGCCTTTTCCCATTCTCTCCTTTCTTAGTGGTTTAAAACTTCATGGAGTTGTAATAAAACCTATCACTCATAATTTTATACTCTTAAACTAACCAAATAATGAATAATGTGTAATTTTTTCAAATTCCTTTCATGTAGGCCTATGTATGCTCATTTAGGTCTTTAAGGCCTAATTAACCCTCTTGAGCATTTTCACTACTTTAAATCACTTTGAAATTAAATGGGAACCATGTTATAATTTATTATTAAAATAAATATACCCCTTTCATTCTCATTTCCCTGATGGTTTCAAGTAGTGATCAACACACCATCAATTTGCCTAAAACCTGTCTGTAGGTGCTTACTAAGTCTGTCTTGCTATCAATGTTTAATAATCCAATTTTGATGGTTTTAAAATCCTTAACACATATGAAAATATTTAAACTTAAATCCTTGGAATTTTTAATAACTCAACTGATCTCTGAGTCTCCATCTAACATATAAAATGAACCACCATACAGGCAGGCCTATAGGAGTTGATTAGGGTTGCCTGATTGTAGGTTTACCAAACTTGAATTCCATAGCTATAAAAAATTATTTAATTTATTTTTAAATATGTATCTCACTCACTTATGGTTTTTAACTCTATCCATATTAAAAGACCTTCAAACAATGATCACCAACATGCCTTTTTGACCCTATTACCTGCTACAAACTTGTAGGTCTGTGTTTAGGCCCAAAACCTTCCCTTTTGACCTTTTTTGATTTCTTGACCTAAAATGAACAATGATAAAAGTATATACCAAGGTGATTCATTATTTTTAGTTTATTTTCTTTACTTAATTAGGTCTAAATCATTTGGATCACCCACTTGGAATTCTCATAGTCTTGTTCTAGGCTCACATAGTCATCCTAACTCACATAGTCTAGTTGAATGCCAAATGAGTTAAGGTTATAAGCCATAAAAAATATTTTTGATGATTTGGTATGTAATTTAGGGCCTTTATAAAATTACCTTGTTTTCAATTAAGATAAATCTTCCTACATAAACATAGGCTATATTAACTTTCATTACATTATATTACTTTGAAATTATTCCCCTCACTATTGGCTTGAGAAATCTTGGGAAACAAGAATTTTATATGATTTTTAAAGGAAATAATACATTATATATACTTTTAATTTCATCCATTGACTGAATTTTAGTAACAATGTTGACCTATAAGTTTGCAAACTTGTAGGTTCACAAAACTCCCTTGGTCTTGGCCTGAGAAAGCTTGTTGAATCTTGACCTCTAGGTTTTGTTATCTAGATAATATTTTATATTGGTACTCAAGGATATATAAACATTAAAATTTACATTAAAGTGTTTTATCTAATGAAAACATATCCCTATTTGACAAGGTCTCTTTAAATAATGTCTGAAAATTCAAACAATCTAGATGTGCATGCAAAAAACTCTTTATTTATTGAATATCATGAATTAAATGGTTTATATATATGTATAATATATATTAAATGGGTTTTATAAACTATTAAAAATATCATTTAATCCATTTAATGCATTCAAAACACCTCACATCTCTTGCAATTTGACTATCTTGAGTCAACTAGCAAAAATAGACTTTTGGACACCACACCAAAATTGAACATGAAGGAAAATGAAATAACATGATATTTTATGGGTATAGGAGTGTTAAAAGGAGAATATAAAATAATTATCATGCATTATTTTAAATTTATGACCCTAAATTTAGAGAAAACTAACCCTGATGGGGTTTTGAGTCATTTTTTCTGCACCTTAACTTCTTAACAATTATTCATAAAGTTAAGGAACCTAACCAGAGAAAAAATGACACAAAGTGAAAGTGAATTATGGTACAATACTATTTATAATATATTTTACTCCAACTTTATATCTCCTTAGAGAACTAAATGAAAATTGGTTGCCCTTTTCTTGCTGTCAAGAAGCTCAATGAAGGAAAGGATAAGTTTTCTACATTATTTGACTCCAAACATCCAATTTTTGCATATATTTAGATCTAATAAGACCATAGGGAACTATAATATATTTTTTACCTCATAAACCATCAAAAAACCTCTATAAAAGACCTCTAAAAATATGTTTTCTTTAAGAATATGTCTATTCTACCTTTTGAAATTGTTGGAGATGAATAACCAAGTGATTCTAAAGTTACTATTGACCTTTATAGAAGTGTGATAATGTTAAAAAACATTTACCATATTCTTTTACTCTGAAACCTTCTCATTATCTCCTTTTAAATGCTATAAAATGATGGGTGAGCAGTTACAAATCGGTTCCAATGTTGGAAAAGTAGTGTCAAGACATTTAGAGGAGATATACAAACAAGTACACATATTATGACATTACACAAGTGTTAAATGACATAAATGACCCTTTTTCATCTTTGAACATAACATTAGACCTTCATTTTTTGATAATTTTTTTAAAGAGTGTGCTATGTACCTAGGGATATGATATATTGATGTACATGGGTTTATGGAGATGCTAACATGTGGCACACATCCCCCTTAGTTAGCTATATGGGTCCAATATATTAGGATAATGGAGTAACTTGTGAAATTAGTGAATTGGGTAATGGTTGGCCTACATTGGGATTAAGAGGTTACCCATATACATTAATATATAATATCCCTAGGTACATAGTAGAGTGATCTTATAACATTAAAATAAACATTATAAGAGAAAACAAAGAAGCCTTAAAAATTAAAAAATACCTTAACCTTGTCAAAATTATTAAAATTCCAATGTCCCCATCTTATTGGATTTTCTCATTGGTCCACTTGCTCAGCTTAGAACATATTATTCTTTGAAAGGTCACCACCCTACTTTTCATTTAGCCATGTTTCAAACTTTGGACTTGATATCATACATGAACCTTAACTTTATCAAACCTACCTTAAACAATGCTAAAAACATAATAAAGAGCATGAATAATGACAAATATATGACAAGACAAAATGACTTGACTCATTTACCAGCTAGACCATCCTAAATGACCTTGTAAGTTGCTAAGGAAGACACACTACCTATCATCCTAGATCATAAATGACTAATACATGACCTACATAATGGCTATCAACAAATTTAAGGTTAAATAAATCAAATTTTTGAATGACACCCATTTATGGTGGATAAATTTTGGCTAACATGCCATTCCAATTGTAAAAGATATATTATATTTAAAATTGGGTGAATAGATTATATCTTCCCTATAAGTAGACCTAGTGAAAAAAAATAAGATAAGAACAATATAAGGATATATCTCAAGCTTGGTTGTTGCTTTGTGAAGAATTTCATTCTTGGTAGCAATGAGATCTTCAAAATAATCATTGTCACTTTTAAGATCATCCACATCATTTTGAATCACTTAAATTATAACCAATATTGGGAATATAACATTATATTTCAGGAAACTTATGATCTCTAGCATGTAAATCATATCCTTATAATCTCAAGGGATTTTATAAAAAGTGTTTATTTATGTAATTTATTAGAAATAATAAAATTCTAAAAAAACATCTATCATCACTTGATTGTAATGAATCATTTTAGAATGGTTAGTGCACGTTGAGATGTTCTATAATATTTCTTTAAGAATTAACAATGGCAACTCCTATGAGAATTTAATTGGTTATTATATCACAATATTTTTGTTTTTAGATGAAAATTCTTAGTGAGGCCTTGGTTGCATCATACATGCACACAAATTAAGAAAGGTGGAATTTAATAGCTATATTATTTTTTTTAAATAAAATTTTATTTTTACACAATTTTTTGTGGATTTATTTAAAATAAATCCCTATCATCCACATATTATGATATCACAGGATCATATCTTCTAAATATATAGATATATTTTTTTAAATGTTATGTAGAATTTTTGAATTGTATAATTGCTTAGATTGAAGTCTTAGTTGAGTATCTATGATTTTTACATTTGTCTACCACCTTGTAATAAGTTTACAACATGTTTTTAATGTGATAGGACCCCATTTATCCTTAATTTTTTTATGACTAATTATAATTAGCCACATGGAGACTTGATATTGGATCAGACTCACAAAATCCCTATGGTTACCAAATTCTTTACAATCTTTATCTACTGCATAACTAACCAAAATGAGAAACATAGTGTGTTTTTATTGCTTTGGAGTCATGGAGTGTAAAAATATTCATGAAGTTATAAAAATTTGTGAATTCATGTGGCTATTTAGAGTGTGACATTTAGTCACTCTTGATTTGAATATAGTGTATAAATCATCTCATAGTTATTAAAACATGATGTGACCAATTATGTGTCTAAAAGAGTCTATGAAAGCACTTTAATGCAAATAAAAAACACAATTCATTCATATAAATACTTCATGGAATTAAAATAATCAATAAATAAAAATTTAGTGATCTCAAAGGAAATATGGCATTCAATAAATAGCTATGAAATCACAAATTATGATTCATAGAGTTATTGAAATTCTCCTAGTTAATCTCCATGAAAGTGAATAAGTCAATGGAGTTCAAGTCTAAGTCAACTATATAACACACTACAGAAATATTTTGAAACATTATTAAAATAAACCAAGCATGAATAAAAGTTACCAAAGACATTTTCATTAGATCATAGAGTCATGGAGTTGGGAAAAATTCCTTGATTAAATTTATTAGCTTAGTTTTCAAATACATTGTGAAGTGTGAACCTTAGGAAAATGCTAAATATCCAAAGTGATAATTTAATATTACATGGGATTATATGGATATTTAGAGACATGAAATCATGATCAAAATGAATTGCATTATAGAAAAATTATGTGTCTAATGTACAATGAGGACTTGTAAAGGAATATTGAGGAAAGAATGGGGTTTAAAGTTTTTATCTAGTTCTGAACAAGTGGGGTTTAAATTTCCAAAATAAATGGTAATGTGTTGGTCACAAAAAATGGTGACTTTTTGGGGAAAACATCACTATATGTATATAACTCAAAATATTCTAGTTTCCCTCATGAATATAATTAACTAACCTTACCTAAAAGTTACATGTTTTTAAACAAATATCTAAACATAAATTCCATTCTTACCACATGACATACTGGGTCTTGACAATATTGAAATAATCAAAGTGTGTGAGTAAAGTGATGTGCCTTGGTTGCCTTAAGGATCATTAATATAATAGAGGAATAATTATCTTGACCTGATACATTTGGAGGGTAAGTATGATTTAATAATAATAATAATGATGATGATGATGATGATGATGATGATGATGATGATGATGATGATGATGATGATAATAATAATAATAATAATAATAATAATAATAATAATAATAATAATAATAATAATAATAATAATAATAATAATAATAATAATAATAATAATGGAAGGGGTTATGGGGTAAGGCTCAAAAATTTCTCTACTACCCACTAGTTATTTTAATACTCGGGTATCTTTAACTCTAATCTAGGCCTTACGTCATTACCATTCGAGCATTTATAGCCTTGATGGAGATTACTCAAATAAATTTTTTTAGATAAATCTTATGATTTAATTTTTAAGATTTGATATTATTTTCATCATTTTATTTTATATTTTCAAAGGTTTGGGAACCAATATATCCAAGTAAGAGGATTGATAAAAGTTCAATATCAAGTGACATTCTTTTAATTTTAGTATTCCTTAAATAAAAATTATTAAGGATCATTTTGGGATCCTTTACAATGAAATAATTTTATTAATCCATGTGAAAATTATAAAATAAACCTTTAGGTCTTTAGTGTAATAAAATATATCAATCAAACATAATAAACTAATCATTTATTCAAAAGTTAAACCATTTTTTTTGAAGTTATAAACATTTTCATAATGATTCTTACTTTGTCAACCATTTGAATGCAGATAGAGTCCCCTATGGGTAAGATAATAAATGTGGTCCTCATGATGTTTAAAAATGGCTAGTGTATGAAAGGTTTTTTCATATTTTAATTCTATATTTTCAATAATATTTATTGACTAACACCTATGTAAAACAAACTACTCTGCAAAAATGAAAAAAGAAAGAGCTAAATATGAAAGTAGAATATAACTAAAAGGAAATTAAAAAATATATTAACTATCCTAATTTTAAACTACATATAAACTAAAACTCAAAATCAATATAAAAGTGATGAATATGACACATCTGAGAATTAATTATTTAAGTACTGTCCATTCACAAAAAGTGATAAGTTGTTTCCATGTAAATATTTTAGCTTGAACACATTATTTCCCAGTGTCTCAGAGATTTGGTATGGACCAATCAATAATATATCAAGCTTAGAATTGTAACCTTATTCTCGTGTGATTTTCTCTAAGTTAAAACAAAGTTTAAAATTTTGAAGGCTTTTAACTTAGCTCTCTTTTCATGTGATGATATTTTAATTATGTATCGATGCTTACTAAAGTTGTGTATAGCTTCATCTTATGCATCCTACATTTATATTATATTAAATAGTCTTGAATATAGTATTTCATCTTGTTCCATGTATTATTACATGAATTTATAGGTTAGAAACTTCAATGTGAATGTAAATGTTGGTTTTTAGCAATAAACTAGGAAAAATGGAGTGGCTTTGAGTGCCTATTTATATTTGGTTTTACCAATATATAGTGCATATTTCAATTAAAAAATCAAATCTATTGGTCTCTTCTCAATATAATTATTTATTAGATAAATGTGGTTCTTTTTTCTGGACCCAGAACCCCATTCCCTAATAGATAACATCTAAAAGATAAATTTAGCATGATTTTAATATCATATGTTGATTCAATGAATTATACAGACTAAAAGGTAGGTATAGTCATATAAAATGCAAAAAATGGTAAATTGAGGATGGCTAATGACACCCAACCCTTAGGTCCCTCTTGTTTGCTCTCATGACCCTCTTATTCTTATTTTCACTAATTCCCAATCATTTGTAGCCTTCTAGACTTGATCCTAATAGATCCATACTCTTTTTTCCATGACTAATCCACCCCCTTATGTCTCATATGCTTAGAATAATAGCACCACACTAGGACTATAGTGATGGTGCCACTCCTATCCACTTTTGGTGCTATTGTCCAAGTCCATTTTTATCCCCAATGGTCAATTTATTCTGGTTTCCCATCCTTATCCTTATCAGCCTAATGTAAAAATATTCAACCTATGACCAATAGATCCCTATAAAAATATATTCAAATATCATTTGGAAAGGGTTGGAAAATATCACTAAGCAAGCAAGACTACAAGCAAGACTATTCAAGTCATCTTCCCTATTCTTTGCATATCCAAAAAACACATTTACAAGCTTATTTAAATCCTTACACCAGTCCCTAGCCACCACAAGTACATCTAGTTTAACATTCTACATCTTCATATACATAAATTTCATAAAGCACATCAAGTGGGAAAACTACATATGGATTGATCCCTTTTCAGAGTATTGGTATGTAGGCAGTTTGCCCACACAAGGGATGTGAATCCATGTCTAGTGAATCTTACATGCTAACCCCCCTTATTGATCAAAATTGGTTAAATTACAATAGAATCTAGGGTTTAAAGAAATTATTTTATCTAAAGGGAGATATACAATCTTCCAACTACTAAAACTCTGTAGACAAGGTCACAAAGATAATAAACAAAACCCAGAAAGCTCAAATACTCAAGACAATAGTGGCAGAGGTAAACTATAACACCAATGCCACTACTATCTAATTTTAACACTCCTATAAAATCATAAAACAAAGTTTAGATCTTAGTTTGTGATAGCGTCTCAGTCCCATATAGTGAATTTCGGCCTCTATCTCAGTCGGATCAATCAGTTTCTAGCTAAGTTTGGTTTTTTCTCCTTATTACTATTTTAAAAAAAGTTTGAATTACAATTAATATACGTAAATAAATAGCTTAATTATTATCTATTTATTTATTGATTTTAATACTTAGACCCTTAGATAAATTATAAATAATACACTAATATTCCTAAAAGTTTTAAATCATTTGGTAAACCTGACTTACTTCAAACATGCATAAAAACCCTAAAAACCCTAGGGTAAAATTTCTACTTATTTCTCATTTTTTTTTTGATTTTTTACTTGCATAATAAAATAAAAAATTAAATTTAAAATTTAAAATTTCATAGTAATTTTAAATTAGATTTCTTTCAAACCCTACTTGACCATACTAGGTCCTAGTAAAATTCCAATCATTTTCTGAATTTTTACTAACATATTTAAATTAGAAAATCCATTCAAATTTCAAAATTCAATAGTAATTTTCAAAAACATTTATTTTTCAAAACCCTATTTTCATCTACTAGGTCTTGTTAAATCACTAATTTTCCAATAAATTTCTGATTTTTTACTTGCATATCTAGCTCAAAAATTCACATCAAATTTTAAATTTTCATAGTAAATTTTCAGAAAAAATATCTTTCAAACCCTAGTTGCCCACACTAGGTCCCATTACTTCTTGAGATATCACCTTACATCCATAATCAGATTGCAAAAATGGATCACTTATTTACAAGTTTTTCTTACATTTCTTGCAAATAATAAGGAGACCATACTTGGTCCTATTATGTACATGAATGATGAAGTCTATCATATGTTAATACAAAGCTTCATTCTTTGCATTTCATGCTTATTTTTCATTATATGGGATGATGTTAAGAAAGTTATTATTAAACATGTTAATATATATTTTTCATCACCTCCCTTGGATCCTCTATCCCATGCCGAGTCATGTCGCATGGTCCATTTTACCCTTCCCTAGGTCACTACCCATTATAAGATAGCCCAGTTAACACTCTTTGTCCCTCCACCACCTTGAGCTATCAATTATCTTCACTCTCTTCTTGTAGATACTAATAGTCCTATATAGATAGTACATAATGTGATTATAGCTATTATTCAATGTGCCATCATGCCTCCTACACCTAGTTAGGAGCCTTGCCACCCTCCTATTCCTTCTTGTCCTAGGCCCAACCTACCAAGATAGGTAGATCTGCACAAGGTATATGATATTATTGATTAGTTGAGAAACACACTAGCTAAGATTTATATATTAGAACTACATCAAAAATACAATGTGTTTAAGGACATTATCTATCATGCACTCACTCAGACTTCTATGCCCATTGATTTAGAGCTTTCTTATTTTACATTTGTGGTTAACATGCTAAAAACTATAGAAGATGATATTAATTTTGATCATGATGATATGCCATCTTAGAAAGTTATTGATCAAAATTTACCACTATTCATACAAGCTCAAGTCAAAACTATCATAGTTAAGAGAGTTTTAGTTGATAGTGGTTCCAAACTTAATATATGTAATATTACATTCTTACAAGCCATGGGTGTGGATATGACATCCATGAAAAAATCATATAAGAAAATTATAGGGTTTGATGATATACCATGATAGACATTGGGCACCATTACTTTGGATATAATGATAGGACCCAAAACCCTCTCTACACAATTCCAAGTCATGCCAAGTCCCCTTCATTATAATATTTTACTCATATGACCCTGGATACACACTATGGGGGTAGTTCCTTGTAATTTTCATCAATGTGTTAAGTTTATCTATGAAAGATACCTCTACACATGTCTTATAGATAACCAGTCATTTAGATATTATCAAACTACAGAGTCATCTTTGACTATTTTTTTAGATTGGATACCTCAAATCATAGTTCAACCACCACCTCATTACATTTCTCTTGATTAGATACATAAATATGAGGTTGGGGAGACTATCACTTCTCACACTCCACTTGCAATTATGTCCTTAGTTTTAGATATTAATCCAGTCAGAGTAGCTTCAACCATTTTAACTACTCCATCAGTAATAAATCTTACACCTATTACAATTATACATTCATCGATAATAGTTCCAATAATACTAGTTAATTTTATAGATACAATTAATCCATCAGTTACATATACTCTCACAACACCATTGTCTTCTATTACTATAGTTTATGAGACTCCCATATCATAGTTACCCCTTGTTATTAATTTTGAGTTACCACATGTACATGATGCTAATACAGATTCTTAGGCTTCTTCAGATAATGATATGACACCCACACTCACATATGATTATTTATGTGGGTTGAACTTTACACCAGTTGGCCCAAGAGAGTACTAAGATGAGTTTGGATCTCTGATTAGACATATTACATCACTCTTAGCATCTCTTACTACACTCTCAGGATATACTCCACATTCATGATCAAAGATACATCACTTTGTACACACATTTCACATAGTTACCTCTATGGATATAAATCTAGTAATTTAGATTAAAGTAGGTAGCACACAACATCAACCACATATTATGTTACAAATGCTACTTGATCATGGATTAATCACATTACCTATAGTATGACACATATTTATTAGTATATTATCATAGTAGGATGGTCACCCATTTTGTGTTTTTCATAGGATTATAGGCCATGATATAAAATCATGTACAACTTTATAGCAAAGATTGGATAAACTACAAGTTTAGGTTATTATTTAGATTATAACACCACCAACAACAACTTATCCACTTCCACCACAACAATATACTACTAGAGATAAATGACCTAGAGGAGAATCAACATCTCCACCACCAGAGCAACCTTCAGTTTGCCTTTGAAAAAATAACACCATGAACACAACATCTATAACATATGATGATACTCATGATGATGATATTGAGGCACTTGATGATGGCCATGATCCCATCCTCCATCTCCATCCCTAGTGAGCTTTATCCTTGGACCCTTTACCCCCTCCAGTCTAGTATTTTTGTCATCATGTACATATTAATTTATTAATATGCTTATTTATAGCCTTTTTTTCAAATGTTTATACATATATTTCTTATAATTACTTACACATAATTTCTCAGTACTACCTGTACATAGTCTCTTATGCTTGATTGTACTAGACCTTTTCAATTTCTTGTACATAGTCTTCTTTTGATTGATTGTACATAGCTCAAATATCAGAAAATACAAAAAAATTACAAGATTCAAAAAATTTAAAAACATGTAAATAACTCAAAAACACCAAAAAACTATTTTGATTGTATGCATCATCCATGTTTTACACTTCTACTAAATTTTTTGACTTACATTGGCTATTCTATGCTATTATTTATTAGTTTATCTACATTACCATACTTCATTGGATCTTCCTTGAGTGTGTGCAGTGACATCCATCTCTTTGATTGTTTCACTCCACCCATCAAGGGGGAATCCTACTTCTAAATTCAAGACATACATTGATATACATACCCACTGGGGGCATCTTCTACATGATTACACCATCTCGGTTATTTCATTCCTAAACCACACACTCTAGTTATCATGTTGATGTACATTATTTACCAGCTTACATAGATTACTATATTGACATCTTATTAGTATATAACATGTGTGTATTTCTTAGCATATACCTAGTCTTATACAAACATGTCTTGCATACTTTCCCTCTTGCTTTGATTAGTTAGATGTGATTGTATTCCTAGTTATTACAAACTTTCTTTTCTTTCTTTACGTAGCTATATTTTTTCCATTTCTTAATTCTTATTTGTCTCCTGTATGTGATTTAAGACATTTTCCAATGTCCTTTACTTCTATTCATGTATGTACCTTTGGACATTTTCCAATGTCCCTTGTATTTACTCTTCTATGTGATTGTGGCTTCCATGCCAACCTTGCTTGTTTCAATTATATGTTTATGTGGCATTTAAACATGCCTTGTATGCTTTATTTCTAGTATGAGTGACATACACCCATATCCCTTATTTTTTTGGAACCTTGGCCATTTTTGTATGTTTCTTGCTTCTTGCCTTACATACTTGTTTGCTTAATTTACTTCTCGATTGTTTGCATTACTGTGATACACATCATGCATTTATATTGATTTCTTGGATTCTATGATAGAATTTATGCTCCATACCTCCAAATAACACTAACAACTAACAACTAACTCAACTTTTATTTCTAGTTCAGTACATTGTACATGCTATTACATTGTTATATCCATCTAGGCATACCCCTGTTGATCTAATAATCTCTCAATTCAAATCATGTTATATCTTGAGATATCTTGTCAATTATCATTGATATATCATGTATCTTTTTAGTATAACACACTTGAAATGCTCTTTATTTTGAAGGAAATCATTCCAAGTTATTTATTCCTACCCTCAAAAGAGGGGAGAACAAATAGGGGTTTTATCTCAGAGATCAAAGCTCCTAACGATCAAAATAATAGTTTTTAGAACACCCAAAATAGTAACCAAACATCAAACTAGTCAGAATAGACCAGGTAGATAGTCAAGAATCTATAATAGTTACCAAATTTGGCCTTAGACAATAGTGCTAAACCTAGACTGTAGCATTGGTGCCACTAGTGTCCACTTTTGGTGATCCTATCCAAATAGAAAATAAACTAGACTTTCCAAAATTAGGCATAAAAGTAGGTTCAAATATAGTTTTGCATAGCCATAGCAGTTCAAAATCAATAGTTTTAAATACACTTTTACTCAGAGAATCTATATATAAGGGGCTTCATGTATGACATGATAACTCTCACTTCTAATTTTAGATATGATAGTTGATATGACTTCTAGATCAAAATCCATGTTCTAGGCACCAGTGATTGGGGGTAATGTATGTGGCACATTTATTTCTTTTCTTTTTGAGTTCAACATTACCCAGGTATTCTCAAAATCTGCATGCTTTATTACATTTAGAGTTGGTTGGCATCATTTTGGAATGGCTTTCATATAAGCCTAACTTCTCAACTTCTTGAGTTCTTAAGTTCCTAAGCTCCTGAGTTCTTGAGTGGATTTCATACAAGCCTAGTGCACTAGTTTAGAGTGGATTTCATATAAGTCTACGCTCCATATTTTGGAATAGCCAAGAGTGGCCTAGTTTCTAGCATACATTTTTCTATCCATGCTAACATTGTTAAATCACAATACATTCATGGGATTCAAGAGCCATCTCATATGACATATATTTTATATCAGTATCAGTTCATAGGTTCACTTCATATGGAAATGATGGAGCCAAAGGACTAGCTAGCCTTTTTATTATTGAGCCACCTATTTAGAGGAATTGAACACATAGTTCAAACATTAATCAATATATGCATGACCACCTAGATTCACTTAGTAGGCAATGATGGAGCTAAAGGGCCAACCTTTGCATTTTTGAGCCACTTTTGAAGAATTGAGCACTCAATTTTGTTCATGATATTAATATTGATACAACATTACTCAACATTACTCATCATCACTCAAAATCACAAGTTTTGTATTGGTCCATGTACTTGATGAGGTGTATTCACTCCTTTATTTTCCTCTCTCTCTCTCTCTTACCTAGATTTATATGTTCTTATTTTAGATTTAACATATCTAGTAAGAATTGATCTACTCTATTTTATTTTACAATTTCATACTTCAAAGCGTGCTCTCTCTATGGATACCCAACATCATATAGCTTCATGGACTTCAACTTTTTAGGTATGTTCATGTACGCTTTCTATTTTTCCTTTATCCTAGAATTTCACTTTGTTGCATCACTATAATAAAGGGGGAATGTAGTCATATAAATTGCATAAATTGGTAACTTGAGCATGGATAATGACACCCAACCCTTAGGTCCCTCTTGCTTACTCTCATGACCCTCTTAGGATTATTTTCACTGATTCCCAGTCATCCATAACCATCTAGACTTGATCCTATCTAAGCCAAACTCCTTTTTCCATGACTAATACATCCCCTCAAGTCTTATCTACTTAGGAAAATAATGCCACACTACAACTATAACACTGGTGCCACTCCTATCCACTTTTGGTGCTATTATCCAAGTCCATTTCTAGACCCAACCATCAATTTGTTATAGTTTCCCATCATTATTCTTATTGACCTAATAGAGCATATTCAACCCATGAGTAATAGATCCATATAAAAGCCCATTCAAATATCATTTGGAAAGGGTTAGAATATATAACTAAGCAAGCAAGAATACAAGCAAGACTATTCAAGCAATCTTTCCTATTCTTTACATACAACCAACCAACACACTTAAAATCTCATTCAAATCTTTACACCAGTCCCTAGCCACCTCAAGCACATCTAGTTTAGCATTCTACATTTTCATATACACAAATTACATAAAGCACATCAAATGGGAGAACTACATATGGCTTGATCTCTCTTTAGAGTATTGGTCTGTAGGTAGCGTGCTCACACAAGGGGTGTGGATCCACATCTAGTGAATATTACACACACTAAACCCCCCTCTTGCTCAAAATTAGTCAAAGTAAAATTGAAGATAGGGTTTTAAGAAAGAATCTAATCTACAAGGAGCTATATAAACTTCTAACTATTGAAACTTCATAAACAAGGTCACATAGACATAATGAACAAAACCCAAAAAGCTCAAACCCTCAGGACAATAGTAGTATAGGTGGACTATAGTGCTAGTACCACTACTATCTAGTTATAGTGCTCCTATCCAATCACAAAATGAAGTTTAGATCTTGGTTTTTGATAGTGTCTCAGTCCTGCACAGTGAATTCTAGCCTCTATCTCAATCGGATCAATCAATTTCTAGCTAAGTTTTATTTTCTGCTCCTTATTACTATTTTTAGAAAAGTTTGAATTATAATTAATTTAGAAAAATTAGTAGCTTAATTATTTTCTATTTATTACCGATTTTACTACTTAGACCCTTTAACTAAATTAGGAATAATACACTAATATTTATAAAACTATTAAATCAGTAGGACCATTCTCAAATACCAAATAAAATGGAGTACCAAACCCTATATTGATGTTTTCATTTAAAAAAATGATTATTTCCTTATCTATGTTTTTATTTGTGGTAATTTATTTAGTCCACTATGTACAATAGTATGTTATTGTCAATAAGACTTATGGCATTTAGCATAATTAGTACTAAAAAATTAAAAAAAAAGTCTCAATTGGGAACAAGGATTGATCTTGATTACTAGTTATAGTAACATGGCTTTAAATTTTTCTATTTTAAAAAACATCTCACATTCAAGATAGATTCTCACATGATTATGAACTTCCTTGAAAAATTAGGCTATTAATATCATGTTTGAAGGATCTTGTGCACTATTGTATTGCCAGAAGAGTGAGTGCTACCTAATTTCTCATGAAAACTACCCATAATATCATTGGCTTTTGCTTTTGTCACATGCCTATGGTAAATAACTTCATAATTTTTATAATACAAGATTCCCTTATTCAACATGTAATGATCTAATTTCGGTCTCATAAATCTCCTCTACACTTGATTTAATTCTATAGGATATCTTCCATATATTAATAAATAAATTATTTGATCATACCAAGAATCAAATGTGACATGTGTTTGATCCATTTACATCACTATGATCCTAGGATTAATCTTTATAATTAGCTATGTGAGACCCTAGCCTCTCATATTTTAGTTTTTATAATTTATATATCATACTCCTGTAACTTTTCCATCCATTTAACTCTACACTCACCCAACTCATTATGTCTTAACATGAGTTTTACAACCTGGTCTAGCATAATTACATACACCTTATTTCATAGTATATAATGCCTCAAATTCTTCATTGCCTTGACTAGATCATATGTTTTTTTTATCTAAGACAAATTTTTTTATTTATGAATGTAATGAAATTAGTTATATGTTAGCACAAAATGATTATATATCACACAAAATAAGCAAATATGAGAGATCACACAACAATAATTGACACTAGAGTAGAATACTAGATAATATAGCAAAGCCACTTCAAGGGGGTAAACTCCATAATAATACACTAAGAGAAGAATACTTAACATGATGATAAAAGACTAACCACTACCTACTAAATATAATCTACTAAGCCATAATTATTCCATAGGCTGACCTAACTAAGAACATAGAGAAATGTAACAAGAATATAAAAGAGGTATGTAAGCCATAAGTCACTCACACATATCTCTAGACATGCCAAAGGTTAAGGGCATAACATGCCCCTCCCCTTCAAAATAACATTATCCTCAACATTGAGTCAACTCTAGATGTTGCTACACAAAGGATTCATCTTCCTAGGTGTAACTTGTAGGCCACACTACCAATTTTTTGTAAGATCTGATAAGGCTCATAATACTTAAGGGACAACTTGTTATCCTTTTTATATTGATTCAAAGACATATTATTATATAAATTCAAGCAAATAAAGACCCAATCACCAATGTCAAAATGCCTCTCACTCTTGTGTTGATCTATCTACTGCTACATGTGATTCTGGGCTATGGCTAAATTTTCACACAAACTTACAAGGACCTCGTATTGATGGTGAATATGTTTTTCAACTACATGAAACTTAGGATGGATCTTCAAAGTTGAAGTGATGGATGGAGGGTGGTATTCATATAGTAACAAAAAAGGATACATTTTGGAAGAACTATGAACAAAATTATTATACCACCATTCAACAAGTGGTAACCAATGAACCTATTTATCTTGTTTATCATAAACAAAACAATAGAGATATCCTTCTATACATTTGTTGACTACCTCAGTTTTTCCATCTGATTGAGGATGATAGGATGAACTATGAGCCAAATGGATGCCTAAACATGCAAATAACTTAGTCCAAAAATTACTAGTGAAAATGGGATCTCTATCACTGACAATGATCTTAGGGGTACCATGCAATTTCTGAACTATATTAAGAAAATAAGAAGCTACTATACTTGCAACAAATGGCTATGATAAAGAAGAAAAATGAGCATACTTACTAAGATGATCTACCATAACCATAATAACATTTTGACCATCAGATCTTGGTAACCCTGTAATGAAATCCATAGACACCTCTTCTCAACATTGGCTAGGGATGGATAAAGGCTGCAAAAGACCTAGGGTTTTGATGGTTTCTCCTTTATTTTGTTGACAAATCATACATTCAACCACATATTTTTGGACATCCCATTGAGTCCTTCCAAAAAAAAATTCCTTCTTGATTCTATGATAGGTTTCAAAAATCTTAAATGACCTCAAATTAGAGTTGCATGAAGTTCTTGAAGGATTTTTTGTTTAAGAAGAGAATTCTTACATAGGTATAATATGTCTTTATACCATAATGCATCACCCTTCCATGTGAATTTTTAAAATACACCAAAACCTTGCTCAATATTTTGAATCAAATCATGGGTAGCACTATCGTTATCCTATTATAATAATGCTTCCTCTAGCCAATCTACCTACAGAATGGTCATAGCACATTACAATGCCTCAACTGATTCATCCTTCTTAGATAGTGTATCTGCCACTACATTGTCCTTGCCTTTCTTGTGAACTATTTAAAAATCATAGCCTAACATATTAGTTACCCATTTTTATTGTTCTTCAAATAAAAACCTTTGTTTCAAATTTTTTTGAGACTATCATGATTAGTCTTTACCTGAAAGTGATGACCCATCAAATAAGGCCTCCATTATTTGGCTACATTCAAAATGGCCATCATTTCCTTCTCATAAATGGGCTTATGATGATATTCACCCTTTAGTTGATGACTTTAAAATTCAAGTAGTCTACCTTATTGCATGAGTATAACACCCATACCATACCCAGATGCATCACATTCAACCACAAAAGTCTTGGAAAATTAGGAGTGGCCAACACTAGAGTGGTGCACATAGCCAATTTCAATTGTTCAAATGCTCTGGTGGCTATATCAGTCAAGTAAAAGGAGCATTTATTAGATAAAGAGGTGAGTGGGATGTAATGCTAACATAATTTTTGATAAACATGTGATAGTAACCAGTTAGTACCAAAAATCCCCTTAGTTGCTTGAGTATCATAGGAATCGACTAGTCCACTATTGCTTGAATTTTTTTAGGATCTAATTTCACTCCTAGATGTGAAACTAGATGACCCAAATACTCAACCTCACAAGCTCCAAAAGTAAATTTGGAAGGTTTGGAGTAAAAATGACGTTGTTCTATAATTGAGAGTACCTATTTCACATGGTGCAAATGGTCTTCCCAATTTTTACTATAAATGAAGATATCATCAAAAAATACCAAAACAAATTTCCTCAAAAATGGTTTTAAAATAGTATTCATCAAGATATAAAAGGTGTAAGGTGCATTTTTTAACCTATAAAGCATAAAAAAAAATCATAATGGCCCCCCTGAGTCCTGAAAGTAGTTTTGGGTATGTATTCATCATGGACCTGGATTTGATGATACCCAAAACATAGATTTAACTTGGTAAAATAAAGAGCACCATTTAATTCATCTTGAAAATCATTAATGATAGGAATATGCAACTTATCTTGGATAGTGTTCTTGTTGAGTTCTCTATAGTCAGGGCACATATTCTAAGTGTCATATTTCTTTCTCACCATGATAACTAGTGAAAAATATTTGCTTTGGTTATGGCAAATGATTCCTACATCCAACATCTCCTATACCATTTTTTAAATTTCACTTTTTTTGGCATAAGGATACCTATATGGCCTGATGTTGGGTGTTATAACACCAAGAATAAGTTTGATATCATGATCATTTGTGTAGTTAGGTATAATTCCTTTCAACATGTAACCAAAAATAGTCGAATGGGCATCAATCACATGTTATAGTTCAAGAGGTGTAGATGTCTGAGTTGGCTAAAATTCCATGGAAAACAAATGAACCAAAAATATTTTATCATCCTTTTAGAGAATATTTTTCATTTTATGGGAGCTAACCAATTGTGAAGATTTAGCCCTTAATCCCCTTAACTCAAATGTCCTTCCCTCAGAATGAAAGTGCATGAATAATTCTTAGAAATTCATCTCAATAGTGCCCAAAGTGGTGAACCATTGTAATCCCAAAATAATGTCAGCTCCCCCCATTGGAATAACAAACATAAGAGAATACAAAAAGTAGTATCCCATGGCTAGCTTAATACTATGACATTTTCTTAAGCAGTTGACAGTACCACTATCTACAATCATAACCTAAAATTATAGAGTGGGATAAATGAAATGGTTCAAACAAACAACAAACTTACTATTGATGAATTTATTTGTGCTACCATAATTAGTCAATACCATGACCTTATATTTCTTGAGAAAACCCACCACCTTAAGATTTTGGGGAGTACTAATATCTGAAACAACATGATAGGAATAATAGGTTGAGAGTCTTCAGATTCCTCCTTAGGACCTTCTTCATCCTCACCAATTACCTCATCATCATCATCCTCATTAGAACCTTTGATGTAAAAATTATTTTGAGCACAATGATGTTATTTTCTATATTTACTATCGCAACCATAACACAACCCTTTGGTTCACTTCTCCTCAATTTGTTGAGGTGTCAATCTGGTGGGTTGAGGATATAATGGTGCTGAAAAAGTATGATCATGACCATTAGTGAAGGTTTTTCATTTGACCATCTCTTTTTCCTCTATCATGCATGCCTATGGAATAACTTATGATACAAATTCTAGGTTAAACATCCAGACCTTCAATTGGATGCTATCTTTGAGGCCACCCAAAAATAGATCAGTGAAATTTTCCTTAGTGATGTCTTCTACCCCTAAAGATAGATTTTGAAATTGATTAATATAATCCTTCATAGATCATGTTTGCCATGGTTTAGATAACTAGTTAAAGTAGTTCTCAGAGACATTATTTTGATAATGATCCAAAAACTCATCAATGAAAATAAACCATGTAACAAGAGCACCATTTTTTTTCTTTTGAGCACACAACCAATGATACCAAATAAACTACTCAGGTTCCAAATATAGACACACCACTATTACCTTCTAAGAACTAAGAGTTTGATGTAGATAAAATAAATTATCAAGTTGGGTAATCCAAGTGAGAGGATCCTTAACATTTCACACTAGAATTAGAGTTGTTAGTTTTGAGAAGAAGAGGACTCGAATGATGAAGTGGAGGCTTATTTGACTGTAAATGAGATGAAAGGGCAGCCAATTGAGTAGTGATCTTATTAAATTGAGTGTAAACCCCATTAATCTCTTCACACATCCCTAAAACATTAGTTTAAACTAAAATAAAGTCATCATGCCATATCAAGCCCTTTATGTTAGCCTAAAGTTGAGAAATCAATGGATCTAAAGTTTTAGATTCCATGTCACCAATAGGAGTATTATGAGTTTCTTGCCCCCATTTTATTCCTTATGTATAAGAACCTACCATATACAAAGCCTAGGAGTTTTTTCACCTCAAAAAAAGTGTACCAAGAGATGGTACCATTATGATTGCATCACTAAGATGAATCCAATGACTGCCTTTGCATACTAGGGTCAAAAATTTCAGCACTAAAAAAGTGTACCAACAAAATATACCATTGTGATCATCTCACTGAGATGAATCCAATGACTGTAATTGTGCAAAGTGAATTTTTTTTCCAAACTCTTTTTTTTAATGATTTTTTTTTCAAAAAAGCATTTCAAACAATACTGTATTGACATAAAAAATTAATTCTCCCCAGATTGCAAGTTATGTTTTTTCACTCTTTCCTCTCTCAAAAGTCATGCCTCACTACATCCAAAAAAATTCCATAGGAAACTTGACCAAATTGAATATTTGATACCACTTGTAATGAAATTACTTAGATGTTCACATAAAATGATTATATATCACATAAAATAAGTAAATATGAGAGATCACACAACAATAATTGATAATAGAATAGAATATTAGATAATATAGCAAAGCCACTTCGAGGGGGTAACCTCCACAATAATGCACTAAGAGTAGAATGCTTAACATAATGATCAAATATTAACCACTACATCTTATATATAGTCTACTTAGCCATGGTTATTCCATAGGATAACCTAACTAAGAACATAGAGAAATGTAAAAAGAATATAAAAGAGCTATGGAAGCCACAAGTTGGCCACACATATCCCTAGATACACCAAAGGTTAAGGGTATAGAAATGAATCATTTAGATCTATGATCATAAATACAATGGTATGTTCTCCCCACTCAATCATGTATGTAATCATAATTTCAATAGTGTGATCATAAGTAAATTAATATAGATAAAAATTATTAGTAAATTTTGGACTGACTAAAAATAGAGATTTCAATATGGTATCCTTATGAATTTAGATGTGACCTTGGACTGAGATTCCCAATCCAATTTCATATCCTATTTCAGAATATCACTTAGGGCCCTTACAATTTTAGTAAAACTAAAAATTAATTTTTATACAAAACTATTTAAAAAAACTAAATTTAATTCTTTATTTCTATTAGAAAGTGGAAATATAGAATGGTACTATCTCTATCATGATCAATTAAAATATATTCCTTGGTGATGATATGCCCAAGTAACTTATATTCTATAATACCAAATATACTCTTTTTAAAATTAAATAGAATGACATACCTTCTTATTCTTTCAAGTACCCTCTACAAGTTGTGTATGTGTTCTAACCTATACTTAGAAAAATACTTTAAGTCATCCATGTAAATAATAATGCATTTTCAATCTAAACCTTGAAATAAAAAACCATAAACACTGGAATGATATAACTACATTTATAAAAACAAAAGTAATTCTAGTGTAATAAAATATTCCCCATTTGGTGGTGAAATATGTTTTGATCATATCTTCTTTTTCAACCAAGACCTAGTTATAGCTTGAGAATCCACCCATGAAGGACATAATATCAAATACAATAAACATCTAGGGATTAAAAAGGATATTTTATTATGATTTATTTAAATTTCAAAATTCAACATAAATCTTATCTCTGCATTATTTTTGCATACATGTACTAAATTAGCAACCCATGTAAAGTGTCTAATTGGTAATTTTTTTTTTCTAAAATTAATTTATGAACTTCCTTATTGATAAGGGGATCAAGGATGGAATTGAATAGTCTTTAAATCTACCTAAAAGGTTTTATCCTTATTTGAGAGGTGTTGACCATTTTTATCACAAGCTAAAATGGGTCAACCCCTATAGTTAGAATCTTATATAGGGGATTTTTATAATGTCATGGTGTATGTTGTAGCTCATTTAATGTCATTTCATATGCCATTCCATCTTTGGTAATAGTTTAGCTTGGTCCTTGTGTCATTTAGTGTCTTAGGGGTCATTTTAGGGTCATATATGTAAGTGACAGGTTTTCATGGTGATTAATGCAAGCCAAGATCATGGGAAAGGTACGCACATGCCTCAAGGAGTCCATTCAGAGTTGTTAAATTTCATGAACAAGCTTTTTGAAGCTAGACCATCATCAAGACTTCACATGGAAACTAAAATGAAACAACTTTCTTGTGAATTTTTGAATTATACTCAAAAAGCCTCATATGACCATCAGATCACGTGCGATCAATGTTTTTAGTGCCAAGATCATGATCTAAAAGTTTCATATCTTAATGAGCATTCTATCTTGAGATCCAAGCCTTTAAATTTTATCTTATTGAGTCTAAGGAGCCAGGCTATCGAGGATGTCATTTAGGAACAAATGAATAATCTATTTTATGCATTTTTTGGTCTTCACTTAGGAAACCCATATGATTCAAAGGGTTATAGTGCCAAGTAGTTTTTCATGCTGGGAAAATGCTCTAAAAGTTTCAAATTTGTGCTAGCTTTTTGGCTCAAGTTATAAGCTTACTAAGATGGATCTGCAACATAAGACATTCACACTAACATCAAGTTTAAGATTGAGTAAAAAAATATTTTTGATCTTAAATTTGATGGTCACAAGAATGTCAATGATGTTTATGTGAACATAATTGGATGAGATCATGTACATCAATTTTAACTCATGAAATAACTATTAGTTTTCAAATAGTGGGTCCTAGCAAATCTAATGATTTGTGTTGCATTGTGCATCTTGATCCAATAGTGTAAGATGAGTCAAATAGTCAAGGAGATCAAGATATTAACACATTATGTAAGCATGTGAGGTTAGTAGAATAATAATGGATCCTCAAATCAAACATGGGGCTGCCACATGGTGTAATCTTGGATAGAGTTGACAAGTCAAGGGAAAGATCAATAATTCATAGTCATTCATACCAAGAAAGATCAATGGTGCAAGATGGGTCAATATGTTAATAAGTTGAGTTAAGTATCGATGACCAATGAAATTAAAGGCTGAAAAACTAAGGGACTTCATGGAGACTAAACACATGACCAAGGTCAAACTAGGGTTTTCAAAGGGCACATATCATCATTAGAGCTCGATCAAACACCTTAAAGTGGACATAATGATGTAATCAAGTGATAAAAAACATATAGGGATGCCATTGAAAATCAATATAGACCTCTACTTCATAGATTTATTACATAAAGGGTCTATCTTTTAAAGGTTGAAACATTGTTTGGTGATTATGTTCACCATTCTTAAAAGAAGGGACCATACATCTATAAATTCTTAGTTTTGGCAGTGATATAATGGATCTACATGGACTTAATACAAACCAAGGATCGAGCAGAGTGTCATAATACAATGACTATAGGAAAACCAATAGTCTAAGATTGGTTTTCTATCTATAGTGGACGTATGAGTATGGGGGCAAGTTCAAGCATGATCTAGTTAAAACAAGAGCTAGCATTGTAAAAGATGCCATGAAGACATACACGTAGACCCCAATGGTTTCATCTACAAGACCAACTACATGAAAGGGACCCCTTCTCTCCACCATACACACCATGACAAACCTATCTGGAGTAGTTAGCACCAAGACAAATTTCTAACATATGGATCTAATTGATGTAACTACAATGATACTAGAGTTTAGTTTGAAACCACTTGATCCCATCATTGCAATCATATGGAGCATGAGTGAAGGAATAATGAATTATTGTAACTACTTGAGATGACCTGGATCAATTAAGAAGTTCCAAAGAATAATATTAGTAGAGGCAGTTGTAACTACATTTCAGATGAGGTTGAACTCATTTGATTCCCCTTAGGACTTCTCTTTTCCTACTTCTCTCTCTCAAATGATATAAGTAGCTACCATTTTGGCCTTCATGAGACCACACCATGTATGGAAAAGCCTTGCTAGATTGATTTATATTTTTCCTTTGAATATTAATGCAAGTTTATTTGTAATTTTTGAACAATTGTATAATTATGCAAGTGATGCATGGTGATGAGAAGTGATAATTCTCCATCCTTCCTTCCCTTATCCTTTTATGTTTGAGCAAAATTTCCTAGTCTAATAGGTCATATATGGTCTAGTACAGTGTGTATAGATTTTTCAAGTGGAAAACTATCCTTAGAGTGTGAAATCTTCCCTCTGGTTCATTTTCCTTGTGTTGCTGCTCACATCTCACCTCTATATTGAAATACTTATGTTAGAACCCATTGAAACTTAGAGACTAGTTTGTATGCCTTGTTTTATCATGGTAGAAGTATTATGGTCATGTGGAAGACATTTTGGTGCATCACCTCTTTAGAGTAGGTTCATTATATGCCTTATCTAACTCTTTTCCCCATAATCAATCAATAGTTTTAATGATAAACATTGCATAATATATTCAAAGAGATAACCATTAAATCTAAAGGCTCATTTCCAATATAGGTACACACACATACCTAGAAATGTTTGCATGTTGATTAAATCTAGAAGAAGCTTGAACAAATTCTTCTAGGGTACAAGATTTGGTGACAATAGTTTTGGCATACCCAGTGGGACCCATTGTCTTCAAGACAACTTGTCAAGGTGAATGCTGGTCTTGACAACATCAAATATAAATTAGTGTATTACTCAACATTTAGTGAATCCTTCATGTTAAATTTGGTTCAAGGCCATTTGTTTTGTTATAAATGTGTCCTCATAATTCATGGTTTTCACTAGGTCATCCTCTACTAGAATATCCAATCATATTAACCCACCCATTCAGCCTAAATTTCCTCTTGTAATTTAGTATCCACAGCCTAATCTACCCTTTGAAGAATTATTATATTTTTATAGGGAGGAAAAGGTTGAAGAGGATGAAGAAATTGAATAACTTAAAGAAGAAGACATGGCTAGAAATCATGCTTTTCCTTCCGTCAATAATGATAATCCAATCCAACTTCACACATATGCTGCTATTCCTCCTAATGCCACAAAAGGTATACCCACATTAAATGGTAAGATTCATGTCACACCTAGTGAGCACATTAGAGATGTTTTTAACTTTTGAAGTTTACACAATATTGTTTGGGAGAACATTTCCATTAGACTCTTTTCTATGTCCCTTAAAGGGAATGCTCTTGATTGGTATAGGAATCTAGAAGATGGATGCATCACAACATGGGATGAATTTGGAGTGTTTTTAACTTTCAAATTTGAAAATGAAAGTGATCATGCCTCTCTCATACATCAATTCAATCTGATAAAAAGGGGACCCAAATAAATAATGCATGAATTTACAGAAAGGTTTCAAAAGACTTGGCATAGATTGTGTCCTCCTATGAGACCACATGTTAGCTTTGTGTTACCTACTTACTTGAAATCCATTGGGATTGAAATTTTTGTAATGCTTCATTCTATGCAAGATTCCACTCTCCTTGAAGCATATGATTTTTCTATCAAAGCTGAGAATATTCTCAGCCAAGTTGGAAAATTGCATCCTAAGGTTTTGTTTCTATGCAAAATTGCTTTCTACATTCAAAAGAAGAAATAAAGAAACTAAGGAAATGGTCAAGGCTAGAAGTACCTGATAAAGTCGTGTGCACCGAAATCAGACGTTGAAAGATTCTCCTCTTTTGCTGTGGAGGAATGACACCTACGAAGGAAAGGCTAAAACACGGAAAAACGTTAGTCAAAGATATGGTGGGCTGTCAGGTGAACGCCCGATCCCGGAAGTACGAAGACTCCCTAGAAGGATATCAACCCACTGATAAAGAAGCAGAATATTGGACGAAAGTAGATAATAATGAAAGATAAAAATGACAGAAAATAAAAGTGCGTACCTGATATGCAGCACTGTTCTGCACAGTCGCCGGCGTCAGTCTCTGTGGTGCCGACGTCGGTTAGGGAAGGTGCCGACGTCGGTTAAGATGCCGTCGTCGGTCGGGGTAGTGACCGGCGTCGGTAGGGGCAGGTTTTGGACAGAGTTTGAATAGGTTCAGGATAGGGTCTGAGAGAGTCGGGACAGGGTCTGGGCAAGGTTTGAGAGAGTCGGGACAGGGGCAGGGATGTAAACGAGGGATGCTGGGTCTGAACAGAGTCAGGACAGGGTCTAGGTAAGGTCAGGTCGGGTCTGAACAGAGTCTGGGGGTTTGAAGAATCAGGATGACAGAACTGATAAAGAATAACCAAGGAAGAAATAAAATAAATAGAATAAATACTTACCTGCCAGAAGACACGATGAAAGCCATAGTTGGAGTTGTCTGTGTAGTGCCGGATTGAATGTAGATTGGTTGATGCCGAGAGTGTTGATGTCATAGTGTGTTGATGTCGGAGTTTGTAGGTTGGTTGAATGATTGCTCGGGGTTCGATTGATCAGCGTTTCGAATAGCGTTCGGGATCCGGTCTCGAATGGTTGGCGGAGGTTGATGAAGGTGAGAGACGGTTCCAGAGATGGTTCGTCAACCGTTTTGGGAAACCGAATGATAATTGATAACGGATAACGGGAAGGTGACCGACGTCGGCAGGATTGCCGACGTCGGCCGATAGGTGACCGACGTCAGTGACATCGGCCGGGTAAAGACCGTCGTCGGCAGATGCATAATGGGGATAGAGTCTAGATTTAACTCTGTGCTCATTTTTACATGCTACCAGGGTCAAGGTTGGTGGAACAAGTGATCGACAAAGGTTAAATAGGTGAAGAAGAATAAGGTGAGGAATGACCAGGGGAGTCGACACGATTTTGGTGTCTACATTTGCCCCTTTTTGTCTTGTTGGTTGTTCTGGACGAACTGCAAGACAAAAATAAGAGTGAGTGCCCCAGGTGAGGGATAAGGTTGATTTCGTCTTGTTGGTTGTTTGAATGAACTGCAAGACAAAAATAGGAAGCAGAATGCCCTGAGTATGGATAAGGTATTCCCCCTCAAAGCAGGAGTCAAGGGAAGGGAACCGGGAATCGGGTGCTGATTTGATAAAGAGTGGATGAAAAAGGGGTGAGGGTGAACGCTGCAAAAGTCGTGATTGCGCGCATACCACTGCACGAGATGGTTAGGCCAAAGTGTCGCAGGTCAAGGGTCGAGGAGTGCCAAAATTGAAGTAACTGGGCCCCAGCATTTAGTCGTCTGCTGATCGGGTCACTCAATCTAAGCTGAAGCTCCAAATGGGTCGTCGCGTTTTAGGTATCCCAGGCTCAGGAAGTGCTCCTAGAAACACGAAAAAGTCACAAGTAGTGCGGATCAACCGGCTTGCGATCCAATACTTGTGAGGGTCCAAAAAGGTCTGCGCACAATTCTGCTAACCAGTCATGAGGTAGCATACATGCAAAAACAACCAAGGCAACAATGTCTTGGAAGTGGTCGAGGTCGGAGGAGATAGGCATGATCGCCAATGGTTGGTGGTCGATGGATGGATGAATGGATGAAAGGATGCGGCCGAGCTAACCCTAGAAGACCCCATGTCAACTGAGTGCTGCCTACATAGCCCTGGTGATAGGTCCTCAGGCCGATGTAGTTCTCCTTAGAAGGGAGGAAGGGTCAAAGGGATGGAAATGGGTCGTGGTGAAGGGCAAGGTTATGGTTAAAAGAAGGCAAGAAGGTTTGTCCATCAGAGAGACGAACAAACGAGAATGGTCGAGCTAAACCCAGAAGACAATCGTGTCATCTGAGTGCTGCCTACATAGCCCCTATGGAAGGGCCTCAGACCAATGTAGTTTAGACAAAGGGTCCGAGTGGTAGACAGGTGGTTAAAATAGTTGATAGATTGGTCATGGTTATGATGAAATGATGAGGAAAAAAAAGATGTTGCAGCCTTTTCCAAATGGTGTATTCTGCAACATTGGTTGAGGGGTTTTTCATCCCTAGCAATATTCCATATTCGTGATGGATGTATGCTAAAAATAAATTGAGGTCTATTTATGCTTCAGCAAGTATTGGTTTATGCTGAACATAAATTACGGCGGGTCGATAGTTTCCATGTGTATTGGTGTCCATAAAAACTAGGGTGAATAGGCTAGGTCATGTTGATGGTCTGAAAAGAGAGTTGAGCTGAGTCGATTGACAAGTGATGAGGGTGAATGTGACCAAAGTGCAGAAGAAGTGAAAGGCAAATTTCTCTTTCATTGACAAGGACCAAAAAGATAGCATAGATAGGGGTTATGAAAACCAAGATCCCCATTAATGCGTGACGTCGTTGACCATAGTTATGTTAGAGCGGTAATCGAATCACTTAGACACTAAAGTGAGCTCGAAGTCCCTTGAGCAGGTAATAGGAGGAGGAAAGAGGGTAACCCGTTTTAAGAGCAGAGATAACTTTGCCCCTTTTTATAGGAGACCCTGAGACAACTACAAGCCAAGTCCATGACTCTTTTTTTTTTTTTTTTTGCGCAGACTGATCAATGCGGGAAGCCTGCATAGAGATGTCATTTGATGTATGGTCATGTTGCGAAGCTGATCGATGCGGGAAGCTTCTAAAATAGTGCTATTTATTGCCAGATTAGTCATAGCCATCCTTCGAGGGAGTGGTCTAGATTTTTGTTTAATAATGTTTGATAAGTTGGCCTAGCTGTCCTTCAAGGGATCAGTCTAGTAATACAGCAATGATAGTACAATTGTCCTTTGAGGGAGCAGTCTGTCTTTTTGATTTTGATATTGATATAGTGACCATGGATATGTGACATCTTGATTTGTTTTTACAGAAATGTGAGTCATGGACAAGATTATAGAAGGTCAAGGACTCCCTTTTATTAGGATAAAGCATCCACACATCATAAAAGGGTTATAGGAATTGTTAAGAGGAATAAGGTTGAAAGGAAGGAGGACTAAGAGGATGGGGATTGCTCAAGGGACGAGCTCAAGTTAAGTGTCAAGTGGACGAGTACTCGACTAGCAGTAGAACGGTCGCAGATGCAACACATTAAGAGGCTCAGGTTCTGGGCGTCCATCAAGAGAAGACAGACGGTAAGTCCCTGATCCATACTTGTGCATGATAAGGTCCGAGTCAATTAGGAGCAAATTTGCCCCATTTGCCTCTTTCCAGATTGGTCAGGTGTTGATTGATGAGTGGATGTGAAGTTGGTTGATATGGTTGTTGATTGATTGAAAAAGGTTGAATGTTTTGATAAAAAGGTTGGGTCGAATGTTTGGTTGAGATTTGGTCATTTAATAATTGGTCAATGGTTGGTCGAGGGTTGATTGGTTGGTATTTGGTCTTTGGTTGGGTCGAATGTTTGGTTGAGGTCGGGTTAAATGTTTGGTTGCTAGTTTGGTTGAGGTTAAGTTGAAAGAGTGATTGATATGTGGTTGAGACTGTGTTGAAAAATTGGTTGAAGTTTGGATGAAGGTTGAATTCCCCCAGCGGCTAGGGAGAATGTTTGACGGCGGATTAGTTAAGGTCGATTGAGGTTTAGTGGTCAGATGGACTGTGTTGATGTCGAATAAAGGGGTTAAAGGCAGTGAAGGGACCCTAGTCTGTCATGGAGATCCCGATTTAGATGACGAGGTTGGAGAGGTATGGGTCGGTGTTGATAATTTGTCAAAGGGGGGGTCAAGAGGATCCTTGATGAGAAGGGTGTCCTTTTTCCAGTGGTGATGAATGACAGCTTTAAGAGTGGAACAACGCTCGGTGTCATGTCCCAGAGTGTGATGATAATGACAGAATTTAGAGTTGTCGAACCAAGATGGCCTTGATCTGAGAGTTGATGAGTGAGGTGGTGTTGAAGGTTTGTTGATAACGTGGTTGAAAAGGGAGGTGTCATTCGCTAGACATTGGTGAACGACGACCTTGAGGGCATGACAATGCTCCGTGTCGTGCCCAGGCGTGCGATGATACGCACAAATGTGAGTGTCATCGAACCATGGTGGTTTTGGTCCGAGAGAGTGATATGGTCTAAGAGGCGGGAGATTGAGGTGAGAGGACTGCAACAATTTCCGTAAGAGCAAGGCATATGAACCTGCTAACGGGTCAGGATGTTTTATTGCAGAGAAGGTTGGTGACATTGGTTTGGGAGGCAAAGGAGGCATTGGTCGATGGTTTGAAGGAGGTATAAGTCTGACGGGTTGATAGAATAATGGAGGTGACTTACCTCTGTGAAGGATGGGAGTGGGAAGCACTCCGAGTAAAATAGACGGATGTGGGCCCAAGATTGAAGGTAATGACGAAGATAGGGGAGGAGGCCTCTGATGTGGTTTAGTAGCCTTCTTTGGTTTGGGTTGAGGGCCACCTTTATGTGAGGCGAGATTAGATGTGGGGCAAACACCAAGAGGTTTAATCTCTTTGGGCATGATGGATGCCTGTGCGGGTTTGGACTTAGATGTGGACGGTTTTTCTCTCGATGGAGAAGAGGTTGAAGGTGTGGGTTCTTTAAGAGGAAAGAGCTCTGGAGTAGTCATGGCTTCTGTGTGTAGTTGAGGAGTCAAAAAGGTATGATCGTCTATGGATGATAATAAGGATGAAGGTGAGGCAGCTGGTGTTGATGTGGTCAAAGCGTCCTCCAACATGGGAGAAGTCGCTGGAGGACAAGTGGGAGAAGAAAGTTCTTCACCATGTGGAGGAGGTATAGGGGAAGAAGGGTCTTCCACTTGTGAAAGAGGTTGGTCAGGGATAAGAGAAAAGATAGTGTCGACCGTGTGTATATCATGGTCTTGAGGGTCATTGATCATGGTTTGGATGTTGTCTTGAGTATGCGGGTGATTAGAAAAGGGTTGCTTGAAGATGTCAAGGTTTTGGTTGGGCGGTGCATCCGGGTTATCTAAAATAAGATTCCCCTTGTCGAGCATGTCCTGGATGATGTTTTTGAAAGTTTGACAGTGATCCGTGTCATGGCCTTTGACACGGTGATAGTTGCAAAAGTGGTTCTCCCTGTACCATGCAGGGATAGGTGTTGAGGGGTCAAATTGATGTGGTCAGATTGGAGGGAGATTGAGGACCCCCTGCTTGACGAGTTTATCCAAGATAGAGGCATATGACTCCCCAATTGGAGTGAATTGACGCTGTATGGATTGACGTTGAAAATGTTTATTGATGTAGTCTAATGTTGAAGATGATGATCGGTTGGTTATTGTTGAAGATGATGGTCTAAAGATGACAGTGTTTGCTGAACCCTTGGATTGAGAGTGGGCAGAAGAAGGTCTGGAAGAAGAATGGTCATTGGTTCTTGTGTTAGTGTTACACAATTTGACCTTATCTTCTTCAATGGCATGGAGTTCAAGCTTTCGGGCCATGGTGAAGGCCTCGTCGAAAGTGTGGAATGTTTGAACCCGCAAGGTGGATGAGATGTGACTTACACATGCTCGAGAAAAGAGCTCAATGAGCTCGGGTTGAGGCAAGAAGGAGAGTTGATTAATCAAGCTTTTCCAACGGGCGACAAAATCGGCTATTGATTCGTCGTCAAATTGCCTGATGGAGTAAAGGTCTGTGATCGAAACTTGTTTAGTGATATTGATTGAGAAATGGTCAACGAATAGTTGGGCGAGTTGGATGAATGAAAAGATAGAATGTCTGGCAAGAGAACTATACCAGTCAAGGGCAGGGCCAAAAAGCGACATAGGAAACGTGTGTAGAAGTAACGCATCGTCGTGGGCAATAAGATAACAGGCATGTCTAAATGCCCGTAGATGTTGTTGTGGGTCTTCCTTACTCTGAAAGCGAGTGAATTTAGGAAGCTCCCAATGGTTGGGGTATGGTCGGATAGGGACAGAAGGGTGGATGGGCTCGTTGTAAATCTGGTCATATGAAGAGACATTACTTGAACCGGAGATAGAAGCTTCGAGATTGGACATTTTATCCATCAGCATCTTGATGACGTCTGCTGACAGATTGGTGGGTTGAGTGCCCCCTAGGTTGTAAGGTGCTTGAAAGAGGTTAGAGGAGGCGTACGACATAGTCGGTTGTATAATGTACGGATGAGTAGTCGCAGGGGCAGAAGTAGAGGCTAAAGGTGGTTGCGTTATGAAGGTCGAAGGTATAGGCTGACTAGATACCGCCAAAGGAGGTTGTGTGACGGCATTGACAAAGGGCGAGGTAGGCACTCCTGCATATAGAGGCGCAAGAGTGTGAGGGGTCGAGGCAATCAAGTTCTGATATGATGTAGAACTTGGTTGAATTGCAGGTGGTTGAGGGGGTAACGAAACCCCGATGGAGGTTGGTCTAAAAATAGATGAGGAGGCCGAACTTTGCGTATTGGCCATGGTCGGGTTAATGGTTGAGGCGAAAGGTTGAGTCGTAAAAGGTTGGGTGGTGAACGGCGTGGATGTCGTCGCCACGTCGTCCGAAAGGTCCCACATTAGTTTTCTCGCGAGATAGTTTTGGAGGGCTGCGGTATTGAGGTCTAAGAATCTTGAAAAATCTTGGTCCCCTTTTGGGATGATAGGCGTCTGGGTTGGAGATAGTCTAGTAGGAATTCTTTCGGTCTTCGAGTAGAACTCCATTATATGATTGTTTATAGACGGGGTAGGCGAAAGCGATTGATGGCTAGCGTGGTCAAGAAGAGCCTTGGTTTGATTACGTGTTAGAACCATTCAAGGCAAGAAATAACGTCCTCACAAGCTCAAACAAGCAGATAAGAACTAAAAAGATGAAGACATAAGCAGATCCTAAAACCCTAGAAGTAAATTATTAGGATTATAGTGGCTTATGCCTTAGAATATGTGTAGAGGAAGGTTGGTTTTGTGAGTCAGGTCCTAGAAGAAGTAGTCTATGGATGGTTTCGGGTTTTGTTATGGTGCTCAAGAAGTCTGTGTTAGGGTCTGGTACGTGGCCTGGTGCTAAGGAGCAAGCTCCCCTCACTTCACGATTCCAGTGGTTAGCTGGTTTCGCTTAGCCAAAATATACCTCGCCTAGAGTTTATCCTCCGCCAGAGAACGGAGTGGGCTTCCCCCTTGGTGATGAAATCCAAGTAGGGTCACCGGGACGGGTAAGGTATCCGCTGGGGGATGAAATCCCAGTCGGGCCTTGTCTCAAGTAAGTTAAAATGTTTGTTTTGTGCAGGTGGTTTGGTCGTGTAACATCAAGTGATCTAGATTAATTCAATATGCGGTTTAATTACTATGTGTGGTCTAAAAGATGCAGGCAAACAGAGATGAATGCAAAGTGTTTTAATGCCCAAGTCGAAATGTTTGTTCGTATGAAGACGAATGGAGAAAAAGTCGAAGAATATGAGTTTTAGCTAGTCTAGAAGTGCAAGAAAGAAAGAAATGTTCGTTTTAGTTCTGCTTATGATGTCATTTAAGAAGAGATGAAAGGAGGTGAAAAGGAAGAAACCTAATGCACCTAAATGAACGAATGAAAGAAAGAACCCAAGGAGGACCTAGGGTCCCACCGGGCGTGCCAGAATGTTTCTATGCAAAATTGCTTTCTACATTCAAAAGAAGAAATAAAGAAACTAAGGAAATGGTCAAGGCTAGAAGTACCTGATAAAGTCATGCACACCGAAATCAGACGTTGAAAGATTCTCCTCTTTTGCTATGGAGGAATGACACCTGCGAAGGAAAGGCTAAAACACGGAAAAACGTTAGTCAAAGATATGGTGGGCTGTCAGGCGAACGCCTGATCCCAGAAGTACGAAGACTCCCTAGAAGGATATCAACCCACTGATAAAGAAGCAGAATATTGGATGAAAGTAGATAATAATGAAAGATAAAAATGATAGAAAATAAAAGTGCGTACCTGATATGCAGCACTATTCTGCACAGTCGCCGGCGTCGGTCTCTGTGGTGCCGACGTCGGTTAAGATGCCGTCATCGATCGGGGTAGTGACCGGCGTCGGTAGGGGCAGGTTCTGGACAGAGTTTGAATAGGTTCAGGATAGGGTCTGAGAGAGTCGGGACAGGGTCTGGGCAAGGTCTGAGAGAGTCGGGACAGGGGCAGGGATGTAAACGAGGGATGCTGGGTCTGAACAGAGTCGGGACAGGGTCTGGGTAAGGTCAGGTCAGGTCTGAACAGAGTCTGGGGGTTTGAAGAATCGAGATGATAGAACTGATAAAGAATAACCCAAGGAAGAAATAAAATAAATAGAATAAATACTTACCTGCCAGAAGACGCGATGAAAGCCATAGTTGGAGTTGTCTGTGTAGTGCCAGATTGAATGTAGATTGGTTGATGCCGAGAGTGTTGATGTCGTAGTGTGTTGATGTCAGAGTTCGCAGGTTGGTTGAATGATTGCTCAGGGTTTGATTGATTAGCGTTTCGAATAGCGTTCGGGATCCGGTCTCGAATGGTTGGTGGAGGTTGATGAAGGCGAGAGACGGTTCCAGAGACGGTTCGTCAACCGTTTCGGGAAATCGAATGATAATTGATAACGGATAACGGGAAGGTGACCGACATCGGCAGGATTGCCGACGTCGGCCGATAGGTGACCGATGTCGGCGACATCGGCCGGGTAAAGACCGTCGTCGGCAGATGCATAATGGGGATAGAGTCTAGCTTTAACTCTGTGCTCATTTTTACATGCTGCCAGGGTCAAGGTTGGTGGAACAAGTGATCGACAAAGGTTAAATAGGCGAAGAAGAATAAGACGAGGAATGACCAGGGGAGTCGACACGATTTCGGTGTCTACAGGTTTCTATGCCTCTTTTTTTAAATTCTTCTACTATAACTTCAGAAGTGGCTCAAGTTACTAATGCCAGTACCAAAACTAAGGTTTGTCCTAGGTAGGCAGAAGATGATGCTTATTTAAAAGCAAAGTTCCCAGCCTTATAGGCTCAAACTAGGTAAGATAATATGCAAAAAGGTACTTATCAAAATAATTACTCCTATCAGAAACAATATGGAAGAGGAAGAGGCTAATGGAAACCTAATCCCAATAGGGCTGCTAATGCATACAATCCTAACTCTACCACCAATGCAAGGGATATGGTACTAGTTCATATCAATTTGGTGTAGATCAAAGATTGGAAGCAAGACCAATTCATGGATGCCAATTATAATGGATAAAAATATCTAGTGGCTCAAGGGGTAGTTACTCCCCTCCTATTAAATGAAGATGAGGTGATGATGTAAGTTAATGAGGATTGACAAACTCAAGGAGAGATCTTCACCAATTTTTTGGTTGAAGACACTTTTGTGTTAAATCAAGGAGCCTATATTATAGAGAATACAAGGGCCAAGAGGAAGGATCTAGGAGGTGGAAATAACATTACCATAGGCTCATCCAATCCTCCTAAAAGGCAATAAGACATAGTTTCAAGTGTGATAGTTCCAAAATGTCTACATCTCTATCAAGTCAAAATATGGAAAGGTTTGCTCCTATTCCTCTAGTTTAAATTAATCCTATAACTAAAAAATACCAAGAGAAAGTAGGTTTGACTTATTTAAATATTTTATATTCTTTAATTAACACTAAAATATCTATTTCTCTCTGGGATGTTCTTCACATGTATGGTTAAAAATAACTACAAAAGTAATGATCTATTATCCCTGCTAGTGTCTCACCCTCAAATCAAAGTCATGGACATTTTTATCTCAAAAATTATCTTAGTACCATTGTTGAACCATTCACCAAGGATAAGAAACCTCCACCATTTTACCTCACCCTCATTATAGGTGGAAAATTAGTACATAATTACATAGTTGATAGTGGAGCTTTTACTTCTATCATGCCCAAAGTTGTAGCTGATAAGTTGAGCCTACAATATGAGACACATAGAAAAGGGGTCCTTCAATTAGATGGTACACCTATCAATATAGTAGGACTGATAAAATTCTTTAAGGTTTTCTTGCATGGTTGTCCTAGTTTTCCTATCTTGCAGGATATAGTTGTGGTTGATCTCCTAGCCCACTTTGCAATCTACCTATCAAGGGAATTCATAACTAAAATAGGTGGTTATCTCTTATGTTATTGGTTTTTATTATATTTTATAATAATATATATGGCTGAGGTGATAATTAGGACACAACCCCTTGTAAGGTTTCATATTAAACCTTACATTGAGACAAGTTCTAATTTGAATTGTGTTGTTCATGAAGAAAAGATTTCTATTTTGGATGATTGAACTTCCTCCAAGATTGAGGACATTGTAGATTTTTTTCTTGATGAATATGGTACTAAATACTTATGAACATGGTCCTCATGCTCTCATGGAGGTAACTAATCTATTAGTGTATTGTATACATGAAGAAAGAGTACCAACACCTTTACTTATAAACGAAGAGGTTGAAGATGATGAGCTAGGGAAGATGTTTTTTGATGGTTCAAGAAGTAAATTTGGTGTAGGAAATGGTATTATGTTAGTATCTCCATATAAAAAATAGTATTATTCTTCATATATATTTCATTTTAGTTTTACTTATAATGTATTTGAGTAAAAAGGTTTAATTCATGGCCTTTAATGGGCAAGGAGAAAAGGAATCAAGAACTTGCAAGTGTATGGAGATAGTGAATTGGTTGTGCATCAAGTGAGGAATGTGATTACTAAAAAAAACCCTCTTCTTAAGTCATACATACATAGGGTATGGGATTTGGTTGAATACTTCAATGCATTCAATATTCAACTAGTCCCAAGGGAACAAAATAGTCATGTTGATAGACTAGCTGCCATAGGAGCTCAATTTGATACTCTAACTACCATAAAGGAGGGAAAATAGTCTCATATTAAGGTCATTATCAAACATTATGTAATTGATAATGAAGTGTCTTGGAAAGTGTTTGACAGTGATAAACACATTGCATACTTCCTACAAAATGAGGTTGAGTTTTCTTTAGGAAATCAAAGGAGGCTTTAAGAGCAATTGGTTGACTAGATTGTACAACTAAGAACCAATAAGATACCTAAGGTTTTGGTGACCTTAGAAATTATCTTCAATGAGAATGATAAAAATAATAATAAGAAATTGATTATGTCTACAAAAGAGGAAAATTATGAAAGGGTCTTGATATTCAAGGACAAACTCCTCAAATTAGGCAAGGTATGTTCTACATTCGAAAAACAAGAATTCATTGAGCTATGTAGAGAGTTTCATGATATGTTTTCTTGGGAATATAAGGACCTTAGATGATTTGATCCTATCCTATAATACCATACCATTGAGTTGGAACCTAGAGTTTAACTGGTTAGACAAAAGCAAAGACCCATCAACCCCAAGGTTGAGCAACTCATGAGGTTAGAACTTACCAAAATATTTGAATCTAAGATAATATTTACCATAAAAAATTCAACATGGGTATCCAACCTTGTGCCTCTTATAAATAATATTGAGGAGATAAGTATTTGTGTGGATTTTAGAGATCTTAATAGAGTGTCACTTAAAGATCACTATCTTCTAACCTAAATGGAGCAGATTTTACAAATGGTTTCAGGTTCTCAACATTTTTCTCTTCTAGATGGAAATTAAGGATATAATCAAATTTTAGTTAGTGAAGATGATTAGTTTAATATAACCTTCACTACTAAATGGTGTATTTTTTCTTATAAGAAGATGCCCTTTGGTTTGTTTAATGCTGGTGCCACATTTCAAAGAGTAATGGATATGGCCTTCAAAGGATTGATCAATGAGATGCTATTAGTTTATCTAGATGATATAAAAATGTTTTCTAAAGATTCTAATGAACACATGCAACACTTGAGGCAAGTGTTTAAAAGATGTAGGTAGTATGGAGTATCTCTTAATCTAAATAAGTGCATCTTTGCTGTTCATGAAGGTAAGATCTTAGGACATATTGTTTCTAAGGATGGTTTGAATATTGATCTTAAAAGAATATATGTTATTCTAGGATTATCATTGCCCTTTAATAATAAATGACTTCAAAGTTTCTTAGTGAAGATAAATTTTTTAAGGAGGTTCATACCTTATTTTACATCCTTGGTGAAACCTATCACAACTATACTTAAGAAAAACTAAGTATTTTTTTGGACCAAAGAGGGTAAGAGAAATTTTGAAGCCATAAAGAAAGAAATTGAAAAATCTCATACTCTTGTGAATCCTAAATTTAATAAAGACTTTAAGTTGTATTCATTTTCTAACCTTGATACTATCTTAGCCATGCTAATGCAAAATAATGATGAGTGTGTTGAGAATCCATTTTCATTCTTTAGTCAAGGTTTAGAAGATTATGAAGTCAAGTACACTTTTATAGAGAAACAATTCCTTACTATTGTACTAGGAATAAAGAAGTTCATACATATGGTTTCAAATAATAAGATTCATGTTATGGTCTCTCATCCTAGCACCAAAGAGTTTCTTTTGAGCAAAGATCTTAGTGAAAAGAGGGCAAGGTGGATCACTAAGGTAATGGAGTATGATGTTGATATAAAATTGACAAAAGTGGTAAGGGGCAAAGGCCTTTGTGAACATCTAGCTTCAGATCTTCATGAGTCAAAAGAAGAGGCTCTATTCAATCGTGATTATTCTTAATTATCTAGTTCATTACAAAATGGTGAGTATTCTAATAATATGAGTAGATCACAAAAGAGATATTCTATATTGAAATATATTCCCTTTTGTCTTGTGGATGGTGTGATTTTTAGGAGGGACATCAATGGTGTGCTATTTAGATTCATTGATAATGATCAGTTTAGAGTGTTGCTTGAGAAGTTACATGATGGGACAACAGGAGGTCATTTCTATCTAAGAACAACATCTATCAACTAGAGTTTCTTGAGAACACTCCAATGAAGGTGAGATTGACATAATTAATGGAGTTGCAAAAGACTAGTGATAAATCTCATCAATCTATAGAGCATCACCAAGTACTAATGAAGATGTGTTTTGATAAGAAGGTAACTCCAAGATCATTTCAAGAAGGTGACATGGTCTTGAAATGGGATGAAGATAGAGAAAAACTAGGGAGACATACCAAATTTGATACCTTATGGAGTGGACCATATGTCATCACAAATTCAAGAAAATTAACTCTTTTCAGTTAGCAAGGATGAATGAAGAAGAACTACATATCCCTATGAATGGGATACATTTGAAACCCTACTATTAATAACTAAGGGTTAGTTTTGTAAATATTAGATTAGGTGTGTGTTTCATTTCTTTTTGTGTTATGTTCTAATAAGTTATCTTTTAGAGCACAAGTGTGTTTTTGCTTAAGTTCCTTGCTTTGTGTTTAGTTCCTATTGTTTTATATGTTTCATGTGCTATTCAAGGTAATTTATATGTCCATACTATACTCTTGTGACTCCATAGTCCAATGAATAGGATTAGGCAATTGGTCATGACATAAAAAACATGCCACCCTTGGAAAATCACCAAAAATGTTGACCATTTTTACCACAGGCCAAAATGGGTCAACCCCCTATAGTCATAATCTTCTATAGGGGATTTCATATGCCATTCTACCTTTGGTCATAGTCTAGCTTGGTCTTTATGTCATTTGGTGTTTTAGAGGTCATTTTAGAGTCATATATGTAAGTGGAAGGTCTTCATGGTGATCAATGTAAGCCAAGATCATGAGAAGGGTCCACATAGGCCTCAAAGAGTCCATTAAAATTTTCTAAAGTTCATGAACAAGCTTTATGAAGCCAGACTATCATCAAGACTTCACATGGAAACTAGAATGGAATAACTTGCTTTTGAATTTATTAAATATGCTCAAAAAGCCTCATGTGACCATCAGACCACATGAAATCAATATATTTAGGATCAAGATCATGATCTACAAGTTTCATATCTCGATGAGCCTTCTATCTCGAGATCTAAGCCTTCAAAGTTTAGCTTGTCAAGTCTAAGGAGCTAGGTCATCTAGGACATCATCCATGAATGAAAAAATTAGATCTTTTATGCATTTTTAATCTTCACTCAGGAAGCCCTTATGAAAAAAAGGATTATAACACTAGGTAGTACTTCATGTCAATAACATGCTCTAAAATTTTGAAGTCCACATGAGCTTTCTGGCTCAAGTTATAAGCTTCTATATATGGAACTACAACATAAGACATTCACACTAACATCAAGTATAAGCTCAAGCAAAACAAATACTTTTAAGATTAAATTTTATGGTCTCATGAACATCAATGATGGTCACATGAACATCATTTGATAGGAGCATGGATGTCAATTTTAAGCTCATGAAATAGACATTGGTTTTCAAACAGTGGGTCCCAACATATCTAACGGTTCACATTGCATTGTGCATCTTGATTCAATGGTGTAAGACGAGTCAAATAGTCAAGGAGATTGAGATATTGAAATGTCATATAAGTGCATGAGGCTAACAGACTAACAGTGGATCTTGAAATCAAATTTGAGGCTACCACATGGCGTAAGCTTGGATAAAGTTGACAAGTCAAGGGAAAGATCAATGAATCATAGTCAGTCATACCAAGCAAGATCAATGGTAAAAGATGGGTCAATATGTTAATAGGTTGAGTCAGGTATTGATGACCAATGAAATTAAAGGTCAAAAAGCTAAGGGACTTCATGGAGATTGAACACATGACCAAGGTTGAACCAGGGAAAGCTTTTTAAAGGGCACATGTCACTATTAGAGCTAGATCAAATGCCATAATTTGGACACAATGATGTAGTCAGATTATCAAGAACATATAGGGACACCATTAAATATCAATACAAACCTTTGGTTCATAGATTTATTACATATAGGGTACATATTTTAAAGGTTGTAACATTGTCTAGTTATTGTGTTTGCCATTTTTAAAAGAAGGGCCCATGAATTTATAAATTCTTGGTTATAGTAGTGACATAATGGATTTATGTAGAATTAATAGGAATCAGGCATTGATAAGAGTGTCATAATATTATGACTATAATAAACTAATTATCTAAGCTTGGTTTTCTATCTATAATGGACCCATGAGCATGGGGGAAAGTTTGAGAATGGTCTAGTTGGAACAAGAGTTAGCATTAAAAAAGGTGCTATGAATACATACATGTAGACCTCAATGGTTTCATATCTAGGATCAAATACATGAAAAGGACCCCTTCTCTCCACTATGCACACCATGCCAATTTTTTTTAGAGTAGTTATCACCAGGACAAATTTCTAACATATGGATCTAATTGCTATAATTGCATTGATGCTAGAGATTATCTTGAAAGCACTTGATCCCATAATTTTAACCACATGGAGCATGAGTGAAGGAATAATGAACTATTACAATTGATTGAGATGACTTAAATCAATTAGAAAGTTTTAAAGATGCATATTGGCAGAGGCAGTTCTAACTAAATTTCAAATGAGGTTGAACTCATTTAATTCGCCTTGGGACTTCTCTTTTCACACTTATCTCTCTCAAATGATATAAGTAGCTACCATTTTATCCTTCATGAGACCACACCATGTATGGTGAATCTATATTGGACTAATGCCATATTTTGCCTTTGAACATTAATGCAAGTCTATTTTTGAGTTTTGAACAATTGTCTAAGTTTTCAAGTGATGTATGGTGATGAGAAGTGATAATTCTCTATCCTTCCTTCCATTATTATTTCATGTTTGAGCAATATTTCCTAGTCTAATAGGTCATATAGTGTTTAGTCTAGTGTGTAAATATTTTTCAAGTGTAAAATTGTCCTTAGGGTGTGTAATTTTCCCTCTGGTTATTTTCCCTTGTGTTGCTTCTCACATCTCACCTCTATATTGAAATACTCATGTTACATCCCATTAAGACTTAGAGACTAGTTTGTATGCCTTGTTTCATTGTGGTATAAATATTATGGTCATGTGGAAGACATTTTGGTACATCACCTCCTTTAGAGTAGGTTCAATTTATGCATTTTCTAACTCTTTTCCCCATAAGCAAGTAATAGTTTGAGTGATAAACATTGAAAAATATATTTAGGGAGATAACCATTAAATCTAGAGGCTCATTTACAATATAGTTACACCCAAATACCTATAAATGTTCCCATGTTGCCCAAATTTGGAAGAAGTTTGAACAACTTCTTCTAGGGTACAAGATTTGGTGATAGCAAGAGGTATGTGTGAGTAATGACCCTTAGATCAAAGATATTTAGGTCTTCATAAGACCATATAGTCATGTAATTGTATTGTTCAATAAGATATCTCCATTATTATTTTTAAAATTAGAACAAATCATGCCTAAATTGAATTATTTTAGATACTTGGGTGACCCTAAGTTCATCAAAGTAGATTCATGTCCACTAGATTTTGATTGTTTATGATTTTTAAAATGTATATCTAAGTCAAATGCCCTATTGAGTGAAACAACACCCTTAATAATATTATTTTATTTTAGTCTCACAATTCCATCATCATCAATTTATTTTTTTACAAAGAAGTACTTATATATCTCATCTATCAAATGTGATTCAAGGACACTAGCATTATTCATGAATTTGACAATTTTTTAGTCATCATTAAATACTTGAAAACTATCCACATTGATTTGGATAGAAGGATATGGAACTAACTTAATTTAAAAATTATAAAAATTATAATCATTTAAAGGGGATAATTTCACATTTGATCTTACTAGAGAATCAATAGTTTGATCTTGTTCCTTAGGGATTTTTTCAATGATAAAGGTGTAAAATGAGTCAATTAAATCCCAAGGTTTGTGTTTGTGTTTATTCAAATAGGATATTTTTAATTGAAAATTTATTCTCACCTAATTTATTTCTATCTCCATATCTCTGAACATCTACAATTCTTTCACATTATGGTTTAAGGTAAACTGCAAACTAAGAATCATAACATCATACTTGACATGGTTATTAATTCAAGGGAATAAAAAATTAGATGAAAAAATATAATATTTTCCATAAGGGTCCACAAATTATATTCCCATACTATATCCTTAATTAAAACAAGAACCAAAACCATCAAAATGTAGGGTCCACTTCAAAGCTTTTTTCCTTGTCATTTATCATATACCTCTTGGTGAAGGTATAAATTTCTATGTCAAAAGAGACTAAATTGTTTTTTTTCATTTATTATATTGTATTTTGTGATTATATATTTAATCTTGGGTTCCTTGTCAACATAGACTTTATTTTCCATGCCTCTCCAGGGTACCCACATATGGGAAATGTTAGTAGCCATGTTGTCATTAAGTGTTCTAGACTAATATCAACTTAACAACATTCCATATGCCTTAGGAATATCTCTCCCTAGGATGTAAATGAATTATTATATCCTAGGCTTAGATGCTAACTCTATATGGACATTAATCAATTATCTTACCACTTTGAATCATATTTATTTAACTAGATGATAAAATTTTATATTAGATCAAGGGATTTGCATGTATAACAATGGATGAGGATCCTAAGTCAAATAAAAAATTATTTAATTTATTCCCAAAAATCCCAACATTAAGGAGAAAGGGAGGAAATTAATTCTTATTCTTATGAATTACCTTTTTTTGTTCACTACCTTTTATTTTTTTAAATAGGTTTCTCAATCAGTGATTTCAAATGTAAGTCACATTGTTAAAAAATTTGAGCCAACTCATGCAAGGTGATATTTGATTTATTTTTATTTATATCCTCCATTATGTTGTAAACACCCTTTCTAAGATCAAGGTGTGTATCTAATGAAGTACAATATCATCTAAATTTGGAAGAGGATGATCATTATTTTCCTTAGGATTAGGGGGAGTGGCTATTATTTGAAGGATTGGACATGGTGAGAGGTTTTTATTGTTATCCCTTGCTTCTTAGTGAGTAATAATTTCACTAGTACTATTTAAAAACATGAACTTACTTAGTATTTTATTCATGTTTTTTTGTATTGTTGGCTAGGGAAATTAAAGGTTTATAACATCATGGTTGTGATAGGTGATAAATATTTTTGGGAGAATTATGTGATATTAATGCTATGATGATTAGAGATCACCTTGTATACTTTCATTTACTTTTAAAATATTTCAAAAGTGTTTCAAAACTCAACACACTTTGATTCACCATGTTGTGTAGTATTATGTACTATGCACCAATTAGTCAAAACTACCTCACATATATTGATCTTAGGTAGTTGATTTGTTGATGGCTCAGGATTATTGGGATGGTTGGATGAGCAATTATACCTTTGATATGTATAATTTAAAGAATTTTTGTCTCCATTAATGTGACCATTTTTTTTTGAAAAGTGAAAAAAAATGTTAAGTTTTTTTACCATGCATTGTATTGATTCAAGTTCACCCTTTGTTGATCTTATGAAAAAGTTTGGGCATTGTTAATAGTAGAGAATAAGGCTTGACTTTGAATTGTGTTGTTGTTTTTTTCACTAGATTTCTGAGGAAACACATGTGATGGTTTATAGTTTCATGTATTTGAGGAAATGTATTCAAGATAGGCATAGGATTTGACACCAGATAATTTTGATTTGCATTTGTAATGGGATTTAGTTTTAAGAAGTTTTGATTGACATTTGGGCTAGTCCTAAGGATGTGCCCATGAAGGTTTAATTTCATATCTGCATTAATGGCCTCAAAATAAGTCATTGGAAAGTCAATCATATCTGCATCTTTATGGATGAAAACTAAGATAAAAATATTAAGAAAAATATTGAACATTTCCAAAAATAATGGAGTATAAGGCATTTATAATGTTGTTACATTACTATACATCTTCTAAAAATATTGCATTTAATTACTTAATTGGCCATTGGGTTTTATTTTCATGCTTTAAATTTCTTGGTATAGGACACTAGGGTCAATGAATTTTAAAAATTGGGCTATAAAGGTATATTTAAATTGATTCCAACTTGTAATAGAGTTCTCAATGAATTTTAAGAACTAGTTGCATGGAACATCTTTCAAAGTGAATGGGAATAGTTTGCATGTAACATATTGATGTCCTACATGTGAAAGTATTAGGTTAGATTTAAAATATGTTATATATTCCTCTGTAGTACATCCTCATTCATGTATAAATTGAGGAATATACCTCTCAATATTTCTAAATAGATCATAAACATCTCATATGACATTTATGATTGGTCATACTAACCAAGCTATGGTTTGAATAGATAGGGATTGAAATTAGTTGGGGAACTTATTGAGGTCCTTAAGATTCTTCATAATCCCTTTTAAAACCTAGGTTTTTGATGTACCTATAGAGGCTGAAGTAAAATAAGGTTTGACTCATAAGTGGGTCTAGCTAATCACAGAGGGAAATCAATATTGGTTTAGTTAAAATGGGTGTAGGATCTAAACTTAATTACCATTTATACACTCTTTATAGTGCCACATAAATTAATGATGTGTGGTTTTAACTTTCCCAACACACTGATGTTTTTCACCTTCATTTTAGGATTACCAATGTAACCTAAGGCATGAGTTGTAGGTATGAAATTTTATGAGTAACCAAGTGGTGAAATAAACTAGTTGAATAGTGTGGTTTGATATTTACCTCGTGATTTCCTTTATGGATTAGTTATTACCACTTAGCTACCTAAAAATACTAATATAAATATGAATATTCATAATGATGTTATCATAAATGAGTGAATTCGAATAAATAAATATCAAGTAAAAATAAGGGTAGAGTAGAAAGTGATATTTTACAAATTTCACACTACAATATTTTAAATAAATATAACACTTATAATATAGAATATATATTTTAAACCAATATTTAGATACATATAACATACACTCATATTTAGATGAAATAGTTGAGATTCTAGGGATTAATCAATAGTGAAAATTTCCCATAGCATCACTTTGAGAGATAATTAACCATAGTGAATTTTAATTAGAGCATATTTAATCATAGTAATTATGATAAAATCGAAATATTAGATATAGAAATATTTAAACCATTCAATAAATCGATCCAACAAATTCAAAATGAACATGTAAATATCATATAATGATTGATTTGAGCCAAAGAATACTTAATGTGTTAATTTTAAATCGATAAATCAAGACATGAGGAACTTAATAAACAATAAAAATATCTCAAAGTATACCAATATCCCTAAATTATTCCTTCCTAATAAATTTTAAATAATTATTTTATAGAAAGTTGGGGACTACCTCATCTTTTTTAATTTGATATGGTAAAAGTTAGGTTTTACAGGGACCTGGAACCATAAGAGTGCATTACAGAAGTTTAAACAAGCCAATCAGGGATGAGAAACCAAAAAGCAAAAAAGAATACTAAAAAATAGAAAGGTAGAGTTTTCATGTAAAATAAGTTTCCATTTATAAAATTAACCTAATGCTAAAAAATATAATAAAATTATAATACTTTTAAATCAAATGGATAAAAACAACCTTGGATCTCTAAGTCTCTAAGACTTGTCACTAGATGATGGAGTGACCACTTGTTCATTTTGAAGTTCATTGGGTAAATTTATGATAGTATTAGTATATTTTTGAAAAATTAATAATAGGAGGCATGAACAATGGTTCTATTCGAGTCAAAATAATTGAATGGTTATATAGTGGAATTTCAAGATTATCCATAACTATAAAGACTTTTAGTTTCCTTAGTGTCATAAGTGATTAAAACAATCATTTATTGACTTCTTATGTTTACATTTATGAAGTTATTCCTAAATATTGAAATGAAATTAACAAGGTGACCTATCAACCTGTGGCCAGAATGAGCTTATTATTTGGAAGAAACGATGAAGGGATATTAGCCTCCTTAAATAATTGATATAAATTTTGCTTACGATCAAATTAAATATTCAATAAAAAATAAAAATTAAGGAACAATGTTATCTTGAAGTGAACACAAACCAAAAATTTGAGGCAAATGTGATAAATGGGGTAACCATCATATAAAGATAAACCCCACACTAGTATTAAAAGCTTTCAATAAGAATATTCAATTACAATAACATTAAGAATCTAAGAGAATAATGACCTTAGGCCAAGAGTGAATCAAAGAGGAAAGAATAAGACTAGATCAATAAGATTATTGTGAGAGTGTAGTAGCAAGTGTTGAACAAGGGGAGAGGAGTTATAAATATCTAAGAGAGAAAAAGAATTATAAGTACAATTTTCTACATGTATGTCATGAATCTATAATCCTCTTACAAGTGAGGAGGATTTGTGTGCTATGTGGGGGGAGAGGAGTTACATACAAGTAACTTCAAATCCTACAAGTGGATTAGAGAGGTGAGTGACACCTCAAAAGGCTAAGATAAAGTGAATTTATAAATATAGTAAATACACACACATAAGACTTAAGATAAGTCTATAAACCTATAAAAAGGACCAAAATTAAGCTTAATTATCTAACACTCCTTGTTAAGCTTAAATTTAGGGTTATAAAAGTGGAAAAAACATTTTACAAACAAATAAGGGAGTTGAAATTACATAATACTCCTTAATAGAAACTACCTTCAAGAGGAATTAAAATAATTTGAGAGAATAACTAATATGGGAAGGTGTCACCAAAAGTTTTAAGGATGAAATTTTGATCATAAAAAATCTCCAAGAATTCTCTTTAGACAATGTGATCAATCTGCAATGGAATAAATGCCAATAAGGAGTAATAATCTAAAAAATTTTAAGACAAATAAGATAACAATAATCTTTCATGTTAAGTAAGAGACATACCAAAAATACAATCTACATACATAATATAATAAAAGTAAATCTAAAACTAGGAAAATTTGAATTAAAGACAACTTCTATCATAAAGTGTGAAAACCTGCATGAAAAGAAGTTAGTCAAAAGACTCTAAATAAAATATATTAACTTTGAAAACAAAACAAGGAATGCATAGAAGATTGAGAATATCAAAATAGAGACAAAAGAGATTTATCACTTGAAAAATATGTTATTCATGAAGCATTCTAATGATTATCAAAAGAAGACATATCAAAGTCTCTAAAAGATTCATTTACTTTAGGAATCCATATAGTTTTACCTTTAAAGATAGGATATTTAATCACTTTCCTATAATTAAAAGTGTCATGAATGGATTTACCACAAAATTTTCATGGGTACAATTTACGACATTTAGATATGCGATGCCCACGTTTTTACAATGTGCATAAGGTTTAATAGTTTTAACCGTAGCATGATCATTACAAATAATGTAATTAAAATAAGTTGCTTTATAAGTCCTTAGATGAGGAGGACATTATGATTCCAAATTTATAGTAGAAGAATTAGAAGTATTATATCCAAGACCTTTATAATTTACCTTAGATTTTGGAAAAATAGGTTCAAGAATACCATCTCCACACTTACCAAGCACACAACCTGAATAGCCCATGGTTTTCATGATTTTTAAGCCAGGGTTAGGAAAATAGGTATTCAAAGAAGTGTGAGGTTATTTAGGAGAACAAATAATAACATCATGAGATCTATTATTATCTGTAAAAGACACAAATTTAACATTAAGATCTTCAAAATACTTTTGTATAGTAATCATCTTCTCATTAAAAAAGCATTGTAAATCATTAAGAGTGTTGTTTTGACATTGAATTACATGTTTAAGATCAGAAATTTCTTAATTTTTGAAGGCAATAGTTTGTGTAATCTTCTTAAATACAAGAAACATGATTAATTTAAAATCCATTATGCAATGATGCAAATAATCAAAATCATTGTAATTTAAATACAAAATATTATCAATTATAATTTTCAAATTATCGCACATCAAAAAAAGAGATTACACTTCATAAAAAGTTTATGCTTTAGAAAAAAATGGTCTTATTAAGTAATTTCAAATGAAATTAAATTGTAAATAAAGTTCACACCAAAGCACCGCGTAACACGTTCTTGAAAGAAACTATAAAAAATAATTTAAGTTATTTTTAGGCTTGAATATTTAGTTAATTTAACCAAGCATAAAAAATATTTGAGTAAAATGTTTTTAAAACATCATAAAATAAAAAAAGCTTGTAAAAAAACTCTGAGCTTTTATCTTGAAAGATAAAACTCACTTTTTAATGTATGCATGTTTTAAAAATGAGACATGATTTTAAAACTAAAAAATACATGGAAGAAAAAAAATATTAGAGATGCTTTTGTTTATTAACAAGAAATAAAAATTTGTATACATGGAAGTATTTGTTTGATAAAAAACAAACTTGCCACTTATGTTTGATAAAAAAAACTTGCCTCTTTTTTCCTTTTTCTTTTTTAAAACATGATGTTGACAAAATATGCTAAAAACTGAGATCAAAGGATTTTAATACTTGAATATGAATAAATCAAATTTGAAAGTTTAAAAACTTACTTATACCATAATAGAATTATTGCTTTTGTATGTTTTGTTTCCATGTTGGACGATGTTTTGGTTTAAAAAAAGAAACAAAGAGCATAAACAAAAGAATCATAATGGTAAATTTGATGCAAAAAAATAAAATAAAATAAAAGTTATCTTAAATTAATTTTTAAAGCAATGATAATATTATTAACACACCTTAAAGGATAAGGTCACATGTATTATGCTACATAGAATATTAAACATAACAAAAATAAAAATTAAAAATAGCAATCTAAAATAGGTAGATTTGATAGAGGAAATGCCAATAGAAAATGAGGAGGAAAGGCATAAAGTAGAATAATAAGACAATAAAATTATAATGATGGGAATATGACAAGAATAAAAAATAATAATCCCTAAGTAGGACATGGCTTGGATGTGCCAAGGTAGTTGAGTAAATTCTTAGAAGAGCTAGGTGATAACAAAAAGTTTAGATTAATAATACTAAAATCAAAGGAAAAACACAAAAATATAAATGGGTTCCAATATAAATAATATTGGAGCATGCCAAATAGAAAAAAAAATTTGAGCACTATTTGGAAGAATGGCATAATGGCAAAAAAAAAGGTTTGAAGTGCCAATCTAATCAGGGCACAAATAGAAAACAAAAAATGAATGTAAATAAATGTCAAAAAGTCATTGGAAGATTCCAATGTTGAAGGCTAATATGTCAATGAAATAAAAATGTACTAATATACATCAACCTAATTCTTCACATGTAAGGTGCTATGAAAATGAGAAATAGCTAAGCATATAGTAATATAATTATTAAAACACCACATTTTTAAAAACATTTTAGTAGGTACGGTTTTGATAAAATATACAAATATGAAAACTAGGTTTTCATGAAATTTGGATAGGTTAGTCTCAACTTAAAAATAAAAGACCCCCAAAAAAATTTAGAAATAAATAATATACCAATTATAAGATATGGTTGATTTATTGTGACATATTTTTACTGTGATGATTTTTTTTTGAAAAAAATTACATTTAAAATTTTAAAAAATTGATTTAAAAGTGCTTATTAATAGCATATGATATTTTAAGAGCAAGATACATGTAGTCAAAATCCAACATGAAATTTCAAAACTAAAATATGAGGTAAAAAAAATACAAAAAAATAATGGGTTAGAAAAAATGTTTTGCTTCTTTTTCACCCATGAATCTGCACATGATCAAAAGATTCAAATCTTAAAATAGATCATAGCTATGATATTGTTACAAAAATATTACCTAAAATCAAATTAAATGTTGAATAAATAATAAAAATTAAATAACAATGTTACCTTGAAGTGAACACAAACCATAAAGTTGAGGTGAATGTGACAAGTGGGGAAATCATCATATGGAGGAAAAACCCCATACTAGTATTGAAAGCTTGCCAAAATAATCTTCAATTACAATATCATGAAGAAGCTAGGAGAATAATAGCCTTATCCCAAGAGACAATCAAATATTTAAGACAAGGACTAGATCAATAAGTGTATTGTGAGAGTGTAGTAGTAAGTGTTGAATAATGGAAGATGAGGTCTCTTTATAAAAATCTAAGAGAGAAAAAGAGTTACAAGTATAAGTTTTAGTATATGTGCCATATGCCCTTAATCCTCTTATAATTGGGAAGGATGTGTGTGCCATGTGAGGGGGAGAGGTGTTACATGTAAGTAACTCCAAAGCCTACAAGTGTACTAGAGAGATGAGTGACAACTCAAAAGTTTAGGATAAAGTGAATTTATAAATATAATAAATGCACACACACATAAGACTTAGATTAAGCCTATAAACCTATAAGAAGGACCCAAGTTAAGGTTAATTCTTCAACAATAATTCTAAAATATTCTCTATGTAATCACCGATAAGAGTAATTATATCTCCCATATATTGAGACCTTTATTATAAATAAGCTCTAATCTAAATTTTAAAACTTTGATAAAGGCTCACATCAAGCAAAGTCATGATTTTGATGCCTAGGAACATGCATTTTCTGACCACAATATAAATATTTTTTCAAATTATTTTCAATTCAAGTGATTTGTCCTAAATAAATATGTATAATATATTTCAAGACTTCACTCTTAAATTCATATTCATGAACCTTTTTAAGTAATTCAAATAGTAAATTCAAGGTCCTTTCATCAATGTCAACAACATTTTTAGGAAAAATTCTTTATTTTGTGTCTTAAGATTTTTCACTTTTCACCTATTGTTTCATCCCTTAGACTACCTTTTCTAAAATTTGATGTGAAAACCTTTTTATTGAATCTATATATTCATCATATTCATCATTAATACTTACATAACCTAATACCTTAGCTACTTAGTTACCTCTTATTTTTCAATGGAAATAGTCCTTCGATCTCACACAAAGTTGGGGTTCCATCTTATGTTATTTTTCTTATGGTGATTCTCTTAAGATTTCTTGGTGCCTACTCAAAATTGAGCCTAATATCTAGTTTATCCTCAATTATTATTTTAGGTCTCTATGATTTTTCAAGTTTCATATTATTTATCTAGTCCTCCTCTTCACCTTCTCGAGTAACTACAAACATGGTGGGAGGTGTGGAAAAGGATAACATCATAGAATGGTAAGGAAGTGTTTACGAAAATTGGAATATTTAGAATGGTAATGGTGGTATGAAGGATGGAATTAGCATATCCACTTTATCCTTAAATTTTGGTGTTAGAAGAAAAAGGGATTATATAGGGTTCACTGAGTTCTTAAAAATAAATATGGAAGGGGAAATGGATGTCCTCGTAAAGCTTTAACATTCATGTGCTAAAATAAAAAAAATAATATGGTTGTATGCTCAGTTGCATTACATAAGGTGTAGATAAAAATGGAGGGGGATAAAAAATGAAATACTAGGACGATAATTTTATATTGATGTGCTAAAAATTGATTGTGTAGGGATGATCACATTTAGATTCTCAAATACCTTGTTAACTACCTTAAAAATTATAATCCTAGTTTGAGTAATAAGATTATTTTGTGTCAAGGAAACATGTCTAGTATACACATGAGTAAATATTAGGGGTCTTGATATATCTATATAAGGGATCAAATGCCTTTATGAACTTTCTCTAGTGGGACTAGAGGTAACAAAAAATGTAGTTTCACTCATAAGTTATGGAACTGAAGTAGTGTTAATTATACTAGAAGAAATCATAGAAATATGAGATGAATAATGATATCTCAATACTTGGGTAGCCATTATTACCATATAAGATGCTAATGATGGATACAATACATATAATACATTATTATTAAGAATTGATTTTATCCAATGTGGATCATATAAAGTTAATTGAAAATATTGTCTTTCCTTTGCTACTTGAAATTGAGCTTCTTAGCTTTGTGGCCCCAACAAAATTATAGCTCTCATTATAAAATTTACTTCATCATTCTCAAAATTCATGTAAACCTTATCATATGTATGATCATTAATATTTTATAACATTTTGATATTTATATTTAACATATGAAAATATCTCTTGATGTTTCCTTTTGGATTTCATTACCTTTGATCATGGTCATTTAAGTTAAATGAATACTGGTGTAGATATAATTCCTTAATCAGGGTAAATTTTAGTGGCTATTTTTCATTTATTCATGAATATTTTAGTTTTATAAATTGGTATTTGGATATTTTATTGGGTGGTGAACAATGTGGATTAACCTAAATTATCTAGGTGTAAGTTATTTTTCTAGGTCAGCTTGCATACTATTTAAAATAAATTTCATACATATAAATATAAATTTTCACTTTATCAAAAGTTAATATGAGCTTATTCACCATTATATATAATATATAATTATTCAAAGACTAAATTTCTAAGTATATCAACATGGATACCACCAAAAGGTGCTTGTGTCTCTTACCAACATAGATTTCACTTACCCACAACATTGTCACTTGTCATACAACATAGATGCCATTTGATAGTGTAGTTGTCATTCAATAGTGAAAATATTATAGGACAACTATGGTGTCTTGAAATATATATGTTTTCAAATTAAACCTATGTTATCAAATGATAATAATACTATTGAGTTAATTTTTTTTTCAAATGATAATAATATTTTTGAGTGACAACATTACTATCAAGTGATAGTGATACTGTCAAATGATAATTGCACTATCATGTGATAACATAGTTGTCTAATGTTAATAGACCTATCTTCAACATTGTGTTTATCATGTGATGGCATTCTTATTATTCAATAATAAAGTACTCTCATACAAGAAAACTACTACCATATGTATGCAATAAAAAATACATCATGTTCATAAATCAATCCTGGATCAGATGGGAAAAAGCACACCTATAGTTCCAATTGGGGGGCATACAATTGTTAAGAGGGAGTGTGACTAATGTGAGGATCTGGTAGACTCAATTAAGGGATCACTTGTCATAAAACACCATGTGGGATAGGGTTTCAAAGCCTATAGTCTAACATAATCACATAATAACCTTAAAAGAGTCTTATGATTTAATATTTCACTAATTTAATAACAAGAAAAGTAAATCTAATCTAGTATGCCCCAAAGCTATGACACAAAGTGGGGGTTAGTAAAGCAAAGCAATCAAAACATGTATAGGGAACTTAAAATAATGTAAGTATGAGTAACACCCTAATACATATAATATGAAAAGTAATATTATTTGATCCAACACTTATGCTACTTTTATCTACTAAAAGAGAGGAGAACAAAGTTAGAATATACTTACGTAAATGTGAAACTGTCGATACTAAATATCTCCCTTGGCCAAAGAGGCTTCCTAAGAGGTTATTATGGTTCATAAGGATCACTTTGTTAGGCCAAAGCATCCAGGACCTATCCACAAGACTAGATTCTCCAAAATAAGAAAACTAAGCTAAGTTTCCTCAAGTAGAATGGTGGAAGAGTAGATTGTGAAGAAGCACGAGCGAATAATAAATCTTGATTGCATATATGAATAATGACCAAAATGACCTTGTATATATAGGAGTATATTACCCTAAAATTATTTAGGAATGTCAACTTTGCTAGGTCGACCTGGTAGACCTAGCATATTTTTGGGCTAACTCACTAGATTTGTGCTAGGTTAGTCAAGAGGCTAACAAACTAAAAGAGAGAAAGGGTCTACAAACTATACTAGGTCGACTAGGTCAACCTAGTATGTTGAATAGGTCAAAAGGGTGCCAAGCAAGGAAATTAAGGATAAAAAGAGGAAAAATATTAGAAGACTATGTAAAGGAGGAGAAATAACTTAGGAAAAGGTTGAAGGAATTAATTATATTGGTAATAATATGGAAAAAAGGGACAACAATCTTGTGAAGTACCAAAGGTCTGGCCAACCCTTTCTTGGTGCACCCCTTAGGGATTACACTAAGAGATACTGAGTCTCGATGGGTTCTTGTAAGATATAAAGCATTAATAATCAATAAAAGTTTGAAAATATTATGTGTATACATATGCCCCACTCGAAGCTCATCACATGTCACTAAGGTATAACATGGAATGGTGCTTCGAGAAAGAACACAAGGACACACATAATGTTGATGTTAAAAAAATTTTGAATTATTTTAAAGCAAAAATAATTGGAAGTAAATGATTGAAAGGGAAATTAATCTAAAAATTAAATGCAATACGTACCTTGAATTACATTTATTATGGGATGGTTATCTGTTGTGTTTGTAGTTTTGATTGTGTAGGGTGCAGAGACTACTTTCAACAAACCCAAGAATACAAAACTAAAGAGTAAAAAAAAAACAAATGCAAGAAAAGACAAGATAGTTGGTGATATGAAGATGGGATGTACTTGGGAAATTTGGAAAGCTGGGGTGATAGGTAGCTATGTTAGACCAAATGACCAAGTCAAACAAATAAGAGTAAATTAGGTAACTGAAAAGCCAAGGCTACTAAAGACCAAAAAACTCAAACAAGCTATCCTAAAGTAAGAAAGGCAAACTCACCAAATCAAACCAAGATTACATGTGAAACAAGATGGTAAAATAAAAACAAAATAAATGGTAAAAAGACTAACTATAAAGACAAAATGGTAAAATAACATTGATGAGTGAGAAGTAACTATCCACATCTCAATCATGAATGGAAAAAGGATGCATAAAAGGGAAAAAAACATTGTCAAGTGAGTAGTAACAAACCACATATCACTCTATAATGGAAAAAAGGTACAAACTCAAGTGTCCATAATAAAAAGACATCAAAATTACGATAATAGGTAAAAGGAAGGTAAATTAAGTCTAGTAAATATAAAGTGATATAAAGAAAATGACCCAAAGTTGCTCAAACATATTATTTTTCTCTAAGGATAGATAAAACTGAAACAAAGTAATGCTAGCATGTCTTTAAGAGATGAAGAAAAAGGAATTAGAAGAAGATGGAAAATAGATTTGGAATCACAATTTGTCTTTCAAAGGGGAAAAATGAAATGGGTGGAGGGGAGAATGAAGGAAAAACCAAAGTAGAGAGAATTCTTTATCAAATTCAATATACTCAAATTAGGTTTGGCAAAACAAGAAGACTTTTAACCTTGAGTGCACAATGAAAAACTTCTCTTAGTGAAACAAGTCTTGGGTAAATAAATAGAGTATATAGATCATCCCATGGAGGCTATATGCATGAAAATTAAAATGGACCTACCTCCCCATGACGTGTTCCCTACTCTTCAAGACCCCTTATAGAGCCATCAGTCTACTATGAATATTGGTGAGAAATTAGGTAGCACTGTATATTATTTTGAATCCCCTTATTTCAATATACCAGCCTATCACACCCCAAAGGACTTCAACTCTATGTGAAGCTGACTGTGGAGTTTGAGCTTTGATTAAACATAGTCGATGTGATTGTAATCACATCTTTTGGTATGAATTTGACTTTTAAAATTTATATGTTTCCTTTTATATATCATTACCTTTTGTTTCAAATGATTTGGATTTTAATTTTTTTTTTTATCATTTTTTCTATTCCTCCTCCATATGGATTTGAAAAACCAAACATTGGTGATAAATATGACTTTAATTTGAAAACTTGGGACAAGGTGGCTAAGAGAGAGAAATTCAAAGAGCATGAGGTCTAAGAGTCTCATAAATCAAGGTGAAAATAAAAGTGATATCTTGACTTTGACCTTATTTTATCCAATGAGGAGATGAAAGAAAGGGGAAATCAAGAAGAATGACACATGGAAAAATTTGAATTGCTTCAAATTGGAAAAAATGTGACAAAGGGAACAAAGAGGGATACAATAATAGAAAATTATGATTCCTTATACTAAAAATGAGGGAAATAGAGGAAAACATGCTATCATAAATTATTGGGTAGATTCCATCTAACAAAAGAAGCAAAAGCTAAAGTTTAAGAACAAGGATCATGAACATGAAAAGAATGGTAATTTTATGGGGAGGGTTGGGTCCTATCCATAGTATTAAAAATCAACTCATAAAAGGGAGACCCATGAGGGTGATAATAAGAAAGAGAAAATCAAAGTGAAGGAGCCTTTTGACAAAACAACTCACAAAGAAAAACCCAAAGGATGCTAAAACAACATTGACAAGCAACAAAAAGAGAAGAAAAATAAGTAAAATATGGTGGTTTTGAGAGGGATGCCAGGTCCTATCCATGGTCTTAAAAATAAACTCACAAAATAAAAACCCAAGGGGTGAGAAAATCAAGAGAAAATGCAAAAAGATAAAGAAGACTATGGTACATCATGAAACCAAAAGACCAAAATGGGAAGACTAAAGGTTTGAAAAAGGAAAGAAACTGTTATAGAGGGAGAGATCCATGCTTAAGTAACTTGTAAAAATATGTTAGAAAGATATAGATAGAAAACATGACAAGAAGGAAATTTTTAGGCAAAGTATTTTTTGAGGAATTGAGTGTTGGTGGGCTCTTTGAAAACATGGCCTTCATTATTTTGAAGATGATAAGTGCTTGGACAAAGAATGTCTTTAACTAAATATGGCCCCCACCATTTTGGGAATATTTTCCTTCTTTATCATGGGTGTAGTCTAATTTAAGGACAAGATCACCAACATTAAAAGTACAAACTTTAACACATTTGTTATGTTGTTGAGTGATGCAAGCTTTGTATTAGTGGTTATGTTGTAATGCCAAAAGATAACATTCATCAAGAAGATCAAGGGCATGAAGGAAAGGTTCAAGTAATTCTTCATTGAGAATAATGCTATGAAGAGATATACATAGAGAGGGAATCTTAAATTCTAATGGAAGGATTGACTCAGAACCATAGACTAATGAAAATGGAGTTGCCCCAATAGCAGTACTTATGTTGGTCTAATAGGCCTAAAGTGCAGGGTAGAGATGAATATGCCAATTCATGCGGGTGTCATGAATTGTATTTTGGATATATTTTTTGAGAATTTTATTGGTTTCCTTGGCTTGACCAATGAATTGTAGATGATAAGGCCTGAAAAACTTATGATTGATCGTAAATTTGGTACAAAGCTATTTAACATTTTTATTTTTGAAATTACCACCATTATTTAAAATTATGGTATGGGGAACACCAAAGTGGAATAATTTAGTTAAGAGTGAACTTGGCTATGATAAGACTGGTAACATTAATAAGGGGCATGGCTTCTACCCACCTGGTAAAGTACTTAGTATCAGTAATGATAAATACATACCCATCTTGGAAATGAGGAAGTCTACCAATGAGATTGAATCCCCATGTGGAAAATGGCCAAGGAGATTTGATAGTTTGAATCTTGATAGGAGGTGAATGGATAAGATAATTTTGAAGCTAATAAGGATTGCATTTCTTAGCATATTTGATTGCATATTTTTTAAGATTAGGTCAAAAGTAAGCCATACGTAGGCATTTGCATGCTATAACATGTCTACTATAGTGACCACCACAAATGCCCCCATGTTCTTGCTCAAGTAGAGGGGGAACCTCATCTTGCATAACACATTGGAGTAAGGTACCTTTGGCATTGCTATAGTAAAATATGTTTTGTTGAAATACATACTTGAAATCTTGTTTATGAATGCATGTTTTTTCATGAGACTATAGATCAGGAAGATAAGTTTGATGTTCTAAGTATTGAATGATATCTTGATACCAAGGGCTTTATCAAATAGTCTTAGCCTTGATGTGAAAAATGAGTGAATTAGGTGGTTAGATAGATGATGGATATTTTTTGATTTATATAATAAAGAAAGGATCAAAAATAACTTGATAAGTATGAAAGAGATAAGCTTAAGAGGCAAGAGAATCAACAATGGAATTTTAGTCTCAAGGAATAGGCTTGATAGTGAAAGAGATAAAGTCCTTAGCAAGAGTGGTTTCAATTTGATAATAGGTAATGAGGTTCTCACTTTTACATTGTCACCATTGACTTGATGATAAATGATATAAGAATCTCCTAAAGCATGAAGATATTGGATGTCAAGATCAAGAGAAGCTCTCATGCCTAATATAAGAGCTTTGTATTCGGCCATATTATTCGTGACATCAAAAGTGAAGCAAAAATCTAAATGAATGATCTTACTAAGAGGACTAGTGAGAATACAACCTGCCCTGACTCCTTTAAGGCATTTAGCACCATCAAAGTGGAGGGTCCAAGTATCCTCATACAAGTCAATATTAATTTTAGGGAGATCCTCAATAACTACCTTTGATTTAGTAGTACCAAAGGGAGGTGAGGATTATTCAAGATTATTAGCTTCAAAATCAATAGCAAAGATATGAAAATAGTCTTTAAGGGATATACATTGATTAAGACCTTCAATGAAAAAGATATTGTCATTGGGAAGATAATCTTGAAGTGAATAAGCGGCCAAAATGGGAGATATGATAAGTTAGTCAACTATGACTTGCCCTTTAACAAATTTTTATGTGATGATACACAAATCAAATTCCATAAGTAAGACCATCCATTTTCCAATTCAATTTCCAAGAAGAAAGGCTTTGGAGAAGAAATAACAAAGGGGGTTAAAATGAATGATGACATAAGTAGTTTGGTATAACATATAATGATGAAGCTTTTTAGTTGCAAAATATATAGTGAGGTAATCACACTCAAATTTTTTATAACATGTCTCATAATCAAGGAGGCCTTGGATAATGTAATAAATATCATACTCTCTTTCTATATCATATTGTTGAGAAAGCATTGCCCCAACTAAAATAGGTGTGGAAGAAGTATAGAGAATTAATGGTTTATCATTGGAAGGTGGATGAAGTGTAAGTGGATGAAGTAACAACTCTTTCATATTATCAAAGGATTTTTGACATGGATCCACCCATTCTAAAGCTATACCTTTATTTATAAGGAAATTGATGGAGTGAATGCGATAAGCCATTTCAAGAACATATCATCTAATTGCCCCAAGTTTTCTTAAATACGTATGAATATCATGAATAGATTGAGGAATGGGCATGTTAAAAATAGAAATTTTGGTTGGGTCAACATCAATGCCGTAAATAAAGACTAAGAATCTTAGTAATTTTCTAGTGTGACTCCAAAGACACATTTAAAAGGATTAAGTTAACTTTGTATTTAAGGAGATGATCAAAGATGATAGCAAGATCAGAAAGATGGTTCTTACAATTTTTGGATTTAGCAATTAGATCATTCACATAAGTTTTAACAATTTTTTGGATGAAATATGAAAAGATGTGAGTCATAACACATTGGTAGGTAGTTCTGGAAATTTTAAGTTTGAAGGGAATTTTTACATAATAATAGGTGACCCACTCCATGGTGAAAGTAGTCTAATCTTGGTACTTAGGAGTGTTATGAATTTGATTGTATCCTAAGAAAACATCCTTAAGAGATAAAATTTCATAACCAGCTATGGAATTGATCATGACATCTATTGAAGGTAAGGGGAAGTTGTCCTTAGGACAAGCAAGATTAATATTGTAGAAATCAATACAAATGTGGATGACCATAGTGAAATTCTTTTGAATGGGAACAATGTTAGAAACCCATTCAAAATAATCCATTGGTTTAATGAATTTAGAATTTAGTAATTTAATGATTTACTTATGACATAAATAAATAACTTTAGGTGGGAATTTGCATTGATTTTGATGCACTAGCTTAGTGTTAGGATAAGTGATGATGTTATGAAACACAATACTAAGGTCAATCCCAAGCATGTCTTGGTAGGACCAAGTGAATGCTTCTTGATATTTATCAAAGAATAGGATAAAGTTGTCATGTTCAGATAGTGAGAGTTCTCAAGAACTCATGACTGGTCAAGGAGAAGATGGGGTACCATATTTGATATGAGTTGTTTCTTTGATAAGCATGGCATTGCCATTTTGAAAATGGTAAGGTGCATTAGGCAAGGCTGAAATTGGATTTATTTGAGGATCAATGTTAGAAAAAAAGTTGTTAAAGAAAGGGGTTTTATTATTGAAATTTCCAAGTTTATGATGCTATTAAGGAAGTTGAGGTTATTGGGCATGAACTCAAGAATAGATTCGTCACTAGGCAAGGTAGGAAGAGGACCATAATATTCAACATCTACTTCAAGGTCTAGAATTTGATTGCCATGGCAATCATATTTAGAATGAATCTGATGGACATTAGTTGCCTTGGCCTCTAGTGTAATTTTAGAAGTAGATGAAGAGGATTAATTTGAAGAGACAGGAGTATGGATAGATTCAATTATGGGAGAAAAATTTGAATAAATGATAGGATCCATAGGAGGTAGAGAAGGTGTAGGATTGTTTGTAGGTTTAGAATATGTAAGTTTTTATACCACCCAAGGAGTATAAATAAGTGGAGAATTGGTGGGATATACATGACCTTCAGGATCTAAGTCATGATGTGTAGATATGGTATGTACATCCCAATTAAAGTTATGAATTTGGGCAAAAATATTTTGATAGTGCTAGTTATCCAAGTGTTGAGAATGAGCTTGGGCCATGATATAGTCATCATCATATGTTAGAAAAATTATACATGATTGAGAATCGGGGGGAGTTTTAGAAGGTGAAATCCCAATATTGATAAATGTATGAGGGGACATGGATAGAGTATCTTGGAATAATTTAGCCATTCTAAATTCATTGCAAGCAAAGGAATCTTTAGGTAAAGATGGATCTTGATAATTACATGGAGGGGAAAATTGGTAATCTCATCCATGATAGGAATAGTATGATCTCAAGTTAAGAGAGAAAAAGGAAGCCAATCCATAATATATGAGAGTAGCTTGTTAGTATTGTAAGTGTGCTACAACTCATTGGGATCATCATCATCAGAATATACAAGAGTAACTTGAAGATTAGGATTCATGTTGATGAACTCAGGTAAAGGAGCACTATTGATTTTATAAATTATAGGAATTCGATATTAAGGCTTAGGATTGGGAAGTTGGATGCTCCATGGGTTGGGATAAACTTCATATTTGTAACAATTTTTTTTATGTAAGAATATAATACATTGACTACCAGAAGAGGTGATGGACCTCATTCGATGAGTCCATGGATGACCAAGAAGAATGGTATAGGATAAAGGAAGATCAAGGACTATAAGCTTAGTTTTGACAGTCTTAGGTCCAATAGTCAATGGAAGCCAAATGCAACAAAGTGTATTTTGATTAGTATTATCAAAGCCATGACAAGTAAGATGGGTTTATTTAAGATGATCTTTGTTATAACCAAGTTGTTGAATGAGCCATAAGGATGTGACATTAATACTAAAACCTTTGTTAACTAGAATTTTTTAGATAAGGGTCGTATTAATGGCTACTTTGATAAAGAGAGGTGGATCATCAACATGAAAAAGAATTTTTTCATTGATCATGTCCTCCTCAAGAGATTCAATGGAAGGCTTGGAAGAAGGACACATAGTCTCAAAGTATTGACATTACTTAGTTTAGAATCAATAGAATGTGGCATTTCATCTATGGAAGATGAATCTTCAATTTTTTGAAGTTGTTACATAATAAATTTGTGATGATAAGGTGAAGTGTGAACCAATTCCATAAGAGGAATCTTAAAAGGCATAGAGTTGAGTTATTCAATAAAATTATAATGTGATTTAGAAGAAATAGCATGAGGTTTAAAAGGCAAATTAGATTTAGGAGGTATAGATGTGGTGGGAAGATCGGAAGAAGGAAGTTGTTCTTCAAGTGCTTCCAAATCATCATGAGTGGTAGTGGCATATTTAAGTAATTATTCTTCTAAAGATGGTTTCTTAGGCTTGGTAACAAGATCTTTGTGAGCTAGTTTAAGATGATAATTAAGATTAGTACTGTTGACATATTGAGAATTGTTATCATATAGATCATAATCAACATTGATGACACAAACATCCTTGACATTTGATTGATTATTATTTGAAGAATATTTTGGATTGTTAGAAGTATAAGATTTAAAGTTTTGTCATTTTTGAGATGTGGTAGCATAATCTTGATGATAAAGTTTGATCATAACCTCATTGTTAAATGACTCACCAAGCATATAAGAAACAACACATTTAGTGAGCCCTTTGTTAGATTCATGAGAATGCTCAATGCTAGAATGAAACTAGGAAAATAAATTGGGATCATACCACTTAGGAGGAGCATTGAGATAAATGAAAGGTTTTGAGGGTGGTAAAAATTGTTTCATTTGTTGAACTGAAAGAGGTGTATAAGATGGTAAAGGAACATCAGATTTAGAAACTCCAAGTTTGGTTTGGGGTGTATTACTAGTGATAGCATTAGATGTTTGAAAAAATCCTTTAAGAAGTTTATGATTGGGTTCAAATTGCTTCATAAGAAAGTCTTGATGCTTAGCTTGGTCAAGAGCTTCATTAATATTTTGAGATCAAAGGTTTGAATCTTGTATTGAAGAGTGGGACTAAGAGTGATAATAAATAGTTTGATTAAATTATCATCGGTCATATTATGATCAACTTTATGATCTAAATATTTCCATTATTTAATAAATTCATGAGCTGATTTAGTAGGAGATTGTTTAACATTTATTAAGTGACTAAGACAATTTTTAGGAAGATCATTATGTTGAAACTCTTTAACCAAAGGATTGACCAAATATGCAAGTTACCAAATAGAATGTTGAGGAGGTTGAGTATGCCATTCTAATACGTCACTAGTGAAAGTTTTGACTAATATATTAGTTGTGGACAATGTATTAGTTTGGATCCACTCTTTGTAAAGGTTACCAAAGGCTTTGAGGAATGAAGTAGGGTCTTTAGTCCCATCATATTTGATAGTGGGAGTTATGTTACTAATGTCAATGGATACAATGAAGGGAGACAAAGACTCCTTTTGAATGGTTTGAAGCATCTTATTATTCATTATGGGTTGAGGAATAAAATTACCTAAGGCATCTGTAAGAGGTGGAGGAATATAATTAGGATTAGCTTGAGGATGAATAGTTGTAGGTTGATTAGTTACATTGATTAAATATTGTTGAAGTTGCATCATTTGGTTAGTATTAGAGTTTTGCATGATGTTAATTTTATGAATGACTTGAGCTAAGAGTTGGGTTGTATCAAGAGGTGAGTTAATGTTGGTTGGAGTACTCCCCAAATTATTATTAGGGGGAGGATTATTAGAAGGAGGGTTATTAGTGGGATTATTAAAGAGGTTTGTATCAATCACTCCTATGTTGGTTTAGAGAGATTGAGAAGTGTATCGATAAGTATGGAAAGGATTGGATCCATAAACTTCATATTGTGGTGTTATTTGCACCATGTTATAGTTCATAGATGAAGGAGGAGAAGAGGTACCCCAAGAGTGATGGTTATCTTGGGAGGAAAAGAGAGGGAGGAATGAACATCCCATACAGTATCTAAATGGATTTAGGTTGTCTAAAAAGATTCTAATAAGACCTCATTTTTATTGAAGAGAGATGAAAAAGATGCAAAATGAGAAAAATGGGAAATTAGATTGAAAAATAGGAAAATTAGGAAATAAAACTAGATCGACCAAATCAACCTAGTGCAGGAAATAGGGTTTAAAGATTGTATTAGGTTGACTAGGTTGATCTAGTGTAGTGCATAGAGTCATAAAAAGTATAGGGTAAATTAGGTCAACCTAGTACAGTAAATAGGGAAGAGGAAAAGATTGATAACAAGTTTGGAAATGAAATAAGATAATTTGTAGCTAATATAAGAAAGTAAGTGTAGAAAGGAAACACACAGTCAACTGAATTGACATTGGCCAATCTAATTGATGTACACAAAGCAAAATCTTACACTAATGATGGATAATGAAATATTTTGCACACATAATTGATCAAAGAGAAAGAAAACAACTTGAAAGTAAAACTAGCTACTTGGTTAAACTAGAATGTTGATTAGATTATTAAGAATAATTTTTAAATGTATAGGGAGATTGGCTATAAACAAGGTACTAGATAAAAATATGAGGATAGTTTTAGGTAAGTTTTAAGATGAAAAGGACTATAGTGATAATGATATAGGCTTGGTATTAGGGCCTACCCCATTATTTCACACACTACAATAATAAGTGTAATCAGTGCTTATCTAAAATATACCATTAACCATGTTTTATACTTGACCAGAGCATCAAGTTGGCTTCCCCCTTAGTGATGAAATCCATGTAGAGTAGATTGGGTAGTCAAATGTTTAAATTCTTGTTGATGTTTATGTGATTTGTTCATGTGTGCAAAAGAATAGAAATAGTGTAAATAAATGATTATTGAAAATCCCCTAATTAGATTATGTGAGCTATTCTAAGCATGCAAACAATTGAAAAGAAAGATGTGATAACATATATGGTTAATTATAACTTTGAAACAAGGTTATAGTTGAGAAACTATATAGACAATCATATAGAATAGGGTCAATAGGGTCAAACTTGTATTATGAAAGCAAAGTCTAAAATCAAACTAGGTTGGTTAGGTCAACCTAGTTATTTCAAGAAACATAAAACACAGAACTAAGTCCACAGGGTCGACCTAGTTGACTATACAGAGGTAGTTTTGAAGACTAAAAACTATGCAAGGAAATTATATAAATATAAAGATACAAAGGAATAAAAATAGACCTAAATGGTTTAGAAATGAAAAGGAGAAGATTGTTGATCAAGAACCTTAGAGAAAACTATCAAAAACCTATAAACTAGGTCAAGCTGGTCGATCAAGCAATACATCAACTTATTGAAAAAGTGCTAAAAATGCATAGGTTGACCTGGTTGCCATAGTAGACTGGACTAGAAGTATGAAAACCTAAAAAAATTATACTAGGTTGAACTAGTTGATCTAGTTATTTGAACAAAGTTTTACAAGTTTTAAAACCTATACTAGGTTGAGTTGGTCGAGCCAATTACCTATTCCTATAAACCTATGCACATAGATAAATAAACTAGGTCGATAGGGTCGATCCAACATAGTAAAGATATGATAAAAATAATGATGAATAGAAATTAAATAATTGAAAGAAATTAGGTTCACCAAAATATATACAATCAAAAATACATCATATCCATAAATCAATCCTGGATCAGATGGGATAAAACACACCTACACTTTTGATTAGGAGACATATAATTGTTAAGCAAGAGCATGACCAATGTGAGGATCCACTAAACCTGATTAGGGGATCAATTGTCACAACACACCATGTGAGATAGGGTTCTAAAGCCTATAGTCTAACACAATCACATAACAACCCTAAAAGAGTCATATGATTTAATATCTCACTAATCTAATAACAAAAAAGTAAACCTAATCTAGTGCACACCAAAGCTCGTGACACAAAGTGGGGGTTAGTAAAGCAAAGTAATCAAAAAATGTATAGGGAACCTCAAATAAAGTAAGCATGAGTAAAAACCTAATACATATAATATGAAGAGTAATATTATTCAAGCAAACACTTATGCTACTTCTATCTACTAAAAGAGAGGAGAACAAAGTTAGAATATACTTACCTAAATGTGAACCCGTTGAGACTCAATCTCTCCCTTGGATAAAGGGGCTTTGCAAGAGGTTTTTTTGGTTTGTAAGAATCACTTTGTTAGGCTAAAATATCTAATACCTATCCACAAGACTATATTATCCAAAATAAGAAACCTAAGCTAAGTTTCCTCAAGTAAAATGGTGGAAAAGCAGCTTGTGAAGAAGCAGAAGTTAAAAATAACTCTTGATTTCATACATGAATAATGACTAAAATTACCTTGTATATATAAGAGTGTCTTACCCTAAAATTATTTGAGAATATTAGCTGTGCTAGGTCAACCTAATCGACCTAGCACATTTTTGGGCTAATTCACTAGGTCTCTACTAGGTCGATCAAGAGGCTAACAAACCAAAAGAGAAAAAGGGTCCAAAAACTATACTAGGTTGACTAGGTTGACCTAATATGATGAATATGTCAAAATGGTAACAAAAAAGTAAATGAAGGATATGAAGAGGAAAAAAACTAGAATACTATGTAAGGGAGGAGATACAACTTAGGGAAAGGTTTTAGGAACTAGTTGAATTGGTAACAATATGGAAAAAAGGGAAAATAATATTGTGAAGCACCAAAGGTTTGCCCATGCCTTTCTTGATGAACCTCTTAGGGTGTGCACTCAGATAGATTGAGTCTCTATGGGTTCCTACAAAATTTAAAGTGTCAGTAATTGATAAAAGTGTGAAAATATTATGTGTATACACCATCTATCTTTGAGTTTTTAATATAGTTGCACATCGACATACCTTATATGGAAAGTTATGTTTTGTATGCCAATTTTACTACATGCTTAAACATTTTATATTAACTTTCACTATACTTTAAAAACACATACTTATAAAATTTCCAAAAAAAACCCAAGTTCGTTTCTATATGGGCCACTAAAATTTACCATGACCTTAATTCATTGCCATGTTTTATCGATATTTATCCCTATATTCAGGTGTGTACAAGGACATTATGATTTATTATTATTTAAACCTTCTACCCATGTAACAAATTGGTCTATAATTTCTTGTTCTACTACACATAGTATTTAAACTTAAGTTGTGACACTAGAATAACTTTTATTATGATAACTATGAAATCAAAGTAATACCAATATGATCCTATATTCATAATGGATTTTATAATTTCATCTAAAAGTGTCAAAAATATCTTTCCATTGATAGAAAAATAGGTAGGTAGATAAAATTAATTACAAATCTCCTTAATTCAATCTCAATATTTTAACACAAGTTAGAAAACTCCAAATGCATTGGAGATTGAGAAGATGGAGACCACCTAGGGAAATTTAGATAATCGAATTTCATAGTGGCACAACATGAATTCACTATTTATGAAATCATATAGAAGCTATGAAATTGTCTTACCCCTAATATTTGATGTTTCAAATTTTAGGAATTGACTTCTCCTAGGGTAGGAACTTTCTTATCATTTATAATATTTTCAAGAAATGTGACTCAAATTTTATTCACATGTATAATGTCTAAAGCACAATATAATATATTCATGAATGACATACCAATATTGTACCCTTATTTGAAATTTTTTATTGGGTATGTATCAATGTCTTATTTATTGACCCAATTATCAGTGTCATCCACTTGGTCTTTGAGAATTTTTGTAAGGTCATGTTTATCAATCCAATCTAAGGAAACCCCTAATTATATATGAATGTGAAAGTGGAAATTTTTAATATTTCTCAAAGGCCTTTCCATCTATGAAATATATATCTTATATTTTAAATTGGGTGAATAGATTATATCTTCCCTACAAGGAGACCTAGTGAGCAAATTGAAGATAAGATCAATATAAGGAAATATCTATCTTAAATACTTTTTTTTGGTGACTTATGTTCCTATTAGTGATTAGGTATTTAAAATAATCAATTTGAATTTGAGGACCATCCACATCATCTATGATCACTCTAATTTGATTTACTATTTGAAATAAAGTATTATAATGATTGAATCATATGACCTTAGGTATGTAAAATGTATCCATGTAATCTTAAAAAGGTCATGTAGAAGAAGTGACCATGGTTATTTATATACATTATTGGAAATATTAAAATTATTTAAGAATTTTTTGTGGTCACTTGATTACAATGAATCAATTTGGAATGGTCTGTGCACTTTGGGATGTTGTAATCTCTTTATTTTAGACTTAACAATGGTAGCTACTATGAGAAATAAATTGGATATTGCTTTAAATATATATATTTTTAAATTTAATTTTTTAGTGATGGCCTTAGTCATGTCATGTATTTGAATTAATTTAGAAAGGTGGCATATCATAATTTTATTAATTATTTTTCCCATTGTAATTTTATTTTTCCATATTTGTTTGTAAATTTTTCCATGAACTCATAAATATGAAATGTGTAGTGATTATTTATTATATGCTGCATGAAATTCAAGACTTTTATAATTACTTAGATTGAATTATGAGTATTTGTGTTTTTTACACCTATATCCCACCTAGTAATGAACATACATGTTTTTAATGTGAGAGGACCCTTTCACTTATCCCTACCTTTTCCATGATTGATGATAATTTTCCATGTGGAGCCTTTAGATTTGATTAGACTCATATAGTCCTTATTTTTAATAAAATAATCATGATCCATAGTCACTATGTAGAAATCATAATGAGAAATGTGGTACATTATGATTACTTTAAAGTCATGTAGTGTTCATAGCTTCAAAAAGTTCTCAAAACTAGTATAGTCACATGACTAGTCAGAGTGTGAAATGTGGTTTTTATTAATTAACTCAAAGTCACAAAGTGTATGGTGCTTCGATAAGTTCTTGAAATATGACATGGTAAAGTTTGTGACTATGAGATTTCATTGAAGCATATGCACACAAATAATAAACATAATTCAATCATACAAATACTCCATAAAATTATAATAATCAATAAATAAAATTACAATTATCTCAAAGGACATGGCATTCAATAAATAACTATGTAAATATGAAGTATGATTCATTGAGTTCCTAAAATTCACCTGGTTAATGCCCTTGAAAGTGTGTAATTCAGTGGAGTTCAATTCCAAGTAATCTATATATCATGACAAGGATAAATCTTGAAAGAATTATTAAAATTAAAAAATCACAAATAAAAGAGACCAAATACCTTTTCATTATATCATGGATTCATGGAGTTGGTAACAACTCCTTGATGAGACTTATTAGATATGGCTTTTGGGTATAATGTGAAATTCAAACCTTAGGACACAACCAAATATCCAAAGTCATATTTACGTATTAAAATGGCTTGTATGGATATTTAGAGATGTAAATTCATGATCAAAATGGATTGCATTATGGTTAAACTAGCTCTATAAGGTACTATGAGGATCTATTGATGAAAATTGAAGAAAGAGATATAACTATGTTCTTATACCTTCTGATCTAATTAAAAAAAATCTTCATTTATAAACAAGTGGGGTCTTCATTTTTAAAATAAATTAGGTAGTGTTGGTCACGATTTTACATCTTATCTTATCCTTAATAAAAAACATCTATTTTTATGAAAAAATGTCTACTTATTAGTTAGATCATTGATTATGTAATCAAATATATGTTTTTGTAATTATTTTTTTAGATTTTTACTTTTCCACTTTGCATCTTTATTTTTTGTACAATTATTTTATAGGAAACATTATGGTTGTGGTTAAATTTTATGCTTTTTGAATAGGAATAAATACATTGGTATTTATTTCATTTCTCAATTTGTTAAATTTTTAGCTATATATTGATATAAATGGACTAACTACATTCTCCTTATCTGAAGTGGATGCAATATAGCTCTACCATCATTGAGTAGTAAAAAAGGATAACATTAGAGGGGATATGGTAGAAAATAACGACATTTGGGGTCATAAATAATAAACTTGGAATAGTCACGCACTCAGGCCATATGTTTGATTATCATGTTTTGTATGCTCTGTGATTTCACTTTGGATATTTTATGTGATTTCATAATTTAAATTAGGTGTTAATTTTTGAATGAAATGTTATTTTGGTAATTTATTTTTGAGTTAAATTCTTGCAATACATTTTGAATCAGATATTAATTTTATATCGCTTTAGTTTTTTTTGCACAACAACCTTTTATCTATTTTAAAAATGTGTGGGATTATGTGTGAGTTTTATAGTCTATATGTCATAGTATGTTTTCATAATTATATCCATACTTGCATTTGTGACATTATGTTAGTATTTCTTAATTGATCATATTTTAAATGGTATTTGGTCTCAATGCTTTGTAACTATATATTTTTTAGCATGAAGCATTAGTTTGAATAACAAAAGGTATAATAGACTCTTTTTTGGGGGATCATTAGACTCCAAGGAAATATTTAACCCCTTTTGGTTTACCTTACATTACTTGGAGTTTTTTTTGAAATCATTAGCATTGAAACATTAAGCACCCAACTTAGTTTTTTATAAAATGATTATTTTTTACATAAATTGGTTTGGTCAAAAGGCATAATTCATTAGGGTTTCATGAGTATTAGAGGAAAATATGTCAAGTGGATATGGATTAGATCATTGACTTTGTTAAAATATAACCATGATAAATGTGTGGGGTTTTTGGTGGGAAACTTGTTCATACTTGTATAACAAAATTTTAGAGGAAATAGGTAGTAAACTTGACCTACACGTAGGGCATGCATTTATCATTTTGTGTTTCCAACTAGAACTAGAAGGAAATGATATAATAAATATGGAATGTAATGTTGAAGTGGATAAATTTTGAGATGATTTAGAAGGAATAAAATTAGAAAGGACATGTCATTTGGAAGAAGAAAGAGAAAGAGGAGGAAAAGGATGACGTCTCAAGAGAACACAACTTCTATTCTTTAAAACCACATAATTTTTAAATCTGGAAAAAGTGGGTTAAGGTTAAAAGAGGAAATTTTTATGTTTTTCTTTGGGTTTCCATTCATAAATTATTGACAATGAAAATATGGGTTAAACCCTAATTATAGTAGGGAAACTAGTTATTTTATGTTATACGTAGTCAGAATGTGAAATGGGTTTATCCCATATAGTTATAGAAAACATACATTTATTTTATGTTTTGAAATCCATTTTATGATGAACCCTCAACCTACCTTGAATTTTGGGAACAATAGTTTAGTAGTCTTTGGAGAAAATATTGGGTTATTTGAGATGGTTGTGATTTATTTTAACCATAAACCTCTAAATTTTTCATTGGTTACTCATTTTAGTTTTATTCAAATTTATGATAAGGATAAATGTGGTTACAAAACCCATTTTTACCCAATATGGGTTTGGGGGTGAGAGATTGCTCTCATCCACAAACTCAAAAATTGGGAAATCTAATTTTGCCTCATACAAACTATGTAGAAAATTATTATGTGACATGATTTCCTTATTTTAAACATTAATAATTTTTGTTTAGGATTCTTTGGGTTTATTAAACCTAGACCTTTAGGTAGTAAAAAAAAAACCTATAGGCATAGGGTTAATAGGCAATAAGTTGTGTCTGATTGTTTCATTATATATATATATATATATATATATATATATATATATATATATATATATATATATATATATATATATATATATATATATATATATATATATATATATGGTGTAAATACTTGCTGGAAAACACAGTAATGTGTATTATTTTTCTCAAGTGTATTGACGCTAATGGTTATGGATAGTGATAAATATGGTCATAATTAAACTTTAGATAACTTGAGATGAAATGTAAGTGCTTTGAACTCTTAATAAATGTGAATATAAATATTTAATCCATACTTTAGTTTTGTATATATTCTTCAAAATAACTTACATATTATATAAATGACTAATGGGGATTAAAGGGTTAATTACACTAGTCATTTCATGTAACCAACTATAGTATCAGAGGAAAGAATATTATATAGATATATACAAGTAAAATTAATTATAGGATTTTGATTCAAGTAAATAATTTTGTATTACTATGAATAAAATAAAGGGGTTATAATTATCAATATGAATTCTAAGTTATTAAATAATATACCTAAAAAATGACCTAATATTAATAACAATTTATGAGATAATGGAAACCAAAGGTTTTAATATGATCATTATCTTTGAGATAAACTTGGAGGTGTGTAGGTTATGATGCATTATATATAAGGAAGTTTCATTTATAAACATAGTGGGTTGTAAATTATAATTAGACAGTGTGTTATTAATACTTGTTTATTATATATAAATACAAACAAATAGATTATATAAAATTTTATTATGACTAATTCTAATTACACCATTGGTTTATATCTTAATCTAATTTTAGTCTCCATTTATGAACATATAAAGGATTTAATATTGTTTACTAGAGTTATATGAAGAGAAGGGTATTAAAACTTAGAATTATTAGATAATGTAGTGTGAATTCTATGTTATTAAGTAAACATGTTATATTTGAGTGTTGATGCTTGACCAATATATGGTATCTTTGAGTGTTGATGCTTGACCAATATATGGTATGATTGTATTAATTAAATATAGTTATTACTCTAGTATATTAGCATGAAATGAACTCAAAAATTACATGTTGATGATGTAGGTCATTTAGACTATTTATGATAAATTATTTATGAGTTTTGTTATTTGAGTATTGTATAAAATATGTTATGCTCATTAAATGATAATGAGTGATAGGCACATAGTGTTATGATAATGATCTCATCATCAATTAATGATTAGGATAGATTGGTTGTGTATACACCCCATTTCAACCACAATTGGCTTTTGATCAAATTTTAGACTAATTTCTACCAAACATTACAAATTAAGCCTAGAAATCACTAAACATCCCAATTTTGGATGCACATCATTCATCAATGCTCAGAATCATGTTGATAAACTCTATTTGGGGTATTATACCATAAAAAATAATAACCTCTCATGAATTCATCTTGAATCACCTTACGACCTAACAATTGACACTTTGGCCTATGGACATATTAAGCTAGGCACTTAAACAATTCTTAAAAGAGCTTAAATGCTAATCAAAATGAATCATATAATTAAACTAGATTAAATTATTAGCTAAATTATCCATTATTAATTAATGAATATCTAAAAATGGAAATTTCAAAATTTAGAATATCAAGCCTTTTCATCATTGCCTTTATGAGTTGTCAAACTCTTCCAAAATATCTCAAAATATATAATTTGAGATCCATGGATTTTAATTAAAAATCATAATTACATGATAAATTTTAACTCAACTGGGGTTATCCTCAAGTTTCCTAGGGTTAGTTTGAACTCATTCCATGTTTGAAATTAACCTTAACTCACCTTGGGTGAGATTTAACTTTTGAGGCTATAAATATAAGGCCATACATATTAATCAAAAAGCTCTCATAAGATAATGTTATAATGCTCATTTGGAGAGAAACAATCCTTATAGTAGTGTTACCATTCCAAATTAATAAGCCTACTATCCAAACTAAGGTGCCAAGGAAAGGTGAAGCAAATGAAGCTCCATCGATGAAGATTTATTAATACACAAAGCTGAATAAACCACTTTAACAAGCCATTTTGGAGCTCTAAAGAAGGTAAGTAATGAATTATTTTATTTTTAGTTGTGTTTTAATTTGTATGATTGTTACCTATGTTCTCCCTAGTGTCTAGGATAAAGGTGTCAAGTGTTTAGTGTGTTATTTTGATTTTGTTTTATTGAACTAACACTAAACTAACCTCCCCTATACATATTATTTGTTCATATGATGGCATGCCCAGTAGGACACATACCCCACAAAGTTACTCTCAAGGAATTTTATTATATCCTCCCAATAATTTTCATGTCAAAATCCAAACTTGCTAATCAAAATAGTTAAAATTGGAGGCTCACAAACATTCTACAAGAAATCACAATTTTTCTCTATATAGACACATTTTTGCTCTCTATAATTATGATATTATAGCACTATCGTAACTTTGAAGTCATGATTTTATATTTATAATATCTATTTTTCATTAAGTATCATGATATTACCTTAACCATCATGGTTTTACACTAACTATTTTGGGTTACAGGAAGAATTATGATTTTTCATGATAAGTAACGATTTTACATGATAAGTCATGATTTTGCATGATAAATCATAGTTTTGCATGATAATTAGTGATTTTGTTTGATAAGTCATGATATTGCCTTAACCATCATGGTTTAGCACTAATTGTTTTATCTTATAGGGTAAGTTGTGGTTTTGCCTTAAAAGTGGTAGTATTGTCTTAAATTTTGTGATATTTCTTTAAGAGTTATAATTTTACACTAACTCTATCCTTTGAAATAATTTGAATTTTTATAAGAAAAGTTATGGTATTACTCCATGTTTCTATGATTTTTCACTGTTTAAAAGAAATTTGAAACCTGAGAGCTAAAATTCAAAATCCATTTATTCACTTGATTTTTGATTCTAAGCACAAGGAATGCCTAATATTCTTTATAGGAAGTCCAAGAAAAGACATATTTTATCACTTTAAGATTCAAATTTGGTATTTTAATTTTTTTTACTTGATTTATTTTTCATTTTGTTTAAAGTTTTCAACACAACCCCAAGGGGCTAAACTTCATGACATATTTTGTTTAGTGTTATAAAAATGAACTCACACTTTATTTAAATAATCATAAGATTTTTTTTTTTATGTTTGTTTTTGAGTGTTTGTTTCACAAGACAAATGTCACGTGTATGCTCTCTTCCCACCCCTTTTAGGGAATCTAGGGTGATAAAAAAATATAAGTTATTGCAATTGTCACTTTTGTCCAAAATCATGGAAGGAAAGTCACTAAAGCTCTCCCCAAAATTTGAGTGATTTGAGGGACCCATAAATGACCTTAAAAATCCTTCCACTTTTTTTTTCATGTATTTTGGTTTGTGGGTAGGAGTTCATTGCCTCCATAAAGGTTATTTAGGGAAGTTTTGACCCAATAATTCATCTCTCGACATCACTTCAACCCCATTCCATGGTAGGGGTATATGAATTGAGGTCTAATTACTAGTATGCTTGTTTGAGTAGTTAAAAAATATTTGTTAGTAAGAGTCTACCTTAAAATGTATGTTTAACTGAAACATTGCACTACACTGAGTAATTTATAGATGTAGTGGTTGTGAAAAGGATAAGACCTTTTCACAACAATCCAGTTAATGTGGATCCAAACTAAATATTGTGCCCTAGTGTTTGACACACATATGGGACCATTTATAATGAACCAAAATTGATAGTTTAGACAACCCCACTTGCCACGGATATACTATCAATGTAGGGCAAGTAGATTGAAGTTCCATGTCATCATACTAACTCTTGAGAGAAGACGGGGCCTAAAAATCCTACTTTTCATGCACATTTTAATTTTTAGATTAACAACTTAAATTCATCCCAAGAGAAAGTATATAGATAAAATTTGATAGTACAAAGTTACCTTGAAAATTCTAGGATTAAAATGTTACATGTAGGTATTTAATTTGTTTTTCCTTTTTTACTTGCATGGTCTCGAGTCAAAAAAGTTTGTTTGTCATACCTCATCCCCAATGAGTCATTTTTACACATCACTCCTTTGTTTGAAGAGGTGTTATACCATCCATATGACACCATATTTGCCTTAGTCATTTATCAAACTCTTATGTGTGTCACTTATTTGAAAGGGGCATCATTACATTTCCCATTTCATTGTAAGTCTTGTGCCTTAGGGTTTTTGAAGAAAACCATGTGTCATCCCTTTAGATAAATATAAAATAATTATACTACTCAAAATATTTCAAAGACTTGTTTCCTTATATCCAATCATAATTTTGAAACCACGTGTGCCTTATTAGTCTAAATGCCTAGTACCATCATGACATTCATTCTTATTTAGCTTGTTATCTATTTGAGGAACCTAGTCTCCTAAATAAATTTATAAATTAGCCTTGATAAGTTCAGATTCAAACATTGATTGGTTTATGCCTATGCCTCATGTAATTTTGGCTTAGGTGTTCACCTTTCACTTTTTGGTTGTACAACTTAGACTATTTCCTTGCTCGATTTAAAGACTAGTTTTGTGCCTAAATTTGGGGAAGTGGTATATCTTATATGTGCCCAAAGTCCAATGTATTTTACAAATGATCAAGTTTATGTTTGAATCTAAATGCCTAATTTGAGTCTAAGTGTTTCAAATTTGTTAGATTCAAAATCTTGCCTTTTAGACTTAGTTTTGGCCAAGTCTAGATTTTGTGCCTTTTTCCCAAAAGACCTAAAAAATCCCCTTTTATATTATTTAAAATATATATTTTGTACCTTTTTTCCAAGATATCTAGAAAATTCTCATTTATTCTTAGAGCTAGTGTGTTTAAAAAGTCTAGACTTTGTACCTTATTTACAAAAGACCTATCAATTCCTTTTTGTTTTAGACCTAGTGTTTATTCGAAGTCTATCTCTTGTGTCATGTTTCCAAGAGTCATAACATCTTACCTATTTATTTTAGATGTAGTTTTTTTTAGCCTAGATTTGTGCCTTATTCCCAAATACCTAGAAACCTTTTACATTTTAAGACCTAGTTTAACATTGTTTGAAACACTTTTTACCATATTTGGCATTCAGATTTCTCCATTTACCTTGACCATTGATAAGAAATTTTATGTTTGACATATAATGTTAGACCATTTTATACCAAGTTTATCATTAACCATTTTGGAGAAGAATATCCATCCTTAGACCAAGTTTGGGCCATTTGTCTTTTAGACCTTATTTTTAAGAATTTGTATAACTCTAGACCTTATTCATGGAAAGTTAGTCATTAATTTGGATATGTCTCATTACACCCTTAGTGGAGCCATGTATAATATAGGTTATGATAATATAGTCACGAATGATAACTTTGTTCAAGACCCCTATGGTGATGATGTGGTTTGTGAGATGGATCTTTTTCGTCCTTACATTGATCAATCTTGGGAACAAAAATCAAGATCCGTTAGCCCATTATTTGGTTAACACACCTTCCTATTCAGACCAAAACCAAGAGAAAACTATGCAATATCTTGCTAGCTTACCATAAATTATAGAATAAGTTCAACAACAACCATATTACATTACTATGCTATCAATATATGATCCTTATTTATTTGATCATCACTTGCTTGAAAATAAAGATGAGGTTTTAGTTAGAACTAAAGAGGTAAGGGCCAAGTTTATAGTATACTTTCCCCATGAAACTTTACATAGTCTAGTTAGAGTGCCTCTAAACATACCTTAGACCCAAACCATTGAACAAGCCTCTACTAGCCTTCCTCAAGTGCTCATGCTGGTGTCATATCAAGACCCAAATATACTTGTAAAAGAAAAGAGTCTCATGGAAGAACACTTTATATAAATGCAGTAAGCATATAAAAACTATTTGAATCTAGTACTCAATTTTAATTCCATAGCCATGTCAAACACTCCACTCATAGAGCTAACCCCTTTAACAGGAGTGATAATTGAGTTGATAGGTTAAGATAATTTGGGTATAGACATATTTATGCAAAGCACTTCAGTTGGTGACATGTACAATATCCTAGCTATTGATGATGTGACTACTAATTCTACATAGAATAATGTGCCAAACATGGTAGATAACACACAAGTGTCTTCCAATCTAGGATAAAGTGGTTTAATTACACCAACAAATAATCTAAAATGACAAGTGCCTTTAATTAATACCATGAGTGGTACACAATATTAAGTAACAATACTCGTACATCCCAACCACAATAAGTTAATTCTAATCCTCAACGAACTACTTTATCAAGAACATAATAACATGTATTGAATAATCAAGCACCATCTAGTGCTTTGCCTAAAAAAAAGTGATGAATGCTACTCCACCTCAACATGTGATGGCTAACATTTCACAACAACAAGCACAATATAAAATACCACCATAATAGAGATAAAACACTACACCATCTTAATACAAGCAATAAATGTTCCACTTCAATAGGTAATGATAAGTGTCCCTCTACAGTCATAAACCAATATACCTTTATAATCACATTCATTATATAATCAACAACATGTGTCCATTGGTTAAAGATAAATGATAAACACCCAAAAGGCATTTATTTGACAACAAATGTTTTCAAAACAAAGAGGTACCATTATCCAACAAGTACCAATTAGGTAACAATTGCCTTTTGCTCAACACATGCCATAAACCCAATGACAGGGCCTTGGTCTACAACAAGTTCCCCTTATTCAGCTTGGTTTGACTAGTCGATAGCAAGTCTCTACTCAACCTCAGTAGATATAATACTTTACTCAGAGACATATCCTTCCAATACAACCCCAATTCCATCAAAACTAAGGCTACATACTAAATCCAAACCAAAATATCACACACTAATGCATGCAATTTCAACAACTATATCCTAATCCTCAGATGTATATTCTTAAATGGTTTACTCATCAAACCAATATTCTACAAAAAACCATGCCTTTATTATACCTTAGTCAAGGTAATCCACCTTTTACCACCCAACCACCACCTTCACCAAATGTTCCATACATTTTCTTAGCCCAAGAGCTTCAAAAATCATGGATGTGATTTCCACCATTTAATCAAGAAATAAAACCAAGAAATTCAAGTTAGATGATGTGTGTTTATACCCATTCAACATGGAATATATGTAGGTACCATTTCCTCCAAGTTATAAACCACCAAAATTTGATAAAATAAGGGTAAAAGAGACCCTAAGGCCCATTTAATAGAATTATTTGTTGCTTGTTATCTAGTGGCTTGTAATGACATTTACCTCCTACTTTTATTCCCTCAAAGTTTAGTAGGATAGGTTTTAGAGTGGTTCCTCAAATTGCTAATTTTTTTTTTATCTGATTTTGATGACCTCTCAAACAAATTTGTACAACATTTATCCTATAATATTGAACATGATATTTCATTAGTATATTTGACTCAAGGTAAGTAGAAAACTAGTGAAATCATTTCAATATATGTACAAAGATGGAGAGTGATTTCTAGTCACTTCACCCATAGCTTATCAGACAAGCAATTTGCCACTGTGTTTACTAAAAAATTCATAATGAGATATCCTATCATATAGAGCTTTAGTGTGCACACACTTTCAAATAGATCATCAAAAAAGGTTTGTTAATTTAAAATTCCCTTATTAATAAATGGATTATCAATATAACCTACTTGAACCAAAATTAGAACCAAAACCAAAACACATGCCTAAGTCAGAACTATAACCAAGTCCAAGTGCAAACAGCTACACTAGCCCAAGCTAGTAACTATGATAAATCCAAGAAATACAACCATAATAAGAATGTTATTGGAAATCGATTAACTAAGTCACACCATGTTCAAATGGTGCAAACACCATATGATCATCCTATGCTACAAATACATCTTACTCCTCATCAATAACCCATTCAACAAGCACAAACATCACATAAACCTAGACTAACTCCACAAACACAACAAACAACACCTTTTAAAACCCCTCGTCTAAGAATAAAACCCACTTCTCAAGTTCTTAGTGACCTTGGTGAACCTATCAAAATAGTTTTTTCCAATCTGGATGTAATTAATATGATTAATTGGGCAATTCTAAAGCATTATCTTGAGGGTATTTTGTATCCAAATTGGTACAAAGATAATGAATTTTATGAGTACCATCATGTTTATGGACATAATCTACATCATTATATGTAGATAAAAAACCTCACCAAACATATGTTGGAAAATGGGGAGATTACATGGGATAATAGAGCATCTATGTCCAAATAGAACTTGGGTATTTACTAAAACCTTTTCCATAGCATAACAATAATTATCAATAATAAAAATAATGAAGGCTAGAAAAAAATAACAACAATATCAATAACCACCGTGATAACATCAATATCAACAAAAACAACATCAACTGAATGGGAGAAACCAAGGCCAAAATGATTCTAGCAACCAATAGACTTACCATGCATTTTTCAATGACTACACCAAAGTTGTAGATCATATTATAAGAGGTCAAATTTTAACCAAGACCATTTCCAAATAATTCCAATTGAACTACCTATACCAGTAATATTTCCTTGACTTGGGAATACAACCAAACATAACAATAAACAAGGATTACTATTTTAGGACCTTATAATGATAATTTATCATTGCCCCATGACCATAACCAAGTACACCAGTAATTGAGACTTATCCTATCTATCCCATATGCACCATCTTCAACTTACAATGGTCTTATATCCAATCCTAATTATGCAATCACAACTTGACAGTCTAAGATTACTATCCCAGGACCATAGCCTTCTATCAACAAACCAATCCAATCCACTATCCTAGTTAGGAACAAGCCATATACCAATATTAAGGAAAAGTCATATGACATTTGGGAATAACTCTAAAAGAAACCTACATAGATATTCATTATTTATTTATTGTATACATCTTCTATCCATAAGAACATATTAACATAACTCCTAGGATAATCCCAAGTTCTAAATGACAAATTTCTAGACAAATTCCAAGTTTTGATTGTACATCTAGCCTCAAGACAATAGTTGAATTTTGACCAAAGTGATATGTCATCCCTTTTCCCTCTCCATAATAATCCCCTATATATTGAATTTATCATCATGTGGCACAAAGTAAAACATGTCCTCATAGACAATGGATCAGGCTTAAGTATTGTGTCTTTAAATCTCATCAAGATTCTCAAATATACAATAGATGATCTACAACTAGAAATAATTACCATCAGAACTTATGATAATGAATAATGAGAATCATAAGGTACCATAAGCTTTCTAGTTATCATTGGGCCGTTAACCCATGATACACTCTACCATGTGTTGGACCTCAAACTATCATACAATTTGCTCTTGGGTAGATATTGGATACATGAAAATCATGCAATCCCTTCAACATTACACTAGTGTCTCAATTTCTCACACTCAAGCATAGAGATCACTATCAATGGATATTTATAGCCCTATGAAAATTGTAAACATTTAGAGGCTGAGTATGAAATTTATAACTAGAGTTTTGGCCTAGATTAGGTTTCCAAAAAGGATAAAGACAAAGAAATACTTGTCAAATTACTAGAGGATAATTATATAGACCCAAATAGCCTTGACTCATCCTCACATATGACTCCTCTTGAAATGTCTAATCACTTTACCATTTTGGCCAATGGCCCAAGAGAGTATTTGACATATGACATGTTTCATATTTCCAAGATTAAACAAACCCCAAGTCTTCTGAAATACCTAAATTTAAACCACCTTGCATGAAATGAAAAGGAAAAGGCAAACTTCATAATCTAACTCTTGTCATTTTTACATTGGCCACTAGCCACAAAGAGGACCCACTTGACGATGATGAATATTGGTTATATAATGATAAATTAGCTGATTATTGTAAAAATTATAAATATCCCATCCCTAACAGGATCATGGAAAACCAAGCCTATGAAGGTAGAGGTCTAGGGCCAAATCATTAGGGTACTCTTGAGCCAAATTCTAGAAATTGGTACAAAGGAACTTATGGCCTCAAATTTAAACCACTTAGGGGTGACCCCACATATATTATTCATGTTCCAACACCAATGTCTAGTGATGATGATGCCAAAAAATAAGTAGAGTTCTATCATAGCATTTATGATGACTTTACCAATACCAACTTGTTTGACCCCCATATAATTTTTACCATTACTCCACTACTTAGGCATAACCCACTTCCTCTATATCACCCTCAACTTATAGCCTGGGACTACCAAGAATCCATAGTGCCTGTAGATTAGTTTGAGAATGATGAGTCCTTTTGCAATTTTTTAGGCCTAAGTGATAATGTTTCATTGGGAGACCACAAACAAGGGTTACCTATCAAACTAGATCCTATAGCCTATTTTGGAGAGTGGGTGAACACATTTATCCAAAAACAAAGTAATAAAACATTGAGGTCCTCAAGTTAAAACCTTTTTTTTAGACCAGGGTAAAAGTATAGAAAAAGGCTAGTCTTTTAGTGAAAACCTATTTTAGAAGCCATTAAATGGGGGTGTTCACCTTTCATCAAATGAAGCTCAGATGACCACCTATGATGAAATTACCAACAACATTTGGGACATGGCCATCCCTACCATTAGGAGATTTAGATTCATCTTGTTTAAGAGATCTTGAAGAACTAGTCTAAATAGAAGAATTTGTAGTTATTGAGCAATTCATGTCATTCCCAACCATTCTAGATGACAACTCAACTCTACTCATATAAAATACTATATAAGTCAACATTAGGACTCTAAACTACCTAAAATGGATCAAATTAGGTGAATACCTCACTAAGGAGGAACATGAAATCTTTACAGCTCTTTTGATGGAATTTATTCACATTTTTGCTTGGGTCTATTTAGACATGCCAGGTTTAGACCCTGCTTTGGTTTTACACCACCTTGTTGTGCATCATGATGCTAAACTTGTGAAGGATAAATTACAAAAGATACATTCTTGTATTGTACTATTAAAGAAAGAGTTGGAAAAGCTCTTAAAAGTGAGATGCATCTGACTGTTCAACTATTCAGAGTGGATCTCCAACATTGTGCATGTCAGTAAGAAACCTAAAGGAATGAGAATATGCATTAATTTTATAGATACAAACAAGGCCTACCCCAAGGATAACTTTCCTCTACCAAATATAAACATGATAGTTGAATCTATAGTGGGGTATGAAATGATTTCACTTATGGATGGATTGATTTTAAAGGTATAATCAAATATAGATCACACCAGAAGACCAACATAAGATAGTGTTCACCACTCCTTGGGGAATTTTTTGATATTAGGTTATGTTAATTGGTCTCAATAATGCTGAGGCCACATATCAAAGATCCATGATCATCATATTTCATGATATGATGCATGATAGTATTAAAGACTATGTCAATGACATTTTGGGTAAATTAAAGACTTGTGTTGATCATCCAACCACACTAAAAAAATATTTGAGAGGATTCATGAATATAAGGTCAAACTTAGTCCTAAAAAGTGTATATTTGGTGTCATGTTAGGAAAATTGTTAAGCTTCATCATCTCTCACTGAGTCATTGAATTTGATCCTACCAAAGTATAAACTATTATCGAGATGCTACCACTTTCTAATTTGAAGCAACTCCATAATTTGTATGGCAAAATCCAATTGACTAGGAGTTTCATCTCCTAATTATGTAAAAAATCCCATCCATTTACACACTTACTAAAGAAGGGTGTCACATTTCATTGGGATGAATAATTCCAAATATCAATTTAGCACTTGAAGGAATATCTTGTCAATCCATCTATTTTGTTACCTCCAATTCTAGTAAAGCCATTTATACTGTACCTATCTGCCATGGACAAAGCCCTATGGGCACTTCTAGTTCAACATGGTGATAATGGAAAATAAAATGTCATGTAGTATGTAAGTCATACACTAGTCATGTATAAACACAATTATACGCCAATAGAAAAATCTTGTTTAGCTATAGTCTTTGCAACACAAAAACTATGGCACTACATGATTGAAAATAAGACCATGGTTATTTAAAAAGTAGATCCACTAAAAAATATACTCTCCAAGATATGTAAGGTTACATGGATAAATGGATCATGCTTTTGAGTGAGTTTGAGAAAAGTTATAAAAAGACAAGTACTTATAGATCAGCTTGCTAAAACTCCCCTTGTGGATACCAAACCCCTCACCTTTCAATTCCTAGATGAGTCCATCATGATCATCATTGAAACACCTCTTGATGATTAACACTAGAATCTATATTTTGATGGATCATTTACATCACATGGATTGGGGGTAAGCCTATTGATTATTACACCAATTGGGAATATTATCCCTAAATAATTTTGTATCAAATTTCATTGTACTAATAACATGGCTGAATATGAAACACTTATTTCAGGGCTTAATTAGGTGATACAATTGAATATTTAATATTTCAAGGTTTATGGTGATTCTTTGTTAATAATCAATTATGATATAAACCACTTTTAGACTACATTGGTGCCATACAAAGTCATGGTTGACATTCTCAAACAATAGATTGTTGACATACAATATGAACATATACCATGGGCCCGTAACTAGAAAATGGATGCCATGGACACCATTGGGTATTTATTGCACCACACTAACAACATAAAATAATATAAATTCCTCATTAAAAATATTCTATTAATTTCTCATGAACATTCAACTATCACAATGATTTATGATATTATTGGTCTCAAATTTATTTGGTACTCATACCTATTTTAACTACCTTCATGACCATATCATGCCACCAAACCTATCACGTAAATAACAAAAGGCCTTTACCCACCAAGCCTCATGATATACCTTACTTGGCCCAACCCTTTACCATCATAGCTTTGATGGAAATCTACTTCATTGTTCAAATTTGGTAGAAGCCATGTTAGTTTTATGAGAAGTTTATGGATTATGTGGAGCCCACACAAGTGGGGACATCCTAGCCAAAAATATCTTAATTATCAATTACTATTAGCCAACTATGGAAGAAAATACAATTGATTATATTAAAATCTAATTCATACCCCATCCTAAACACTAAAACCAATGCTTAAACCATGGCCATTTTCAATATGGGGATGCGATCTCATTGGGAAGATTAACCCAACCTCATTTGATGGCCATAAACACATCCTTACCACTATTGAATATTTCACTAAGTGGTTTGAAACTATACCCCTCACATGACTAGAAAATAGATTTCCATATTCATCTTCAACCATCTCATCTAATGCTATGGCATCCTATCAATTATTATATCTAATAATGGCATTTATTTTAAGAACAAGGATGTCAAAATGCTTTGTGTCAAGTATAATATCACCTAACATTTTTCTACCACATATTACCCACAAGGCAATAGATAAGTAGAGGCATCCAATAAAACCATTATCAAAATCCTTAAATAAATTATCAATGATGTTGGCCATAATTTTCACCTCCAAATATTTCATTCCCTTTAGGCATATCACACTAATTACTGTACTCCAAATAGATCCACTTCATATTCCCTAGTTTATGGCACTGAGGCCATTCTTCCCATCAAGGTCGAGTTATCTTATCTATATATCTCATTGAAGCACATATTGGATGATGAATACTACCAAGTATATTGCCTATAATAACTAGAATTAATTGATTAAAAATGCATGGCTACTGTCAATATCCTTCAAGTATACCAAAATAAACTCTGTGGCCACTATAACCAGTGGGTCAAACATAGAGATTTCAAAATAGGTGATCTTGTTCTCAAAGAAAACCAAAAGAACTCCAAAATCAAGAAGAAGAAGAAGGGTAAGTTCAAACCTAATTAGATAGGCCCATATATCATTTCTTTAAATTATGGCTCCAAAGCATATGGGATCGCTACACTAGATGAAGATGAACATGATGATCTGATGAACATCACACACCTCAAGCATTATTTTCCCTGAGAGACCTAAAGTATTGTCTATGAGGCACATTTACATTAAAATATAATATCAAAACCTTGTTTATATCATACCCTATACCTTTATACCATACCTTCCCTATTGAACAAAGTTATTTTTACTATCCCTCACCACCCCTTTGACCTTGGTTCCTTTCCATTGGTTCTTTAGGCCCCTTCAGTGATTAGATTTTGATGAAAGTTTTAGTAGTTGATTTAGTATTCTAGATAGAGGTAGTATCTTGGACCAATATAATATTGGTTTGGTAGTTGAGTATTTTGTTTTTTTTTCTTTTCATTATAAGTGTCACTGATTATAACCACCTTTGGGCAAATTAGTATCCCACTCTGTGATACTAATTATAACCACCTTTGGTCAAATTAGTATCAGTGACCTATGCCATTATTTCATAATTATAACTGCCTATGGGAAAATTAGGAGCAACACATTTATCATTCATTTCCATATCACCTTTCTATTCTTGTGTCACATTATGGCATTTGCCTCTTTTGAGAACTTACTGCTACCTAGTTGATTCCTCTATTATAAGGTAGAACTATAGTAACTTGAGGTCTCATTCGGAGACTATGTATGTATCACTCAATTCATGTTGAGGTCAATTCAACCACGCTTTTCCATGCTCTCACCATTTTTTAGTAATCAAAGACATGCTCTCATCATTTTATGAGAAACTTTAAGTTCTAATGCTCTCATAATTTTATGAGTTTTCTTGTTTAGTATCTCATCATTATCAATCAAGTTAAGATGCATACAATTTTTCAAAAAACATTTATAAAGATATAATAAATATTAAAAATCACAAAATCATTAAAATTGGCTTAGAATATTCATACGGGATATAAATCCATCAAAATTTTTAGGTTGGGCCATATTGTTTGTTTAGTTTATTTCTAGACCACCTTGGTCTTTTTCCTCCCATTTTTGGAATAACTATATCGGCTTTAGGTTTGCATGGACTATGTAGGCAACCACACCTTCCTTTCTTTTTAACCACTTATTTTTTCAACCACACCTTCCTTTATTTTTAACCACTTATTTCTAGGAGTCCCATGTATTATAGAATTTTAGAATAATTTCTTTAATTCCATCCACTTTATTATTCCTATTTGTATTAGAAAAATACATGGGGTATCTTGAGTTAGCTCAACCACACCTTACTTTCTTTTTAACCACTTATTTGCCTTAAGGATTTTGTGACTCCTAGCTATCTCACAAATAACAACTTATCATTTATTTTCCCTATCCTTATTGGACATAGCCTTATGCTCTTGCCATTTTATGAGTTTATATTATGAGCATTTTGTATTTGAATTTGATAAACTAATGACCACTTGGATTTTATTATGCTCTCATGATTTTGTGAGACCTTTCCCATATTTCCTCTACACCACCATCAAGTTTCCTTCTCATCATTTTATTCTATCCCATATCTTGGGACAACTACATTTAGCCTAAAGTTAATATTGGATCTTGCATCCATGTAACTATGTAGGCAACACACAATTTCCTAGTGCATTTGGAGTCAACTCGGCTACCCCTTCTTTTTCTTTTCTTCCCCCCATTTTGTTCATTTGTTTCATTATCTCCTATAGCCTAGGGGTAATGTTTGTCATCTTTGGTGTCATTACTCCCTATAGACTAGGGGAAGTCTTATGCCATTATTCATGTGTTGTTATATTTGTGTCATTACTATCTAACTTATGAGTTACCCTATCACCAAGATTAAAACCTCTATTACACATGCACGAATAATTTATCTTTTGTTTTTACTAACATTGTGATTAATCATTATTTGTGCTTTCTTTATTTTGTTCTTGTTGTTTTATTTTATTGTCTTCATTTTATGTTTCTTGATGTTTTGTTTTGGTTTGTTGTGTTTTTGTTTATAGGTGTTTTTTTGTCTATTGCCTATTTATTTGTTTTCATTGTTGTGCTTTGACTTAGTCTATATTCATTCATTGGGTGATTCCTTATGAATTATACTTAAGTCCATCCCTATTCATATGTCAACCTTATCATTATGGTTTTTTATCATTGGTGCATTTTTTTCAATTGTTTATTGGATCACGTGTCAATCCTTATGCATATTTTGGCTTAGTTATCATGGTGTTTTATATCATGATTCATACCATCATGTGCTACAAAAAAATCTCAAGGGATATTACAAGAAATTATATCATGCTACTTCTCCTTGGTCATCTAAAAACTTCCCAATCTATCAAAATATTACCTAAATATAGATTAATTAAATCATGAATGAATCTTAACCCTCACTAGTTAGGATGTGCATATACACACTAGTAGGTTTCCAAAATTCATCTTTCTCCTTTGTACCAGCTTACTCTTACTCCATGAGTATGAATTCAATCTATAAGCCCCTTTTCCAATTTTCCATATTATTCTGACTGTAGTGCTAATGATTATAACTAACTTTGGGAAAATCATTATACTTCCTCTACCCATTCGGGGCATATTTTCATTATACTAATGATTATAACTACCTTTGGGAAAATCATTATCTTTATCCACCAAATTGGGACATATTTTCATTATGCTAATGATTATAACTTTGTTTGGGCACATCATTATCATTATATACCTAACTGGGGCATATTTTCATTATGATAATGATTATAAATTCCTTTGGACAAATTATTATCTTTATCTACCTAACTAGGGCATATTTTTATTATGCTAATGATTATAACTACCTTTAGTAAAATCATTATCTTTATCCACCAAACTGGGGCATATTTTCATTATGCTAATGATTATAACCACCTTTAGGAAAATCATCTCTAGCCACCAACTAGGGCATGTTTTCATTTTGCTAATGATTATAACTACCTTTAGGAAAATCATTATTTTCCTTTTATCAATGATTACAACCACCTTTGGGTAAATCATTAGCTTTTTACCTTGCTATGCTGATGATTATAACCACCTTTAGGAAAATCATCCTTTTTTATCTACCCATTTGGGGCATCTCATTATTGTAGTGATTATAATTGCCTTTGGGAAAATTAGTCTTTTCCACCCCCTTTCCCTTTTGGTCCCATCATTTCCTTATTTTGAGGTATTGATCATTGACCTTCTTTACCAACCATTCCCTTGAGGGGGCATCCTAGGTTCATCCATTGCTTTTTGGGGCATTAAGCATATAAGACCTTTCATTTCTTTGAGAAGACATTAATTTGACTATAGATTTCAATGCCTTCCCAAATAGGGGAAAACTATAGGCACCTCATTCCAGCCACATTGGTTTTTTACCAGACTTTAGATTGATTTCTACCAAGAATTAAAAATTAAGCCTAAAAATCATTGAACATCCTAATTTTAGCCGCACATAATTCATAAATGCTAAAATTCATGTTGAGACATCCCTATTTGGGGTATTATATCATACACAATTATAAGCTCTCATAGATTCATCTCTAGTCACCTTATGACCTTACAACTGATAATTTGGCATATAGACACATTAAGCAGGGCACTTGAAAAATTCTTAAAAGAAATAAAATTCTAATCAAAATGCATAACATAATCAAACTAGATTGAATTCTTAGCTAAATTATCCATTTTTAATTAATGAATATCTAAAAATGGAAATTCCAAAATTCAAAATATCAAGCCTTTTCATCATTAATTTTATGAGTTGTCAAGCTATTCCAAAATATCTCAAAATATCTAATTTGAGAGCCATGCCTATTAATTTAAAATGTAATTACATGAAAAATTTTAACTCAATTGGATTCAACCTCAACACACCTAGGGTTAGGTTTAACTCATTTCATGTTTAAACTCAACTTTAAGTCACCTTGGGTGAGAGTTAACTTTTGAGGCTATAAATAGAAGGCCATACTTATTGATTAACAATCTCTCATAAGCCAAAGTTATAATGCTCATTTTGAAAAGAGATAGGGCTTATAGTAATGTTACAATTACACATTCATAAGTCTAATATCCAAACCAAGGTGCGAGGAAAGGCGAAGCAAATGAAGCTCAATTTATGAAGATTTATTGATGCACAAATTCAAGAAACCCACTTTAACAAGCCATTTTGGAGATGTAAAGAATGTAAATAATGTTTTTTTTTTTGTTTCGAGTTATGTTTTCATTTGTATTCTTATTACCTATGCTCTCCCTAGTGTCTAGGCTAGAGGTGTCAAGTGTTTAGTGTGATATTTTGATTTTGTTTTATTGAACTAACACTATACTAACATCCCCTCTACGTATTCATTGTTCAAAGGTTGTATGTTTAGCATAGAGTATTTAATGTTGTGGAATATGACCCAACTTAACTTAAAGTTTGAAATCTATAAAATTGATTTAACCAAATTAATGGTATATTTGCATACATTATTTATCCATGGTACTTTCTAGTTTACATGGACATGTGATGTCATATTTGATATAGGAGTGTCTATGGTATTTATGACTGATGATATAATAGTGATTACAATTTCATACTATTTTAGATGAGTTATTTATATCTGCTTCACTATTATTTTCTTATTTGTGAAGGAAATTGCCAATTCTAGTGGGGAGGTGTTGGGAGACCAAAGGTTTGTGGTTGGAGGAAAAGTGCCCATATGATACTCTCCATCTCTACAAATGAATCTAAACCAATCATATTATAAACTCATAACTACTATATTATTTAATATAATCTCCATTTTACGTTTTTATTTTTTATAATACTATATTAAACTAACTTACATACTAGTGGTTGTTAGCAGGCATGTACATTATGTTTTACTATATTGTACTTTAGCAGTGGTTTTAATTATTTAATGTAGATGAATGGATATATTATGTTATATTTGATGTTGAAATTAATGTATTTTTGTAACTTTATTTTTGTAACAATGTACCACTATGTAATAATTGTTATTTCTACATCATCAAGGGCTGGATATGGTTAATTCAATAAACAATTGTATGTTTATATAATAAGTTGTTGTGAAGTATGAAATTGATGTATGTAGTTATTTTCAGTATGATAAATAATAAGATAATATGATTGAATGGTGTATAAATATTAATGTTATGTTGTTGGTATATTTATTAAATTTAAGAACATTATTTAATTACAACATATAGTTGATCTTGTTTGCCTTAAATAAAAGATTTATTTTCCTATGTATTTTACATAGTGGAACCTAGTGGGGTTTACCATGTGGTATCAAAGTTTAGGTTTAAATAATCAGAACTAATGGTTACACTAAATAATGACCTATATATCCTCATTTTTAGTAGGAAAAAATGGTGAATGTAAGGACTAATTTTGAGGGAACATCAAATCAGGATCAATAACTTGATCCCAACTAGTTAGCATAAGAAAAAGTTGTTAAGTTTGATCATATCCTTGTTCTTATGAATAGAAATCATGATCGATTATAAATTATAGAACAATAATTTCATGAGCATACTAAGTAATAAGATCATGATGAATAATAATCTAGTTAGGAAGAGCACCTAGAGTAGGGACATGTTGAAGAACATCAATCTAATAGAGCGTAAGTAGTAGAACTTGTGCAAGACATGAAAAAATTGAATCCACCTAAATTTAATGGAATGGCATTGGGAGATGGATTATAAGGTTGCCTCAAAAATATGGAGATATATTTAAAAATTCAAAATTATTTTAAAGTAATAAAATTGGTATGGAGAGCATACCAACTAGTTGGTGAAATAACTTCGTGGGCTAATAAGAAGATGGATATGGATCTAGACTCCACTACTAAAACTTGGGATTTTTTTTTTTGAAAGTATTAGTAGATACCATAGCTCTTATTTGATAAAAAATTAAAGGATTTTCAAAATACTAAACATGGAGAGCTATCGGTAATAGAGTATTGGGAGGTTTACCAAATTCTCAAATATGTTCCCCAATACCTAAAGTATGAATATTTTCATATCTAGAAGTTAATCATGTGATTGAGGATAAAAATTGGGGGTGAAGTGGATGTGAATGTAGCTATTTATATGGATCAAGTGTTTAAAAAAAAGATCAAGTAAGAGAAAAATATCAAATCTCTTATTGAATTAAAGGACAAATATTAAAAAAAGTTTGAATGTCTAAAAACCCCTCTCAAAAATAAGAATTAGAAGTGTGGTGGAGATTTTAAAACTATATTAAATAATAAAAATCTTAGGTTTAACAATGATTCATGGGTGAAGAAACTAGGAAATAGATTTATAGATGGGAACAAAGGAGGTAACCTGACTAAAATGTCACAACAAGTTTCTTTTATAGACTATTTAAAGCATTAATTAATAGCTTATGTGGTTAGTGATTTTTAGATTTGATATTTATTTCTAAGTTAAATTTGTATATGATGTTTGGTTGATAGATATATATTTTATTTCATGATCAATATTAAGATAGATAGTTATTGCATACATTTTATTATGCTCTGTGATCGTCATTTTACATATTTTTTGTATTTATTAATTTTTATGGTTACATGCTGATGATTATTTTGAGTTTGGACTAACTACTAGTTTGTTTGATGAGGTGGATACATGATTTTTCCCCCTCATAGACAATTCAAGGGAGAGTATCATTAGAGAGGGGTGTAGATACTAATAACAGGGATATAGAGAAAGCTCCATCGAAACCAATCACAAACCACATTATTTATTTGAGTGAAACAAACATTATTTGAATTGGTTTCTTAGTGACATGTAAGTCTTGATTTCCATGATTTTCATAAATCTGCTAAATATCTGTTATGATGTGTTGATTTCCACTACATTATTTCTAGCATGCTTATGTGTATTGATCTTATTGATTTGATTAACCATTTTGCTTAGATAGTTGAATTATGATTTCATGACTTAACTTAGGAAAGTCCTTGGCTATGATTTTAAAAACTTGACTATTTTTTGATTATTGGATGTTGAATGGTAGTTATCTTATTTAGATGCTTGACCATCTTTTTTTAATTATCAAATGTTCCATGTTGGAAATAATGTTTAAAGACTTATATTAGGGGTAAAATACCCTGCCAAAGTAAGTTGATTTTAGTACCACTTTGAATATTTAGACATTATGAGATTTTCTTGCATACTTGGGTAAAAATATAAAATTTGGGTTTTGTTTAGAAGCTTCATGACACTTTCATTATTATGATATAATTATTAATGTCAAAATAAAATGAGAATGGAATTAGGGTTTTGATTTTTATTATCATAAATAGGGTTGACCTTGACAATGAAGGATGGAGATTAAATATACCACCAAGATCACATATGGAGAGATAGACTGTGATTTTAACATAAATAGTGGAGTAGTGAATTAATAAAGGGAACTTGCATGATGTTTAGTTGGTAGAATAACAAGCATTTGTGGAGGTTATGTAGATCATATACGAAAGAGGTGAAGAGGATAAGAAGAATGGAAATAAAAAAAATAACAAACCATGGTAGATGGCAAGAAAGAAAAAGGAATCTTTTAGTAGAGAGAAGGAAGGCTACCTATATTGGCAACTAGACACTAAACATTTTTTGACTAGGCAAGTAACATTTTGGACTTATGTGCATAGAATAAATGAGTCTTAAAATTATTTAAATGTAATTGGATAAATATTAGGTCTGAGTGTTATTTTGGTTGATTACTTGTACAGGTAGAATTATTTTCAATAGAATTAAAACACCATAGTTATAGATTTGGGGATGGAATTTTATTCCATCCCCAGGCCTATAAAATGTGTTATCAAGACCTTTTATATTTATTAAATGTAGAAATATTTGAATGAACCTTGTATAGAAATATTTGACCTTTATTCAATGGTATTATAGGGAAAATTCTATTTATTTTTTAGTTTAAATGAATATGTAGTTATTTTGTGAAATCCTTAATGACATATTTGCACAAAATCATAGAGAACTTAACCAACTATATGTTGTGTGGCTTGATGGTATTGTTTGGTTTATGGTAATAATTGTTTATTTCATTAAAAAAATATTATCATTTTATTATGTAAATTTTAGAGGTTTTGGAATTAAAAAAATTACCAGATAGTTATTATGAAAACCTAAGTTGAGATATTAGTTGTATATATGTATAAGGAAAAGTAAACATATGATCATATATACTTAAATAAACATATAACTGTATAGATTTTATGATCTAGTGACTAGATGACATTGGTTAGTATTACTTGTAAGGAGTTGCATGACTTGGGATGATGTCATTATGTATACCCACATGCATGAGTTTGTGCACATATTGAATGTGATTGTGATTGTAGGTTGTGCTAGGAATTTTAAGTGTTACAACTAGTTTATATATTGGTTATAGTCATTTATCTTGATGCGACCTGGGTAATTGAAGGCAAGTGAAAATATAAGAAGATAAAGTTATTCAAATATAAATATATGCAAGAATATATATATTGGAATATATTTACAGTTATTTAGGAGTGATAACATGCTTGAATATGGTCCTTTTTAGCATTGTAACCTATGCATGAGTTTTTAAGTCATTAGTCATAAGTAAAAACTACATTGACCTATTTAACTCAGTTGTAAGTTATATAAATTTGTGCAAGATGTTCAAATAAATAAATATACCTAGAAATATAGTTGTGATGTCCCAAATGTATGATAAATCATATATGTATATTTACTTATCCTAATTATTCATTTACATAGGTTATGTATTTAAGCTAAACCAATATTTGTCTTTATTATTGAGTAATTTGGGTTGATATATTAATGACTATTTCATAATAAGGACCACAATTATTGGAACAAGGAGTAACTATAGGTTTCAAATATAGACATTGGACATCTATTCATATTATAATGGTCGTACTTGAATAATTATATAATGGAGGTCTTTGTATAGAATTCTGAGTGTGGTCAAAGGAATATCATTTATAATAGAGTAGAAGTGTTATTCTCAAGTTGTAAAGGGATACATTTATAAAACATATGTTCAACTTTAGAATTCTACAATGTTGTGATAGATATTTTAATATGTAAAAAGGGTAGACCTTATATGAGGAACGTGACCAAAATTTTAGTTAATTCTATTACAATCTTATTTTATTTTAGTGCATGATGGTATAAACAAATGCTAAATAGTAAAGGGGTAGCTTATAGTGTTATTTTATGATGAAGGTTACTTGAGATTCTTAAAATATTCTATTGATTGAGTATTGTCATTGGTTATAAATTTATCTATAAAATGGTGTTTGAAAGATATGTTATAAATAAAGATATAGAACATCTTGATTATTATTCTAGTAAAATGAACATATTTGGTATGGAATATAGGGATTTGATAAATCTATACGTTTAAGTGATTGGGATTAGTTGAATTCTTGATTTATGTTTGTTTACATCGTTTATTTTTGCATGGTGTTTATTGTATATTGAATTTATACCATTTTGATTTTGAATCTTTATATATACATATTGTATTTACATAATATGAAATAGTTCTATGAGTATGCCTATGGGTAACTCATATACCTATCCCTTGTTATTATTTTATAGTCATGAATCTTTACGAATAATTTTGTCAAGTGAAAATGATGCAGGTTTTTAAATTTCAATTCTATAATGAAACTTTGGCCAAAGTAATGTTATAGCTAAGACATTGTCATTACATCATAACATGAGTTTACATGTGTTTTATAATATTATATAGATATAAGAAGGGATTCCATGTTCTATTTGATTGCTTCATATAATAGTGATATGTACACATTTATTCCAATTGATTTCTAGATATCTACATTATTCTTATTTGCCCCTCCACAAAGGGTATGGCCACTCCTAGTGGGGAGGGGTGTGGGAGACCATTGGTCTATGGTTAGAGATAAATCACTTAGATAATGCTCTCCCTCTATTATTTGATTCAACCATTTGGGATTATACTTAGGCTATGTTATGGATCATAAATTTGTTTGAATATCTCATTGGTATTATTATACTCAATGTATTATATATTTGACATTGTACTAGATTGTAATTTAATCTCATAGGGATATTTAACATAATAGTGGCTGTGTAATTTGTATATTATTCTAAAATTATAAATAGTAGTGGTTTTAAGAATATTTATGACTAATTTATGGATTATATTATATTTTTTGTACTTGCTTCATTATTTTGTACTTGTTTTATATTATTTTAGCTTACAATTTGATTATTGTTCAAGTGCTAAATGGATTAGATTTTAGCCAATGGGTTAATTTAATTATAACATCTATTACCTAAGATTAATTTAGTTATCAAACAATAAAAAATAACTACAAAATATTTTATAAGTAATAAAATGACCACTAGGAAGATGTTTTACTTGCGAAGGAAATAATAATGCTAATTGTCCTCAATAGAATAAAAGATTTAAAAAAAAAAAATCATCATCAAATTCTTAATAGGGAACCTTACAACAACAAATCCATGAAGTAGCTAACAATCATCAAGCTGAGTTTTAGGTTTTACAAATAGAGGTGCTAGGAAATTTGTATGGGCATTATGTTTATATTCTGATAGATACTAGAGCTACAAAGTGTTTAATTTATCCTAATTTTCCTAATAAACTATCTATAAAATCTAGACATATGGAAAATGCTTGGACTATGTAATATGTGAATCGATGTAGGGTAAAAGTAGATAACTGCGTAATAGAAATAGAGGTAGAATTATCCAATTTCACCAATGTAGTAGAATTTTTTACATCTCCATTATGATCATATGATGTGATCTTAGGATTGAATTATATTTAGAATCACAAGGCAATGATAAATTGTTTCACCAAGAGGATTGAATGTTTAGATGATTTAGGAAACTAAACTCAAATACAAGGAGAGAAAAAGGAGCTTAAGTTGAGACTAATTTTAGTCATATAGTTAAATAAGGCTTAGTAGAAGGGATTTAATGTGTTCATGGTTAATATATATGAGGTAAGAGAGCCTAAATAGACTACCATTGAGGATTATCCATTATTACAATAAATTTTGGATGTGTTTCTAGAATATTTACCTGGTTTGCCTCCCAAAAGGGAATTTGAATTCACAATTGATATCATTCTAGGATCTGAGCCTCAATCCCAGTCACCATACAAAATGAATAAAACATAACTTATGGAGTTAAAATTTTAAATCTAGGATTTTTTCTAAAGGATTGATTTGACCTCGTGTTTTACCATGCAGAGCACTAGTGGGGTTTGTCAAAAATAAGGATGGGACTCTTTGTTTGTGCATAGAATCTATAATGTTTAATAAGGAAAACATTAATAATAGGTATCCCTTAACCCATATTGATGATATTTTTGATGAAATGTTAGGTGTAATGATATTCTAAAAAACTAAACTTAGATTAGCTACCATTAGTTAAGAATCAAAGAGAAAGATATTCTTAAAATTGCTTTCATAACAAGGTATGAACACTATGAATTTATAGTTATACCCTTAGATCTAACAAATACACCGAAATCATTCATGAATAGTATGAACAATGTGTTTATAGACTATCTAGATTAGTTTATACATGTCTTATTATATGATATTTTGATATACTCCAAGAATTAAGAAGAGTAATTTGAGCACTTGCATCTATTTTTTCAATGCCTATAGAAACATAAGTTCTATGTAAAACTATATAAATGTGATTTATTTCAAAATAAACTACACTAGTTAGGGAATATCATTTTATTCAAAGGAATATTAATGGATCCAACAAAGCTAAAATCCATCCTATAATGGTCAAAACCCAAAAATGTTCATGAGGTACATAATTTTATGGGCTTAGTAGGGTATTATAGAAAATTTGTACTTAATTTTTTCCAAAATTGTTAATCCCATCACCTCTTTACAATGGAAAGTGCAACAATTTTTATGGAGTGAAAAGTGTGAAGAAGCCTTTCAAAACCTAAAAAAGAGGCTTAATTTTGTACCAATGTTTCATGTTCCAAATCATAATGGCCATTTTTTGTGGTAAAAGATGATTCCTGGGGATTGCTTGGGTGGAATATTACTAAATGAAGGATTAGTAGTAGATTATGAATATAGGAAACAAAATATTTATGAATCAAATTATGTTCTACATGATTTGGAATTGGTATAAATAGTACATGATTTATAGTTTTAGGAGCATTATCTATTGGGAAAACTATTTGAGCTCAATAATGATAATTTAAGATAAGTATATCTTCACACATTTAAATTTGGATGCTTAGTAAAGACACTAGCTAGAGTTTTTATTTGATTGACTTTGTTATCAACTATATATATGGCAAAGAGAATAGTTTTGTAAATTCTCTTATCTGTAGAATGTACATAGTAGAAATTGATACTATTAGAAGTAATTTACAAGAACATGTTTTGAAATTCTCTCTAGGGAATGAATTCTATAAGCAAGTCAAGAAGGATTTATCAAAAAACCCTTAAGATCATATATATAAATGTTTTAATTTTGAGAAATATGTAATATTTAGCTTTAATGGGAGAATGTATGTACCATATAGAGAGGATTTGAGAATCATAGTGATTAAGGAGTTGCATAATTCTCCTTATTCTGGTCATCCAAGAGTGACCAAGATTATGGAAAAATTAAAACCATTGTAATTATGGAAAGGGATTGAGAAAGATGGAGTTGATGTTTTATCAAGGTGTTTAGAATGTCAATGTGTGAAGGTCAAACATGTCCATCACACATGTTTTTTATCCTCATGATATTATATAATGAAAATTTTAAGTCATCATTGTGGACTTTATCCAAGGAATACCAATGTCATGAAATAAACATGATATGATTTTGGTCATAGTTGAAAAACTAACCAAGGTGGCATATTTTATTCTAAATAATTTAACATATGATGCACCAGTTTTGGAAATAAGTTTGTATAAGAAATTTATAGGTTACATGGAATTATTGAGAATGATACAGATCCTCACATGACTTATAGGTTTTGGCAAACTATAAATTTAACATTGAGAATTCAACTTAATTTTAGCACAATCTATCATGTTAAATTAGATGGCAAACTAAAAAGATAAATTAGGTTTTGGAAGATATTTTGAGAATGCATTGTATGTACCAAAAATACATGTGGGAATGATATCTTCCACTAGTTGATTTTTTATATAATAATTCTTTCCATTCATCTTTAAAAATGGCACCTTTTGAGGCTCTTTATGGTAAAAAAAATACAACACCTATTAGCTGGGACAAACTAGAAGATAGAGTGTTTTTTAAGTCATAAATTCTTTCTAAAATAGAAGATTAGGTGAAATTGATTATAAAAATATTGGCTAAGGCAAATGGTAGATAAAAAATATATGCTAATTTTAAAATAACACCAAGACAGTTCTCAGTTGGAAATAAAGGTTTTGCATGTTAAACCACAAAAGAACTCAATTAAATTTAGGAAATCAACCAAATTAGCATATAAATATGTAAAAAAATTCAATATCCTAGAATTGATTAACCATGTCACTTTCAAACTTATTTTAAGACCTGCATTAGTTCAAATGCGTAATGTATTTCATGTATTACTTCAAGAAGTATGTGGTTGATCCTTCACATGTACTTGATAATAATGCTTTACATGTTCTATATCTAAGAATGATAACAATAGAAAGGATAAAAATACTTGAAACACAAAATATTATTTTTCATAATATAGAATTGGCTCAATGCAAGGTCCAGTGGGACCAGTATTCTGAAGATACTACCACTTCAATGGATAATGAGGAGTTTCATAAGATGTTTCCTCATTTATTTTCCTGTTATATTTTTTTTAACTAAATAAATTTTTAGACATGTTTAATTTTTAAATAATGTCATCAGGATGATGATCTATATAAGATGATGATGATGTTACATCCTAGTTTATCCTTAACAAACAACATCTATTTTAAGAAAATAATTTACTATTGATTAGTTAGATTACTAATTTATGTAACTAGATATATGTTGTTTAATTTTTTTACTACACTATTGTATTTACCACTTTGCATAGTTATTTTTAGTACATTTATTTAGTGCAAAATTTATGGTTGTGGTTAACTTTTACGCATTTTGAATAATAATAAATAGAGTGGTATTTATGTCATTCATTGATTTGTTAAATTTTTAGCTATATATTTATATAAATGGACTAACTAAATTCGCCATGTCTAAGTTAGATATAAGACACCTTTAACCTCATTTATTAGTAAAAAGGGAGAGAATAATAGGGAAGAGGGTGATAGATCATGGCCTTTAGGGGTAGAAATAAAACAAATCATAATAGCCACACACTCATGCCATAGTGCTTGATTGTCATGTTTAGTATTCTATGTGCTTTTACTTTGGATAGTTTATGTACTTGCATAGTTAAATTGGGTGTTACTTGTTAAATGCAATCTTATTTTGGTAATTTTTTATTAAGTTACATTCTTGCACTAGCTAAATTGAAATTAATTTTATAGCATTTTAGTTTGTGTCACATAACAACCCCTTATCTCTTTTTTAGTTGTGTGGATTTGTGTGTGATTCTAATAGTATATACTTTGTAGTGTGTTCACATGATTATATTCATACTCACATGTGTGACCTTACACTAGTATTATTTTCTTGATCATATTTTAAATGGTATCTAGTCTCTATGCTTTATAATTGGGTTGTTTACGATGAAACATTAGTTTTAGTAATAAAAGGTATAATACTCTTTTTTTGGGGGTTATTAAACTCCAAGGAAGCACTTAACCCATTTTTGGTGTACATTGCATTACTTGGAGTATTTTTTTAAATCATTAGCATTGAAACATTAAGTGTCTAACTTAGTGTTTTGTAAAATGATTAATTGATACATACTTTAGTTTGGTCAAAAGGCATAAATTATTGGGGTTTAATGAGTATTGGAGTTATATGTGGCCTGAGTGGATATATCTTAGATCATTGACCTTTTTAAAATATATATATGATAAAAGCATGGGGATTTTGGTGGGAAAACCTTGTATGATTTTGTATCAAATTCTGGTTGGAGGAAATAGGGAGTAAACTTGACTTGCAAGTAAGGCATGTATTTATGATTTTGTGTTTCCATATGGAACTAAAAAGAACTATTGCAGTAATGGAAACATATAATGTTTAAGTGAATAATTTTGGAGATAAAATGGAAGGAATAAAATTAGAAAGGATAGGACATTTTGAGTAATAAAGAGAAAGAGGAGGAAAAGGATGATGCCTGAAGAGAACACAACTATTATTCTTCAAAACTAGACAAGTTCTAAATCTATAAAATGTGGGTTAAGGGTAAGTGAGGATATTTTTTTGTTGTTTTTTGGGTTTCCATTCATAAATTATATACAACTAAAATATGTGTTAAACCTTAATCATAGTAAAAAAACTAGTTATTTTCTATTCTACATAGTCAAAATGTAAAATGGGTTAATCGTATATGGATGTAGAAAACCTACATTTAGTTTATGTTTGGAAATCCATTATATGATTAACCCTCAACCTACCATGAATTTTGGGAATAATAGTTTAGTGGTCTTTGGAGAAAATATGGATTTATTTGAGATGGTTTTGTTTTATTTTTTACCATGAACCTCCATGTTTTTCATTCATTATCATTTTAAATTTTATTAGTATTTAAGATAAGGATTAACATGGATTAAAAAACTAATTTTACCCACTATGGGTTTGGGGGTGATGGATTTCTCTCACCCACAGACCCATAAAAAGGGAAATGTTATATTACCTAATATGAAATGTGTCTAATGTTACTCTATGACATTATTTATTTATTTGAAAAAATTGTGAGTTTTGTTTTGGATTTATTGGGTTTAGCAACCCTAAACTTGTAGGTAGTCAAAATACAACCTATAGGGATAAGGTTGGTAGGTATAAATTTGTATATGATTGTTTCAAATTCAAATAAATTTTATCTAGTGTAAATAATTAATGGAAAACACAGTTGTGTGTAGTATTTTTCTTAGGTGTAGTAATGACAATGATTATGAATAGGAATAAATATGGTCATGATTGAACTGTATGTAGTTTGAGATGAAATGTATGTGTTGTGAACTCTTAATAAAAGTGAATATAAATATTTTATCCATATTTGAGATATGAATATTTTTTAAATAAATAACTTATGTATTGTATAGGTCACTGTTATAGATTAAAAATTTGTTTAAATAGTTCATTTCATGTAACCAATTGTATGATTGGAGGAAATAATATTAGATAACTATATACAAGTAAAAATAGAACTGTAGGATAATTTATTATTATTATTAATAAAATAAAGGGGATAAAATTATTAATATGAATTATGAGTTATCAAATATTTTAACTTAAAAATGACTTGATATTAATAACCATTTTCAAGATAGTGGAAACTAAGGGTTTTAATATCATAATTCTATTTGAGATAAATTTGTGCATAAGTAGGCTTTGATGAATTATATATAAGATGGTTTCATTAATAAACATAGTGGGTTGTAAATTACTATTATAAGATTTGTTATTTATAATTGTTTTTAAAAAATAAACTCGAATGTAGATATTATAGAAAATTGTATTGGGATTAAGTCTAATTACATGGATAGGTTTTATATTAATATAATTTTAGTCTTTGTTTATGATCATATAAAGGCTTGAATATTTTTCAATATTTTTATATGAATAAAATGGTATTGGACTTGGCATTTATCTATAATATAACATGAATTATATATTATTAAATAATATGTTATCTTTGAGTGTTAGTGCTTGACCAATCTATGGTATGATTGTCTTGCTTAAATCTAGTTATGAATCTTGTATCATAACATGAGATGAACTTTAAAAAAACATGTTGATGATTTAGGTCATTTAGACTATTTGTGATAAATTAATTTATTAGTGTTATTATTTGAGTATTGTACAAATTAAGTTCTTTTTAAAGTTTGATGAGTGATAATCAAGGAGCTTTATGATAAGTTTTTCATCATCTATTAATGAGTAGGATAGATTGGTTATATATTTATAAAATAGTAGTTAATGTTATGGACTATGACCGAGCTTCACTTAAAGTTTCAAATCTATAATAATGCTTTTGATAACGTAATGTTATAGCTATATACATTTTTATCTATTATACTTTCTAGTTTACATGGACATTGATGTCATATTTGATAGAGGAGTATACATGGTATTTATGAATGATGCATGCAATATTTATTTTAATTTCATACTATTCTAGATGATGTTTTGATGTTTTCATCACTATTATATACCCCTTAATTAATGTTAAGGACCACTCCCAATGGGGAGGTGTGTGAGATTGATGGTCTGTGGTTGGAAGAAAAGTGCCTAGATGATGCTCTTACTCTCTATAGTTGAATCTAAACCAATTTTGACTTATAATCATGGATACTATATTATTTCATAGAAGATCCATTATACTATTATATATTTTTTATAATATTTTATTAAACTAGCTTTCATAATAGTGGATCTTGGCACACATGTAAATTCATTTATTAGAGTATTGTACTTCAGTAGTTGATGTAATTATTGAATGTAGATTAATGGATATATTATATTATATTTTATGTTTAAAATAATGTACTACTGTAACTTTATTTCCATAATGATGTATCATTATGTAATATTATGGTTTCTACATCATTGAGGACTAGTTATGGTTAATTTCAACACACATTTGTATACTTAGACTAAAACGTTAATATGAAGTATAAAATTGTTGCATGTAGTTTTTTTTAGAATGATAAATAGTGGGATAATATGAATAAATGGTGTATAAAACTTAATATTATGTTGATTTTATATTCAATGAATTTAATATAATTAGTTAGTCTTAATTACAACAAATAGTTGACACTTAAAGAAAATATATTTTTTCTTACATATTTATGTAGTGGAACTCAATTGAGTTTTAACACATAACACAACCTAAATATTTTTTTAATTCATATCACAAACCTTCATGGTATGATAAAAATAAAATATTGGTTTCATTGAAATTATTGTCATTTTCATGATTAATTCCATCCTATTTGTACCTTAGCATATGAATTCCTCCTTGGTCTTAACTTTGACCATGATGGTATGATAAGAGAGTGATATCAAGCCTTTTAAAATTTTCCAAAGCTTATGAGGGTAAGGTTAAGTGTGATTAAATTAATCAATATAATTCTCACCTTGGTATCTATATTAATCCCATTTTGTGTCACTCTAAAAGCAATCCATATCAATCTCAAAACAATATCACCTTGTCACAACTAAAAACTAAACCTCATTCATCTCCAACTGTTTGTGTCATATAAACTATAGTTAATATTGATACTTCCACCAATCCTAAAAACTTGGTTAAAATGGATGGAATGAAGTGCATCATTGTTCACATTGATTCTTTCAAAAACACTCAATATAAACCTATCATACCTCTTTAAGCCTAAAAAACTATTTATGACTATTTTATAGATTAAATTTTAGATTTTTTGCCTTCCTAACATTTATAATTTGAAAAATAATAAAAAATTACAAATTCATACATGGTGATGTAGTTAAATACTTTTTGGTTATTCAAATATATCACCATTGCCAATATAGTCTTCTATATTTTCCACTATATCACTTGTGCCAATATAGTCATCTATTTATATGATAATACAATCTTATGTCTTTATAGATAAACTTTCCTATTTACACAAATGAATAAATAGGTTTGATATAGGTATTTTAACTCCTAATTATATCACGTGCTGATATAATAAAATGTAACTAAACCTACTATATTGAGATGACTGAGACCATCAAATCATGTCATAACTCAGGTAAAATCATATCCAAAACTTCCTACAGTCTAACTTGATGTTATAAAAACCTTTGTTTCTTACATATCATTAGTTTTATCCTATCATAATTTTCAAAAATGGGATCCCATTAAATAACTCTTTAATCTCCTTAGTCAAATTCCTTTGCTTGAGATTATGCATACTTATCCTAAACATCAAAATCACTCAATGGAAACTCTCTTTGATATAAAATTTCCTCAATCACCACCTATGGGGAAAACACACACTTTTTTGGGTTGAAAGTAAAATATCATGCATCAATGAAAAGATATGTCTATCCAATTTTATTGGACAATTTACCAAGTCTTTTTTTTTAAATTTCATATCTAGGAAATGATCCTTGATGAAATCCTTCTTCATGCAGATGATCCTCCTCTATTTATTAATATTAGAATTGATGATGTAAAAAAACAAGTGATTCATCATTAATGAAGGTTATGAAACTTATATTTCCTCTTTATAACTCATTAAATTCCTCAAGTATTATACAAAAATCCTTAAGTAAACCAATAACATATGCCAAGGATATGACCAAAGATAAATGCCACCCATAGAGTGAATTTAACTTCCTATCATTAGCACCCTGGTGAAGCTTTTAGCTCCACAACTTAACAATCTCCCACTTGGAGATAAACAACTGTATCATGGTACCTCTTGCTATGGTTAAGGTGAAATATTTTGGTTTCAACTTTATGTTATCCAATAATATCTTTATTTTCCACCCTTAGACTCATTCAATGAGGGTCATAGTTTATTCCACATGTAAATTCATCAAATTACCATACTTAGGAACTATCTATAAAAATAAAGGTGACACCAACCCTTAGAAATATGAAAAAATTCAACAATGTGGTGTCTTTAAAATACCTAAAATTGAACCACTTCAAATTATTCATTTTCATGAGTATCAAAATTTCAAATTCATTACTAATTTAGTTATAGGTTATAGTGGTCACCCTGAGCTTGTGGGAAATTCCCCATTAGACCTATTTACTTCTGATGATGATGAACCTAATGAGATTAACTTTTAAATCACTACCTTAAATATTCCTTATAATATGATAGCCTAGTTTCCTCCTTCATTTTAAACTTATTCTTAAAAGAAGATAATTTAAAAGATAAATCGTTACTAAAAATCAACCTATGATCTTCCATGATACTTTTGTGATGATCGTTACTAAAAATTAATCTCCTACTATTACTCCATTATAAACATTATGATTCACGTGTCCATCCATCCTGTTTGGTTCTTCTCCAACACTCCCAATTATTTCCTAGATGATGGATATAAGTTAAATGACCCTTATGTTTTTTTGAGACTCCTTGATATGATCAATAAAAACATGAAAAAATGTTTCATTTACTATTACAATCTTAAATCATAAGTAAAATAAACACATTATGATAGAAAAAATCCCACTGAATCCTTTGCTTCTCCATCCATCTTTCTTTATATGTCCTTTCTTTCCACAAAACTAGTGATACTTCCATTTCTGATCTCACTTGTGCTTTTCCTGCGTACAACTCCCAATTAAGCGATGATGGATATAAGTTAAATGACCCTTATGTTTTTCGATATGATCAATAAAAACATGAAAAAATGTTTCATTTAAAACCATCCCTTTATTGGAAATAAGATGAATAAGAGGGGTGGTTAAATTAGTCTTCAAAACTTTTCATTCAACTCCACTCAACTATGTAAAAACCATTATTACATGCATGTACATATTATCAATCATAATCATCAAATCATAAGAAAATGAAACACATGAACACAACATATATGTGGTAAACACTCTAGGGGTAGAAAACCCACTGATGAAAAAATGAAATATAGTCCTATAAGACAAACATCAATCTTTAGTGAAGCACCAACTTCACATGGAGCACCAACCCCAACTAGCTCAGCACAAACTCAGCTAAGCTTTAACAAGCACCCAATTTCAAGGAGGCACCAAACCCAGATGATCAACTCCCAAAACCACTTGGTTATTTAACTATCTTTTTGATACAAAAATCTTGCCGTTTCTCCCAATCAACCACTTGGTTATTTTATCTTCAACCACAACCAACTCAACAACTTGCTTGACCTTTGAAAAAAATCTTGTTTCTTCTACTAGATGATGATGATCACTACTTTCTCTCTCTAAGCACCTTTAGTGTTTTTCTCTATTATGTCAGAAACCTCTCAAACTTAGCCATTTAAAATCATCCCTTTATTGTAAGATGACTAAGAGGGGTGGTTAAATTAGTCTTCAAAACTTTTCATTCAACTGCACTCAATAACATTCATTCACTCACTCTACTATGCCCTCATTCAATGCTTGATTAGGTCTTCTATTCTTGATCTTCAAATGTATAAAATTAATTATATATTCATAAAATTTATATGATGGTATACATGACCTCATAATTCTCACCACTAATCTATATCATTTACTTATCCTTCACTACTTTCTCTCTCTAAGCACACCAAAAGAGGCCTATATTGCCTTGCTTTTATACAAGTCACTTGATCATATCCTTCTTAGTCAGAAACATATTAAAATAACTTAGGTCATCCATGAATAGGTATTTTAATATTAAAAATAACATGCCTTAATCATGATTCAATCACTATAATATGTCAGCCATACATCAATGATCCCTTACTCTTCCTTTAGGATTATGGAGATCTAATAGGCCTTCTTAACAAAATGTTACCATTTGATCTTTATTTAAGCATATCCAAACACCTCACATGGTAGGAATAAGTCATTAACCACTCTAATATACCTTATCCAACATAACTCTAGGTATACAATACCTTTTAGGTCTAACTACCACTTGAACCCCTCTTTAAATCATGGCTTATAAAAGGCCTGTGTATATATATAAACTATATCTTGAATAACTGAGTCATACACTCAATTTTTACAAAAAACCATGGAAAAAAATTACATATTTAAGATCCTAATTACCTAAATTTCATCACAAAATTCATTTTATGCTTCAACTTAGGGTAAATAGGCTCAAACACTTCTCTATAAGATGTTCACATAGAATTACCAACTGACTCCAAAACACAATCAAAGAAAAATGAACATCTATCACATGATTGAATACATTAAATGGATTTAAATGCATGAACATGATATTATAAAATCCTTAGAGTAACCTCAATGAATAAAATCATTAGATCTAATAAAAACTAGTGGTCTTATAGACCAATCTGTTGACCTTCTCTCTCATAGAATTTACTCAGTCATATAAGCCATTTTGGCTTTAATGTTAAAACCTCTTACATAGAATTCAAAGATTTTAAAAATGATGGATAGATAATTAAAGACATAAAAAATAAAATCAAGCACTTTAATTCATCACTCTCACATGAAAAAACATTAGGAAACATCTTCTCACATCTGTCTAATTTCCTTATTGTCTGTACCATTAGGTCTATTAACAACTGGCCAAATTTGATCACCAAATTTGCACAATTGAGATCTATAACTTGTCCAAAAATATTCATGAACAATAATTATTAGTCTCAAACTTTGATATTCATTCACTTAAGAACTTTGACTTTATCAACTTTGTCTACTATAGCAAATGTCTAAAAGACAAACACTTTCTTATAGGGTCTATTCACTCACCTGAGAAACCAATCACACCTAGAGATTCCTAGGAGAGTTGATTTTAACCTCCAATAACTTGTATGATCATATAAAATTTATCTAAGATATCTAGAACAAGATATTCAACATTGGGTCATATTCAAGGTTTTATGAGGGTTTATACCATCTTTTAGTCTTAACGATCATTCATAAATCTTAACTCCTTTTTCTAGAAACCAATGCTTGAAACATTGAAATAGAACCCTTCTTAATCTACTGTTAATAGCTTAGGTTCTCATGTAGATGCTAAATCTACCAATGCTTGAAACCTTGAAACACTTTTTCAAGACTTTTCTTGCAAACCTGATATGAAAATTCATGTACATACTTAAAACAACTTGACTCACCTCATTCAATGTTCATCTGCTCACTCATGTCATAGAAATTGATCCTATTATCTCATCTATCCACCATATCTCTTCTTAATTTCTAAGCCTTGACCTATAAGTATTATTAGGCCTATAATCTGACCTTCTAGCCACCATTTAAGCTTCACCTTGAAACTCTCCTATGTTTCAATGTCTCTCAGGTATGATTAAGAAATCTCATACATTCACTCTTTTTCTAAACTTCAATAAAACTTATTCATAGAGCTACTTATAGATCTTTGGAGCTCAAATATGTCATATTTGGATCTACATATATAGATATTTAGAGATGACCTTCTAGTCATTTTTGAGGTCCTCAACACCTCATGTAAATCCTAAAAAAAATTTGAAAGTTACTTAGTCATTTGATTGAGAAGATCGAGAAAGATAATATAAATGTTGATAAATATGTGGAAAGGAGATGGAAAAGAAAATTAGTATGTCATGACTTATGAATTGTGAGAGATGAGAACTATGATCCAATGGTGGGTAGATAGGTTGATGAGATGCATGAAAATAAAGAGATCCAAACCAAATACCTCAACCATCTCTTCCTATCCTTGATTAAACTTCTTGTGCTCCAAGTTTCTTCCCATCTTCACCTACCCTTCCTTAAAAGAATAAGATTATACCATATTGGAGGCCTTATTGAGATATGAATCCCAGTTATGCCATTCTAAGTTTTGTGGATGAGTCTCCTCCAATCACTCTTTAATAACCCTCTTAGTTACCATATGATCCCTCTTATTCTCCTTGTCCTCATGAAGTCATTAACTATTTTTATATGGAGCCTTAAAGAGAGATAATTCAACCTCCAAGTGAGCCTACTACTTTTAGAGTCTTACCTTGAAACCAGGTAATTGAGTATTGGGAGAAATAGGAGGAGGTGAGTGTTATTGAGTTTGATCTCAAAAAAGACTTTGTGCCTATAATTATTCCCTCATGGAAGATAATTCAAGAAAACATCCAAATAGAGGAGGAAGTGTTTGTTTAAGAGGTCAAAATTCTAGTTACATTTAATATTGATGAAGTGAATCATGAGGGTGAGGAAGGAAATGGTGAAGTAGAAAACCAAGAATCTATAGACTAACTCAAATTATTATCTATCCAAACATTTGTACAAGAAACTTCCATCCCTAAGACCTCAAATTTAAAAATTATTCCCTTAACTCCCAAATAAATTCATGAACTTATTCATTACCCTCCCACCATCTCCCTTATTGAAGAGGAGCCTGTTATATGGAGGATAAATGAATAAGTTACAAATAATAGTGATTTTTAGGGTGAGTGTAGTTAAGATGAGGAAAGAGTGAAAGAGGAAGAGATTGTGAGTGTAGTTATTTGTTGGCACTCCACTTAGTGAGAACAAAGGTAACTTGGCCTTCAAAAAATTTGGAGAATTCGAAACAGATTGTAAAGGAGGCATTGATTTATTTCAAGATATCCCTTTTGGTGTGTTTGAAGACCATGACAAAGATTCCATACATGATGAAGATGAACTATTTTTAGAACCTCTTGATGATTTTGAAGAGATGGTGGTATAAGATGAAGTCATGAATGAATTTGAGACATATCCTATTGAGTAAGAGGTTAACTTTGAACAAGTTGTTTCCCAATCACAACATGATTTCACATTTGATATTATTGATAACCCTATTAATTCACTTTAGAAATATCAATATGCCATTCAATCTGATCTCATTCAAGTTTATCAAATTGAGGAATAAAAGGATGATTGGTAGCTATACATTGAGTCTCTACAAGAGATTGAAGGCCTTTGTAGGGATATGTTACCCATTGGAGAGCATGTTTATGAGAAGGCTGATCAAGAGTCACTCATTAAGGACCATAATGTAGAATAGATTGAATATTAAAAGCTTCTTGATGATCTAGATGAAATTATAGTAGATGGTAACAAGGATGAGGTCACTCTAGATGCCATAAAGACTCAAGGACAATGAATAGATGTGCTGTCACTTGATGAGGTTATAGTTGACAAGCAATATGAAAAATATCCTAAAGCATAAGATAAAAATTCATTAATTGGTGACTTGTTTGATGTTGATTATTCATTTTAATGTTTTTAAAGAGGATTTCCAATCATAAAGTATGTTATCTCCATCAAATAAAAGTATAATAAGCATATTGTCTTATGTCCTTGCATACCTCATCAAGTAAGTGACCCAAAATTTTTTCCTTTTGATCCTGGATGAAGATTATTTTAACGTTAGTTGTATTTAGTTTATATTTTCTCCAATTTATTTCATATAACATTATTTTTTGTCTAAAATAAGTGTTTTATTTGCACATTTGATTTGTTAGTTAGTTTCCCATGTTTTATGTGTTTTCTTCCTTATTTTGGAGGAGAAATTGTCTTATTAGAGTCTCATAATCATGAATAATATTTATCACTATTATTATCAAATTTAAGTGTGGTTTTATGAGTCTAAAATATATGTAAATGGTATGGTTCTCAAGCATAATAGACATGCTTCCCAGTTGAGTCACCAAAATGTTGACATGTTTGACCTCACAGGTCAAACTGTCACCCCTACCATTCAAAAATTTGTTTTTTATGTTGTTTGAATTTTAAATTAGTGTGTTAGTCTTGTAATATACTTTATATTATCATCCAAACCCTTGATTAGCATAGTTTAACATAAATTTGATGAAATTAAGGTTTTGGTCATCATAGTCATTTGCTTGCTTAGCCTCTTTTTTGACTAGTTTTGATTTATGTCAATAAGTGAAAAGAGTACACAAAATAATAGGCCTTATGTATTGTATAAGATTAATGTAATTATTTAAAATTGATCTAAATAGTTGGTGATAGTTTTGACTAACTTTATGACCTAGTTTATTGCATTTTGGGTCATTTATGGCTTTTGGAGCAAGTTTTGAATGTGAATGATAGTCTGAGGTTATAATAAGAACATGATATATTTTTTCAAGAATGAAAGGTACAATGGATCCATTTTTCATCAATTTCATCATACTTATCAAGTGTTTTTGGTAGTTTTAGTGCGATAAAGGCCTATTTTGAGGCCATCCATACAATTTTTAAGGTTAAATTGAGATTCAAGCATATTCAAGACCTTATTTGTCCATGAAAAGGTCAAAAAGTGAGTTGGAAGAGGTTTTAGGTATTAAAATTAAGAAAACCATTTTATCTCTTATATCAAACTCCTTGGGAACTCTAGAAGGGTAATTTTCAAATGCTCGATACGAAAAGTGGAGAGATAAATAGGAGCTAAAACTTTGGACATTGTTAGGGGTCTAAGTAATATTAAAATTAGTGGAATTAGTTTGTGTATTTGTGGCCTCTTATTTATTAATAATTAATAAGAGTAATAATAGGTCATCATGGCCTATCCATTCAAGAGGGGTCTATTCTTACACCTGTTTATCCCAATAAGAAATCTATGGATAATAAATTTTTTAAGGGTGTTTCATATAGGTCTTGTAGATCCATTTAATAGTTTTTTCATTGGATAATTCATCTCCATGAGGGACTTTCAATTGGGATAAGAATACCTTGGTGTATAGGTTATTTTAGTGAGTTCTATTGTAAGTATATATTTTTATTCATGGTGGTCATTATCAAAGGTCATATAATGATTAAAGGATGATAAAAAATTCCTTAGCTCCATGGTTTCATTACTCTTTTGTCTCAGATGTGTTTTGGCCCATCTTATTCAAGTGTGATGCTCTTTAGAAGCATAATCTATGTTTGAAACAATATGATGGAGATTTTCATGTTTTTGGGATCAAATTCTAGTGATAAATCATGGTGCATGTTTCTAATATGGTATTGTATTACTGGAAGTGTAGAAATTTTATGATAAAAACCCCAACTACATAACTCAAGGAGAGGTCACAATTACTTCCTTAAATTGCATGTTATATGGAATGTAAGAATAAGTTTGAAGATGCTCAGAGCCATTGAGAAGATTGATTCATATCTTCCTTGAATTCATTTTCATTGATTGCCTCATTGACCTCATCAAATTAAACAAGATGACTGTAATTATTCAAGTTTCTAATCATAGGCCTCTTGCATTACTTGATAGTACTTTCATTCTATACAATAGTTAAAACTGAGTTAAAGTTAAGGGAAAGTATTGAGAGAGACTTGAAGGAGTAATACCTATGCATGAAATGAGATGATAGTGTTAAGAAGGTTCAAAACTTGAGGAGCTTAAGAAAGTGAATTCTTAGCCCTAAATCAAGCAAATGAGACCTACAAACCTCAAGCTTGAAGGTCCTCATTTTGGATAAAGACCCTAAATAATGAAACTTAGAAAAAATTGAATCATAATGAAAGTGGGATACCTAACTCCAAAAGAGATGGAAATATTGTTAATAACCTTGAGAAGACAAAGGGGAATCTAGTCATGAAGAGCAATACAATGATATCCAAATAAATTTGGTTTCCCTTATTAGTAGTTTTAAGGTATTTTTGTGAGGATTAAGGTAACTTATAATCCTTGTATTTGTTCATTACAAATTGGCCTTGTGACAAAAGTCATTATCCTTCAATTGATATGGATTGGGAATGAGTATCAAAGGTTTTTAACCCATCATGAACCATGGAAATCCAACTCTCAGCATGTCTCAATCCATATAGGGGTCAGCCATTCATCTACAAGAAAAGGTTCAAGTTGAAATGAAGATTTCAAGTGTAGGTGATGCTAATAAATATGAGAAAGTATGTCTAATTTTTGGGATTTGTGTCAAAACTCCTACATTACCTAATAAGGAGTGGAAGATAGTCATCACCCACTTGAAAAGACATATATCACTTGTGAGGATTAAGGTAACTTATGATCCTTGTCTTTGCTCATTACAAATCACCTTGTGATAAAACTCATTATCCTTCAATAGATATGGATTAAAAATGAGTATATAAGGTTATTAACCCATCATGAACCATCTAAATCCAAATCTCAGCATGTCTTAGTCCATATAGGGGTTAAACACTCATCTATAGGAAAAGGGTCAAGTTGACATGAAGATTTCAAGTGTAGATGATGGTAATAAATATAAGAAAGCATGTTCAATTTTTGGGATTTGTGTCAAAACTCCTACATTGACTAATGAGGAGTGGAAGCTATTCATCAACCACATGAGAAGACATACATCACTTATATGGAATGTGTACTTATGGTAAGTCAAATAAGAAGAAGACAAGTGATTCAAAGTGTTGGTAGAGGGTGTATTTAAAACCTAATTGAAGGTTATCAACTCAGAGTTCAAGAATAATGAGATGGTCAAACATTCTAAGGTGAGGTTCAAAACCTAGTATATAGAGGTACAAACACCTAATAATGCCTAAAGTCAAGCCTATTACTATGGGTGCTAAGAAATTTGAATGTTCAGATGAGCAAATGCTATTAAATAACCCAAGACATAGTAAGAGATGATATATCTAGTGCCATAATGTACAAGTAAAGATTGAGGTCCTAGGCAATTAGGAATGAAAAATAAAAATTGAATTGGTCATTTATAACTAATACCAATAGGTAAACATAGTGAAATGCAAGGTGACAGTGGTCTAATAGGATTTAGAGAGGTTAGGGTGAATGTGAAAATGGAGTTTCTAGGTTGTATATTATATTCATAGAAAGATGAGTAGCCATAGTATAAGCCTTAAAAACCTAAGGCTAAGAATACAAAAACCACTATTGGTAAAGAATAAATCCTTAAGACAGTAAAATTAAAGGTTGAATGAAAGTTGTGACCAAAGGGACTTAGATGTTGGAAATGGTAGGAAAGATAAGGTTGAATGTTTTTAAATAAGTAGTAAGGTTCATCACCTTCATTATTAAAAAATGAAATGAAATAAGTCAAGTAATAAATTGAACATGTAATAAATATTCACCTACAGATAATTGGTGAAAATGACGTAGCACAATCCTAAACCCAAAAGGGAGACCTACACTCATATCTAGAAAGCATATATAGGTCTTAAACCAAAAAAATGGAAAAAGTTATGATTGAAGAGTTATTGAGGTAGGTGAAAAATAAAATAATTTCATGAACACTTGGATGTCATTGGTATGAATAATGAAGTCTCAAACTCAAGTGGTAATTGTGACCTTACCTGTGACGTATATGCACCTACAACTATCTATAAAGACACAATATAAATCCATGGTGTATGAAACAAAATGGACAATTTAGTGTTTTAAATGGATATAAGCATATTAAGTGTAATTATAGGATATATAAAATTATCTTAAAAATGTTTATCTCAGCTACTAAAAACCTCATTATTGAGAATAACACATACAACCAATGTAACCAAGTTATAAGGGTTGGGTGTATTTTGAGAAGATATAACATTTTGAAACATTATAAAGGTGATGAAGGGACTCGGAAGAGTATTAATAATGTGTATATGTTATAAAAATAACATCAAATTATCATTATAACTTTCATACCTAAGCCTAACTATGGCAATGGGGTAAAAAATATTCACAAACCTATTGAAAACTCAAGCAACTAGATAGCTAGTTTTAGAAAAAAATGAGTTTAAGGCCTTTATAGGCATGATCAAGATATGGAATTTGTTAAATTTGGTAGTAATTAGTGGATTGAAGTGTAAATGTTATTTTAAATTTCATATAAGTTATGGAAATATCCACTATTTTGTCTCAGACTTGGTCCACTCCATTTGAAGGGTCTATTCAAGAGACCTAGATGTTCACTTAAGCTCAAGAACACAAAAAAAACATTATAGAACTAATGAATGGATTTTATGGTAGTGAAAATTCATGGTAATTATATAAATACACTATTAGGTGGAAAAAAACATCATTTATCAGTCTAAGTGCCCTTGAGGTCTTGCACATGTAAGATAGTCTTAAAACCCAAACACCCTGACTAGTGCACCAAATACATATAGAGGAATTTTGAACACTTAAAAAGAATTATAACCATGGAGGGGATTTATTTTAAGGTTCATAATATTATACTAGCATTGGGAATTATTTGTGAGACCAAAAAATCCATTTTTAACACCTCTCACCCTCAAGGAAAGCTAAGACAACCACCTAAGGAATAACTTCAGATGCTCATACTATATATGATACTTTACATGGACATAGTAATGTTTATAGGTGTTATATGGGTCACATCAAAATAATTTTATGTAATTAAGAGGTTATTTAGACTTTTTAAATTTATGAACAATCATTAAGACCTCAGATAGGTTTTAAACCCTCATAAAACCCTAGTTATGACCAATTTGTAGAGAAAGGATTAATATGCACATAAAATGCCAAAAATTGACCTTGAAACCTAATAGAGGTTGTATTTTAGACTCTCTGAGGATCCTTCACATGCAATTAGGTTGTACCTTCACTTATAAGGATTTGTACAAAACTATATTTTTTCCTATTTTTTGGCCTAAAATAGGGCTTTAGAGAGGATGAGTTTATGAAAATAAATGGAAGAGGTGTTTCAAATTTTACTTGTATAAGATAAAAAATCTAGAAAACACTGATAAAAAATTCCCAAACCATTCAAATATTTTAGGCTAGTCTGAAAATGCTTCAAAAGGGCAAGCTTGGTAATGGACATTTCAAGGTTTTCATACTTTCACAGTGTTCCAAATCACCAAATTTGACATTGAGCATGGTGATATTTTAGGTAAAGTTAGTGAATTTTTTTGTGGAGTTTCACATGTGTGAATGGTCATTTGGGTAAGATTTATCTTTCTAGGCCTAAGAGGTCTAATTAGGCCTAATTGGAGAAGAAAATGGAGGAAAAGGAGTAATTCCACTTGGAGTCTAATCCTAATTTTTCTTGGAGATTTAATTTTATACACGGTATTCAAAAATGTGCCCAAGTTTTCAAGTTGGTTTGTACAATATTCTATACAAGGAACTTTTCAGGTTTTTAAGGTTACAAGGAAAGGGTGCTAAAGTAAGAAAAATAAGAAAAATGATGTCCTTTAGAATACTTGATGGATTCAAATGCCTTGTTTCATGTATGATGAAATGATGAGAAGATATACATGGTGTAATTTTTATTTTTCCAATCAAAAACTCAATTTATCTCTCTCTTATGTTTTTTTTCACAATGAAGAGTCAAGTCAGTAAAACACTAAGTTGGTGCATAAAAACATTTCAAAAGACTTTATTGAGGTTTATCATTGTGTCTAAACCACATTAAGACTATGAAAAGGTCATAGGTTTATTGGAGGAAGTTTATAAATGCTTGAAAGAGTCCTTAACAACTTTAGAAATACCTTTTCCTTCCAATGCCTAGTCAAAGAAGATAAAGTCAAAGTAACACTCAAAGAGATATAACAACCCAAGGAAGATGGAAAGACATCATTCATGGTTTGGATAAGGTTTAAAATGAATAATTAATAAATTCATGATGACCTAATTTCAAATATTAAATCCTATTTTCAAGGAAATGACTTCTTGACCAAGGATATAGGAGTATGCAAGTAAAAATCTAGGAAGTTTTACTAGTCAAACATCATAAATGAATGATCAAGACTCTTTAAAACTATCCAATCAAGACTTAATCAACATATACATAAGTTATTCAAGGATCGATGAGATATTATTAGGAAAATGCTATGTTGGGTTTTGAAGAAGACAAAGTGAAGGTTTTATTTCTTAGTTTTGGGCGCTGTTGTCTCCTTTCTCCTCTCTCTCATTCTATATATATGTAAGCCAATTTTTGGAATTTTACAATACTTAAATTTAGTTGTGGAAATTTTATCTTATAAAAACACTTGTACTTGCCTATTTTAATGAATAATATAGAATTCATGCCTCCTCAAAGCTTGTTTTTAGTGTATTTTCATGGTTTGTTGATGAATGACAATGATAACATAGACTTCCTTTAATTTTATCCTTTCCTCTTTACATATTTTAAGGTTTTATATCATCCTTATAGGTTTAATAATGTGATATAATTATCTTATATGTTTGGAAAGTGTGATCTCTCTTTAATTTTCTTGATAGACCTATTAAACAAGCTACCTTAGATCATTCATCAAATTGAGCCTCTATGTGAAACATTAATGTATGGAGACCTACATATTGTAAAGTGAAATCAGGTTTATGTTATTATTCATAATTCATAGTTCATATTAAACAAGTGGAGGTCACATTTTTGTGTATCACCCTAGTTAAATAGGTTTTCCTTTCAGTTTACCTTCTTCCCTTTTCCCTTGTAAGCTCATAGTGTAGAGTAGGGATCCTAACTGATACATCAAGATGATATAGCCCTTATAATATATATATATATATATATATATATATATATATATATATATATATATATATATATATATATATATATATATATATATATATATATATATATATATATATGTATTCAATCCAAATATTATGCCACCACATTTTAGGATTCTCTTTATGTTACTCTAGACTGTTAAGGCCTAAAACTACCTTCACAAGGGTGTAAGTCTAATAGTCAACATAAACCACATTAAATAATTTTTTGGCCTCATTATTAGTATCATTAGTCTTAGATTTTAAAATTTATATTATTTTAAATTTAGTATTATAATATGTTTAAGGATTTATTCCATATTGATTTTTTTCATGGCAAGAGGCATGACCTCATGGTATTTGATTGTATGACACATGTCATCAAAATATTGAAAATGCTTGAATGTAATAAACTAATGTATGGATAGAAGTAGGATTTTTTTGAAAATATATTTAAATCCATTATTATATATAGTATTTATCATTTTTGAAATCATATTCATGTATAAGATCACATAGTCACTAATTTACTCATTAAGTACTTATTTGAGTTGTGAAATTTGAGCATGATAGACCTTCTCACTAATGTTGATATAGAAATGAGATAGTAAATAGTCAATAAAAGGATTAATTTTTTTTAATAATTGAATAAGGAGGTTTTAAAACCATTTCAAGCAATATTTCTTAAGGATCCTAGAAAAAACCTTTAAGATTAACTTATCATTGGTTGCATAATCTAAGCATTACCCATAGAAGGCTATAAGATGTAATTATGGGTCACCTTTACCATCAAATGGTGTAAGATTAAGTGTAGTGAATATTGTATCAAGGGATAGTTGGAAATATATAAAACCAAAGGGTTTTTAATAATTATTGATATTTCATTATATGTCTTACTCTATTATAACCTTTGGATATTTTATCAAACTTGGCTTGAAAATAAAAAAATTATTGTATGAGGAAATAGTTGATATGATTGGTAGCCACACCAGATATATTAGGAATATATGGTGTCACATCATTTGAAGGCATATGAAGCACATAAGAGAGAGTATGTTTCATAAAAATAGTCATAAATATCAGAGGAGCAGAGTGTCTCCCATATTAGGTATAATATGCATCACTTGTGTAAACAAAGGTGTAGGCACATGAATAAAAGAATAATATTTTAAACATCCAATGTAGAATGTAATATTATAGAATGTGAATTAGTATCATTCAAAATTTCATCATGTGGTTCTTCATAAGTGATTTAATTAGATAGATTTTTCTTGTCATCTCTAGTTACATGCAAAAATTCTTCAATCATATGGGGGTTTATTTCAAGAAATTATTTTAGCTTAGCTTGATTTACATTATCAAATCATACATGAAAATAATTATTATATTCTAGGTTATTATCTCTATATATATCAAAACAATAAGTATTCAAGTCATTAGTATCTTCCATTGTAGACAAATTAGGGTTTTTAAAGGTTGTGTAAACCAAAAATTAAAACTACAATAGAAGAAAGGAACTAAGATTAAAACCTAAGAGGGAATAAATTTGAAACCCTAATAAAAAATTTAAACCCTAATGTAAAATTAGACCTAGAGTTTTCACACTTAAATCAATTATCCAATTTAATTAAAAAAATATTATTTTTAACCTAAGCGATACAAAATATGGGAACTATGCATTGCTTCTTATTATAAAAAATATGACAATAAAACAATAATCTAAATTAAAATGGACTAACTTAAATTGTAATTAATTGACTTAAATATGATAATAAATGATAAGGATGATGTAATTATATGATTATGAGACTTTTTTTCTAATATAAGATGTCACATGATCCATACATTCTCTAATGTGTTTTATTAGCCACTCAAAAATGAAACATAGCCTAAAAAACCACCTAAGCACTACCAACAAAGTCAGACACCTATGGCAACTAGAATTATAAGGTTTTACTATAAATTTCCTTTTTTTATAATGAGGGTCTAAAAATTCTAAGACCATTACACTTGCGAATGCAATATGGTTTTATGTGTGTGAACTTCTTTGATCCTAAACATTGATACCTATTTATATCTCTTCCATTTGAACCCTAATTGTGATTTATTAACCACAATATAACTTTTAAAGGGGTTAGTATTTTTGGATGGAAAACCTTAAACACAACCCATTAAATGGATAAGAATTCCATATGTTCTAATAATATGAATATGGTTTAAGTACACGTAGGTATCCCACTTATGTGTATGCGAAAAATTGTGAATAAACTAGAATGTAATATCATCTTTTGATCTTTGATACTTGGCACCATGAAACTTTGAATTGTTTTATTTAAATTTGTATATATGGACTTCTATATGGATAGTCCATAAATATATTCTATGTGTATATATATTTTTAATAATTTTTCAAGAGAGTGTTAGGTTTTATATGTGATTCTCCAGTGATGGCCAACTAAATAATAAAAATAGGGGTGGTTTATATTTATAGGTAAATATTCATTAATTTACCACTATGATTAACCCATAAATTGTATCTATGCCAATGTAATGGAGACTTCCAAATTTAAAAAATATTAATTAAAGGCCCATTAACACTATCATTAAGGGAAGACCCCTATGATAAGTGACACTATCTAGGTTTACCAACACTATCTTACAAGTGAAAAATAAGGATCTAAGGTGTGGATAATGTTTGTCTAGGATTTTGAAGATGTTTTTGTATAGACCAAGTTAATATTAAATAAATATATATGGTGGATAAATAAGGTAAAGATATTATATGGGTAGAATTATAGAGGGAAAGTGTGCTTAATATTTAGATATATCTACATTTTCCATGTAAAAGATAATGTTTCTAAAGTTACAAAGACCAAATTTATATGTCTACACATAGATAACAAAGTGTTATGAGAAAATTCAAAATAGTGTGAAAACGTTTTGAATAGATCCATTTAGAAAATTTTGGAGCCATTTAAAATGTAGCATCTATAAAAAATGGAAATAATTTAGGTAAGGTTACTCTATTGGTTGCATAATCTATAATGGAAGCATAGAAAGCTTTAAGGTTCTTGGAGGTATCTCCATTTCCATCAAATAAAGTAAACATCAACATGATAAAATGAAGTGGAAAATGATGTCACATAACCATCTATGCTAATGGGTTAGATAATATAACATTGTAATCATCCTTAATAGAATTCTTACTTGTTTATAAATATAAAATTTGATTTTGTCTTTGTAACTCAATTATTGTACTCATCATAGTGAGTGTGTCATTATTTTTTATAGGAGGAGGGAGAGGAAATTCATTATTAATACAAATATAAGGCACTTCTATAGGCTTAAGGTAACAAAGAAGGAAAATCCACATGGGAAAAATCACAAGAATTAATCACATAAGGAGAAGAAAATAAATCACTAGAAATAATAGCTATGTTTTTGGAAATCCCAATAAATATTCTTACTAGATAATAATTTATTCATATACATAATCTTGTAAAAATGAGAATTATTTTCATAATATATGGTCTAAGAGTTTCAAATGAATTTTCCTTGTATTTTGCATCTAGTTTAGCTTATAAATCTTAATCATCATCACAATTTTACACATCTTGTTCCTTATCATTCAAACAATATGTATCATTCACATTTGCATTACAAGATCCCATATATCCAATTTAAAATAATATAAGTATGCTAAAAAAAATTCAAGGGTATAATAGGATTTTAATTTGAAGGCCATAACAAAGAGCAATTGCAAAGAGCAATTACAAACCCTAGAAAAGGCACTATTAGGAAAAATAAACATTAAATACTAATGAGAAGATTCAATAAGGAAAAGGTTCCAGAAGCCCTAAGTAGAATAATTATATTTTCAAGAGATGCACAATCAAACCCTATAATGACCACATAAATTAGTGTGGGATCAATAAATATTAAACCCTAAGATTGGGTACAATAAAGCATAAGTTTAGTAAAAAACATTAATGGAAATTGCACAAGTGGGTTTATAAGATATCAAAGTAAACTAATCCATATAATAACATGTACATTAAAAATATAATATATATAAAATAATATATCACCAAAAACATATCATAAATGTGTAAAATGGAAGATTACTATTCTTATAATTTGAAAATAGAGGTTCTTCGAGAAATTCTTAGAATGTGACTTACCTCTATACCTTAAGAGGTTAAAAATAACTAAAAACTAGTCTAGGTGTAGTCTTAAAGTATATAAAAAAATGGTACATATTAGATAATTTATATAAAATATACAAAATATTTTTTTTTATCTCAATAATAACCTAAATTATGAAATTATTTTTTGGTAAGCTAAGGTTTGATTTTATAAAAAGTCATTGATATTTGTGAGATGATGTAAAATTATTTTGAAACTTTGTGAGAATTTTAATCTATGTCCTTTTATCATAATTATCTATCAACTTATAAAATTAATTTGTATATATTATATAATTAATTCTATTTTTCACCCACCTAATCATCTCCAAGATACCTTACAAAAGCATAACAAATGGGTAAGGTTATTAGGGTTCTACAATAGTGAAACCATGTTATTAGATATTTTTGAAATAAACAATAATTAAATCCATTAGGAAATACTATTTAATATTAATATACCAACCCTTATCCTTATGTATGAGATTCCCATATCTAGTAAATTATATATGCTCTCTTACTACTTCAATTCAGATTTTAGTATAATTGGTACTTCTTTAATAATGCAATTCTACATTTACAATTTAATAAATGGATTGCTAATAAAATTAGAGTGTGTTTGAATTTTAAATGTTTTTTTAAAAATGAATTAACACAATAATGTGATTGTATACTTTTTTCATTAAAATTAATAGCTTACTAGCAAAAAATCTAACACAATAGTCACAAAAAGCCAAAAAATTAGGCACAAATATCAATAAAATTGAAAGAAGTGCCACACAACCCACAAGGACAAATTAACCAAAATGAAATGACTCAATTAATGAAAGATCATATAGGTTAAATTTTAATCCTATAATAACAAAAAAAAAAAGATTTAGATTACAAAATAATAAAAGTTTTGTTGTATACAAGTTTTATTGTGCACAAGTTCCTTTTGTGTCTATTTTGCGTAGAATTATGTGTACATGCATTTTGTTTTTAATTATACATATATTTTTTTTTACATGTAGCTTGGTTTAGTTTTATTGGATTGTGAATATTTTCACAAGTATTTGTGAAAATATTTGTATTAGTTCATCACAAGTTTATAATATTTTCACAAAGAGGAGATGAAAGAAAGTCTTACAATGTCAAGGTAATTATGCACAAATTCATTTTAAAAAAATTAATATATATTGTATAGGATCATTAGTGCACATAAATATGATTTATGTGATATCACACAACTCAGGCATGGGATTCTAAGAACATAGTTTTTCTTACGAACCAATGCAATATAGTCTTATGAATTGAGATCTCCATGTAGCTTGTTTAGTGCATGATATTATTCTAATATTTTTTAAATTCCATTCCATTGTGACATGTTTTCATGATGCATTATTACCTAATTTTTTATTTTGTGATGTGATATGGTTATTGGGGTTGTAATGTTAATTTAATTATTGAGGCACATATATATGTTTTATGGGCATGATGTGTTGTTACTCCTTTGGAAAATATATTACATTAAATGAAATATTAATGCATTATTGTTAGTATTTGGGTCTTGTTACTTTATAAACATGCCCCTATACTTTATTTGAGATAGTTTTGAGGATAAATAGAGAATGATTTAGAGAGTTATCAAAAGTTTTAGTCATAGATAGCTAAACATAAAAATATCATGAGTTAGCAAGTATATATATAAAGATATGATATTGTAACACATTTAATTTAATATTTCATATTATTTTAGTGTTTTTAAAGTTACATTTACATTATCTAAAATCAAATAAATAACATTGTGTTATTTTTAAATTTTATTGCATTCTATTTCTACATGTGTAATTTTGAAGGTTACATGGTATAAGGTATCTCTCCACTAATAACCGTAACTATGACTAAATCATTTAATATAATATCAAGGTTTATTCCTTGAAAATGAGCATGTGTAGTATATTTTCCACATTTATGAGTGTGGGTAGAAAGTAGTGAATACATAATCTATCATGAGTGTTGGGTAGGTGTAGTGATTGATTTTGAGTAAATGACACACAAATAATGATTTACTACAAGATCACCTAAAATAGATAGAGTGACACGACTTTAAAACTTGGCTAAGTTGATGCAAAATATGTATGCCCATTTAGAAGCTATGTATACTATACAATGTTGAGGTGTTGTAATGTATGATGAAATCAATAATGAAGAAATAGAATAAATTCCTAATAACTAAGTAGAAAAAGAATATATCAATGAAACTAAGTATATATTCCTAAACATAGTCATAAGGATGATTACTTAGGAAGTACAATTCCTGAAGAACTCATTGATTGGATCACTAAGTTATCTAAATAATTTATTTATAAGAGTTTGATATCCAAATAATTTAAAAAGTACATGCACCATTTAAAGGTTAATGTATCTTTGTGGTTGGAGCATGTGTAGATAAAAATAATCCATAGAGGTAATAATAACATAAATAATTTGGATAGATTAGTCATGAATTTGAAGGCATAGTTTGTACATTTTGATTACTAACTAATTTTATTTAATAACTCACATTTTTTTTTGATAAGAGGAGATGAGTGTAAAGGATTAAATTAAATAGTTTTATAGATTCTTCATCAGAGTGGGTCATGTTGAGGGTGTCACCAAGAAGATCTAAAGATATGTGAATGGACTATGCATTTAAGTTCAAGACATGTTTTAAATGATACAAGTGAATTAATTTGAATAACCATACTAGTGAATAATAAATTATGATGAGTATTTTTACCAAAGATAACAAGGTTTAGCACAAGAGAGAGGCAAGTTTTCACACACATAAGGATAAGAAAGAAATGGAAAATTTTATTCTATATAATAAAAATAAGTCACTACATCTCAAATCAGTGATAATAATGTGAAAAGAGGAAAAGGAAATCCTAATAGAGGTATATGATCCTATGGATGAGATATATGTTATATATTCATGGGTAAATGATTTAAATGTGGAAAAAATAGGCATAAAGCATTAGAGTTTCCACATGTGCATGATGATGGCAACATGAGGAATGATGCAAATGTTTATATCACATAATATGATGAGGAAAGTTTTATGTCAATTCATAATGTATATGGACTAAAAATCATATGAAATATCATGATGAAAATGGTGTTGTTGAAACCAAAAAAGGAAGAGAATAGTCCCACACAAAGAAAGAATCTATTCAGAACCATTTTCAAGTCTAAAGGTAAGTGATGGAAGGTGATTAATGATAGTGGTAGTATAATATAATATTTTTTTACAAAATATGGTACAAAATATTTGTCTAAAGAGGATTTCACATCTAAATCCCTAAAATTTAACTTGTTTACTGAAGGGAAATCAAATTCTATTGAATGATCAACATCTAGTAAGTTTTTAACTAAGTACCTATCAAGATGAAGTCCTTGTGATATAATGACCATGGCTATATGTCATGTGTTACTTGGAAGGCCTTAGTATTGAAGGTCAAACATTATGGCCATATAATATCTTATACATTTTTGAAAGGTAGAAGAAAACATACTTTAAGTCTTATGAAGGATAAGAGTGAAGAAGTGGACAAAGGCTTGCGAGTTTTGATGGTTTTGTGAAAACATTTCATGAAATGTGTAAGGATAGATCATTATTTTCAATCAAGCCTAAGTCCATGCAATTTAATAGTGTAGTTTTATAAGAACCACTTATGAATAAAGTGAAGGACTTATTGAGCGAGTTAGCATGGATTATTTATATTTATATAACACATTGGTTGTTGCCCACGAGGATCATAAGTCATTTCATAGATCTAATTCAATTATTGAGCTCACCATAAAAAGTATCATATAGGTTGAGACCTAATGAAAATATAGATATACAAATATAAGTATGTTGTAGCCAACACACCCGCTTCTTTTGAGAAGTGGGGGACCCCTATTTAAAATTGATTAAATTTAAAGTTCCCAATGTTTTGATATCTCCTTGATCATCATATTTCTTTTAGAACCCTAAAATTTCTATTCCACCATAGTTTTTACATGCATACATTATATTCATAATAGAAATTGATCCTTATTAAGACTCCTTATGGATTCTAATTTTATTCATAATTGAGTCTTTGTTGCATCATAAGTAGAATAGGTTAATTCCACACAAAATATTTTTATTATGCTAATGTTCTAATCTATAGATTTGGACTTATTTTTAAGTTATCAGAGTCTCAATATCCTAGATTTATAGTTTCCTAGAATCCTATGTGACAACTTGTAAATCTCCATTAGTGAGTAGGTGAGTTGTATTTTATTACATGGCTTCCCTTTATACCTAGTCTCTTTTCATTGGTTTTCATAGGTCAAGTGACCAAATTAAGAAATGTCACATGGTTCTAAATGTTAGAATGTGTTAGTCTCCTAGACCTGATAGAGATGTTAGATCCTAGGAGAGCATGACCAATCATATCCTCTAGCTATCACAATGGTTAGTATATTAGACCTGATATATATGTCAAAGCTTGGGAGATCTTGATTGAATGAGAGCATGCCATATGGTCCAAGTGATTAGAGGCGTAAAAACTCAACCAATCAGATGGCCCCAATGTCATAACATGTTAGTATACCATACCTAATAGAGATGTCAAATTGTAAGAGAGCTTGAAAAAATGAAATGATGTCATGTGGTCCAGTATCTGAGTTATAAATATCTTAGACCTAATAGAGATATTAAAGCCTAAGAGAGCTTGACCTACCAAACCATGCCATGTGGCACTTCTATAGAGATTAGCAAAGAAAACCTAAGAATCCCCCAAGTGATAAGATCAATGTACAGTCAACCTTAAAGGATAATTAAAATATGTTGTGAATCACTTCACTCTTTTATTTAGCTAATCTTACTCTCAAAAGTGTAAAAGTGAAGTATCAGATCATGCTTAGGTGGTAACTATTTTAGTCTAGACTAATCAGTGATGGACATATGTCACATGAAATAGGCTATTTGGGATTCTTCTAGGATGAAATAATCATGTGCCTACCACACTCCTAGAATTAATGAAGTGGGGAACTGGGCCTTGATTGGAAAAATTAAAATGCCATGTCATAATCACCAAATCTAATAGGTGGAACATATTTGAAATCACTAAGTTTAAGTCTAGATTGGGAAAAAATGATAAAATTTAGCCACCAACTCAAATTCAAATTCATGATGAGCGAGGTGACATTCACCATCAATATAAGGGATATTTATGGTTCCCTATTAATGCCTCTAGGTGAGATCATTTACCATTATTGCTCCCATTTTTATAGACTACATTCTTATTTTTTTCTCATTCATGTGCCTTTCATGCCTCCTTCAATTATAACTTGTTATCACAATAAATCTAACCCTTTCTACAATTTCCACTTCATCTTCTAACCTTAAAGCATAACTTGAGTATAGGAAAAATACATTATCATATGTCCTAACATGTTTCAAGAACTCTAATGAGACGTTCAAAGAAATTAACTAGGTGCCCAAATCCTCTACCAACAATGATGAAGACGAGGCCAAGTTTGAAGGTGCCATTTGGGTATATGATAAGTGTGGTCTACATTGAGCCATATCCAAGCTAGAGATCTTTCCTTATGTTGATTTGTTTGGAAATTTTCTACTCACTAGTAAGTGGGAATAATATGGTTTTCACTACATGGTATACTCCATGAGTTCCCAACATTAGATCATAGATATCTTAGGAGGCGAGTTTAAATCTTATCACAACCTTTTAGAGTGTACAGTCACCTCTTATTTAGATATGGTGGGTACGTAGACTAGAAATTACTAGATATATGATGTCCTAAATGATTAGTTAGATAAATTAGATGCTAAATGGGTCAATAAGATGGACATAAATGCCTACACCATTTTCACCTTAAAGGATGGGGTCCACTACAAGATGATACTATTGGATGATTATTTAGGGAAAGTAACTACCTACATGTCAACCTCTTATGAATTCCTTTGATGTATATCATCATCATAGGTGATCAGGTACTAGACATTGGGGTGATCAATTTCAACCCAATCAAGGAAATGGGAGATGCCCAAGGAGGAGATACCTTTTACATAATGAGATATTTGGTAGATGTTGTTTACATTATGCTCACATTAAATCCTTCATCCTTTCCATCATGGGTTCCTAGAGGTAAAATGGTCCATGTAGTTTTATAAAAACTATATGGCCACCATTACCAAAACCACTTTCAAAAGATATATGAGTCTTTCTACCCAGTAGCCTACATGGAAATTAAACAAGGCATCCATGCCTTAGCTAATAAAGGATATAAGGGAATGTCTCCCCCATTATTAATTACTGGTATTACATGGATGACATTATAATTTATGTGGTAGGAACCCTCAAGGCTCCCCTTTTCCTACCCTATCAAGTTCTAGACTGCCTAGTAGAGTATAAGATCACTTATCGACTGGTGTCTTTAGCCACTAATAAAAGTCATGCTTTCCCCTCTTAATCACCATTAGGTACCAAATGTACAAATATTTACCCCATTTATATAATATGCTGGTAAGAAGGGATTCTTATGCCCTAAGTAGGGATAAACATTGATATTGGGACCCACACTATGTCATTCAAGCCCATATGGTAAGATACCGGCCTGACTTAATGGCCACTAGCCCTATGAGGATGATGAGTTATATCTCAACATAGCTTATGATCTATAGGTATTCACCCAAATTGAGGCCAAGAATAAGAAGAAAGGAAATCACATTCAACCTAGGATATTTGACCAAGTTGGCTATGCCTCATATATATTCATTTAGCCTAGGGGAGATGTTAAGTTAACTTCCCCTAGATATTAATAATAATTATACAATGTGTCATAACTCCTTATCCTCCATGAACTTCACTTCCATATCCCTCTTCTCTAGTTCCACCACCTACTGTGGTTCAAGCAACTCAACCTCAAGTAGTTTAAGCCTAAGTGGCTCAACATCAAGTGGATCAAATTCAAGTAGATCAACCTTAGGATGCATAGGTGCTTAGGTTTGATGTTAGTGATAGTTTAAAGAGAAGCCCACGGTAAGACCAAAAATCATCACCTATGCAAATCCCTTCCCCTACTCTTACCATTCCTCATTAACCTAACATAACCCCTCTTGATTTCCATTCCCCACAATAACCCACTCTAGTAATTCCCCCACTTTTCACTATTCCACACCTTCCAAAATTCACCTAAGTGCCTATGTATATGGCTATGCATAAAATTTTCACCTCTCAGTTCCCATATACATAATTCATTCCACAATCAGGGATCTTTATGAAGATCTTATTAGTTCTTATACAAGTTAAAATACCTACACGTGCCCCATGTCCATCAAGTTTTTTTACCTCACCAAAAATAAGTACACCTATGAACACAATTAAATCATCCCCAACCACATCAATGGAACCTATAGTTTCCTAACAGATTCCTCAATCAACTATTGTGGACTCTACCACCCCAGATCCTTCCACTATAGTAGCTAAATTTGATATAGGAAAGAGGTCTATAAATAAATAAAAGGAAATTCATCCTTAGACTCCTAAACCACATTCTATCCTCCCTTTATATTGTCTTGGGTGCCCAAGGACTTGGTTTCAACCAACCAATTTCCTCCCTTTTGATAAATTCCCATTTCCCTAACTTCATTTTCCCACAGATTAACTTTACCTAGATCTAGTGACATGCATAAAATTTACCTTGGGACTCTCCTTTAATCTTTCCTCCTTTTTCCCTTATGCCTCCTCTACCATTTATCTCTTCCTTCATTGCCTAATGTTATCACATAGGATTGCACATGTCTTGATCTTATAGCTTGTTGTGAAATGGCCTAATTATACAATGAAAAAACTCCAAAGCCATGGGACCTTGGAAATTTAAGGTTAATCTCTAGAGAAGGTCAGCTTCCTTTCACTAAATCTGATGCAACTGATAATATACCAGTGTTATAAATTTTTTTCTCTTTAGTGCTTTCAATGCTAACTAGGGTTTTGATCAAGAAAAGGATTAAAATTTGTAGAAACTAAAAATGGTGATTGAACCAAATATTTTAGTGGATTTTAATGCTTTATTGATAAACATAATAGAGTGGAAAATTATATTGAATTTATTTAAGAAAAAACTTATACAAATGAGAAATCAGAGGCAATATTTTAGCTATTTTTCACAAAAGGGAAAAATTTCTTTATTTTTATTAAACAATATTTTTAAAAGTGTAAAAAATACCACAAAAAATTTTATTATGACTAAAAATAAAACACAAGGCTTCCAAGAATACTTAAACAACTTTCTTACAAAAAAATCTCTCAAAAATAAGAAAGGTAAATCTTCAATTTATTTCACTCCAAAGGTTACAACTTGTAGTAATTACATTCCAAAATGTAAAAAAAATATAACTAGCAAGAAAAAGATAGATTGGGCCATGAGGTCTGTCTATGTTTATATAAAAAGATATCATAGATGAGATGTAGTTGACAAAAATTGAACTCCCAATAAGAAAATCATGCAGATTTGGAACCCTCATGAAAAAGAGGTGAGTTATTCTATTTATGGCATCTTGGATTTGTGAAATGATTGAAAAGTGACATGCAAGGGATGGGCATGATCCTTGAGGTGGAATGGTATAACATGGAATGTAAGATCTCCATGCAATGCTTCTTCATCTTTAATTAGCTACAAAAAATATCTTCATACAAAATGGAACTTTGGGTCCCAAAATAAAACTTTGAGTCCCAAAATAAAAGATAACTCCAAGTCACTTTCTATGTGAAACCCTAACTTGTAAAACACAATTGTGACTTTTACAACTTTAAGTCTTTCCACTTGTCAAAATGAAACTTGAAATTTTCACTTCATGCTTTTACACTTTTAACAATTCATACTTGTCAAAATAGAAAGTGTAATTTTCACTTTCACATTATCAAAATATAAAGTGTAAAAATACATTTTCTCTTTCACAAAAGAGTTACAAAACAATAGCTATACGTTTATAGTTACAACTTATAATTTTTTTAAATGAAATTAAAAATGGCATTTAAAACATTTAAAAATATTTAATCATAGAAAAGATCAATCAATGTCTAGAACTTATTCAGCTTTCTTGTCATTCTTGGCCTATAGTTTCTCAGTATATGCATCAAAGGCCTTGAAAATTTCTTGCATTCATTCTAGATCCAACATGTAGGAGTAGATGTGAAAGGTTGCATAATCTACTTGTATGTTTATTAATTCCTTCCTAAAATTCCTTATTCCCTACATTCATATTCTCATATTATCAATTGCTTTTTCATACCTGAAAAAGTGATGGATATAACTTATTGTGAAGATTGTATCCTTTGTAGATTCTTTCTCAACTATTCTCTTGAAGCTATTCTATAACTCTTCCACCCGAAGGAGATTATTCACATCACCTATTATTTGGCATGCCATTATGCTCATCATCCCATCAATTTTGTATAATACATCAACCACTATATCATGAAACTCATCTTGGTGAGTAACTTCTATTAATACTTTAATCTAAAATTGAGCACCCTTGTGGAGTTCCTCATGCTTGGTTTCATCATTCAATATTTTTTCATCAATGAGGACATCTATGTCAAGTGAACCTACAAATATCAATTTAGGACAATATAAGTTTAAAGTATAAATATCTCCTTCAACTTATTTACCCATTATTTCAATATATTCCTCCTATCCTTGATTATTTCATTATTTTTCATCATTGTTGCAATGACCTTATTACCTTTAGTAATTAATTCTTTTGACCATTATTTTATCATGATCATATCATTGGGCCATTATGAAGACTAATTCAGGGCTTTAAACTAAAAATGGGAAGGATAAAACTTGTGGAAGGCCAAAGTCATAGATACTTTAGATCTAGTCATTCTTAAATTCTACACCTATCCTAGCCCAAAAATCTCCTAGGTCAATATGACCTAAGTCTGTATCCATTGTCTTCACAACATTAGACTCCAAGCTAGGAGTCACTTCAGGGCCATTGTATTTGAGTTTAATTTCCTTAAGAGGCATGGAAATTGAAGTTATTTCTTGTGAGAAACCAAATATAAAAGCTTGTAGGATCTGTAGGTGTTTGGAGCAATTGAAATCTCTGATAGAATTAAGAGATGCTTGAAGCAGGTGAAAGTTTTGTGAAGGTGTAGGGTGTTGGAAGCAAGTGGGAGTTTCATGAATATGGAGGGTATCTGGGATAGGTCAAATTTATATAAAGGCAAAAGGCTTATGGGGGTGAAAGGTGCTTTGATTAAGGGTTAACCCTACAAGGGTCTAAAGTGTTTTAGATAGGTCCTAAGTTTACAAGGATGTTGGAGAATTTTCTAGAATATTTAGATGGTTGAAAATGGTGTTGTTTTTAGGAATATTATTTTATAATAGTGAAACCCTAGATTTTGACTATGAAAATAAGAGGGAAAACTCCAAGGCTTAATGATGATCACTTAAGGGAAATCTTGATAATGAAATTCTTGAAATGAAACCTTAAAAACCCTACTCTTATGACTATAAATTTTTATCTAAGAAATAATTCACCAACATTTGACCATAAAAAACCCTAAAATAATGATTTTCAAGAAATAAAAATAACTCTATGGAATATATGTTACAAAACTTCCATATAAAATGGAAAGAAAATCTCAAAAACATTTCAAAATGGGGAAACTACGATGAGAATTTAAAGGGGAATACCTATATAACATAGATTAAGAGTTGTAGACTTGGATAGGTACTTGATTACACATGGATCAAGATCTGATGGTGTGGCATAGGTATCTGGAGCTCTAAAAATTTTGCTTAACATTTAAAAAATGATAAATAAATCTCTAAGTTTCCTAGATTTATATGAAAAAACCCTGTATTAAATATGGCAATTGTAGTTGGTGGAGGAATTAGGAGATTCTTGGATTAGGTCCTATGTCTGTAGGAGGTGACTAGCTTAGTTTGGTAGAAGGTAGAACTCTGAGGGCACTTTTCATGTTTTTTAAATGTGCAAAGTGCACTTAGGTTTTTGCATTTTACATAATGGTATTTGGCATAAGGTAAAACCCATGGAACACTTTGCATGTTTACAAACATGCAAAGTGTTCATGGGGTTTATAATTCCATAGGAGGTTATTAGTAAAAGTAGTTGGAGGAAAATAGGACTTGGCATGTACTTTACACATTTATGAAGGTGTAAAGTGCTCTATGAGTTATGCATTCTAAAAAAAGGTGTTATAATGTTTTGGTAGGATCCAAAGATCATCATACACTTTATACATTTGTAAACATTCAAAGTGCACATTGAGTTCTAGATTCGATTAGTTTAGGTGATTCATGGGATGTAGAGATCACCATACATTTTACATGTTTGTAAATATGCAATGTGCATGGAAAGTTATGAGTTCTGTCGGTCTTAGGTGTGGGTGCTTCATGAGATATGGAACTCATGGAGTAATTTGTACAAGTGTAAATTACATTCAGAGTTCCAGATTCCTTAGTTAAAAATGTAATGATGGGTTTATGTGGTTTTAGGGTTTTTTCTAAAAACAAAGGGGGTCTCCCTTAAGGTATTAGATGTAATTATATTTTTGGGACAAAAATATCAACATTTTTGGTGACCTCTATGGGATGATTACCTACTAATCATTTCAATCCAGTGACATTCTAAGACATTAGGCATGGAGTCAACCTTGATTCTAACAAACTCTAACCTAGATAAGAACAAACTAGGACTTGTTGAGATATGAACAAAACAATAAGATAGATAAACAAAATAGGGAAACAACAACACAAGTTAAGAAACAAATTTCCTAATGAGTTGACCCATGCATAAGCACTTATTGAAAAACACCAATAACCCTACTATATATAAAATTTAAATTCTTGGAATGGAGACCTACCTAAAAAATAAGCTTTGAGGTATATCCCATTGATTAGGATAAGTAGTTCCTCTCCATCAAGATATGAGAGTTGGAATGCATTGGCTCATTTGCACTAAGTAATAATATATAAACCTCTCCTAGATCACATCAAATTTGGTATGATTTCCAAATTTAGCCCTATTTGAATTACATTTGAGAACCAAGTCTCCTTCATTAAATCTCCTTGTAGATGCCTTTTTATTGAAAGTCTTCTTGGTTTATGCTTGATTTGCTTTTATGACTTTAATTGATTGATTCCTGAACTCTTCAAGCTCCATCAGTTTATCCATCCTTACTATCATTTCATCATTATCAATTAAGTGCAATTGGTGTTTGAGATCTAAAGATGGTAGCTCGATTTATAGTGGTACTCACACTTCCCTTCCATATACTAACATGAAAGGTGAATTACCAATGGATCTTTTCAGTGTAATCCTATCAACCCACAATGCTGATTTCAATTTCATATTCCATGTCCTTTAGTTATCCTCCATAGTCATTTTGATGATTTTGATAAGGTTCTTATTGGTTCACTTAGCCAAACCATTACACTGAAGATAATAATTAGAAGAAATGCTTAGATACATGTTATGCTTAATGGCCCATTCACTAACATATGTACCCATGAAAGCTTTAGTATTATCAAAGAAAATGGTATGGGGTACACCAAATCTTGACACTATGTTGTCTATAAAATCCATAATTGAAGCCTCCATAACATCTTTTAATGCAACTACTTTAGTCTATCATGTAAAATAATCTACTCTAGTGAGAACCCATTTGTGTCTAATTCTTGATGGTGGGTTGATCATGCCTATAAAATCCAATCCCTATTGAGTGAATGGTTGATTTTCTTGAATTGCTCTAAGAGGAAGGGAAGGTAACCTTTATTTTTTGGTGAAGTAAGCACACTTTTCATAGTTCCTTACCCATTGGTGGGCATCTTTGAATAAATTAGGCCAATAATAACCTCCTCTCATTATCTTGATGGCCATGGTTCATATGGAGAAATGGCCTCCTAATGGGCCATCATGGAATTATTAGAGTACCTTAGGGACTTGGTCTTAATACATCTCAACATAAATACATTCAAATATTTTTGAAACAATATTCCATAAACTAGGACATATGGAATAGATTTAAGTCAAAAATACCTTTTCTTTGACTACTAGAAGTCATAGGGGTATTCACTAGTTTGAAAAAAATTAATCGTGTCATGAATCCAATTATTAAATGGAGGTGGATTGGCTGATTGAGGTGTATTTTGAGCATACACTGTGTTAGATACTGCTTCAATAGTCTTGATGTCAAAATCTAGTTTTTCACATAATCATTTTCATCTTACAAGCTTGGTGATGATGATATCTACATCATATTCCATGACCTTTATAATCCATCATGCTCTTTTTACATTTATCTCCCTACTCAATAAGAATTTTTTGATGCTTTGTTGACTCACCATTAGATATATTTTATTGTTGGAGAGCATATGTCTAAACTTATTGAGAGATTTGATTACTGCATATACCAAATTATCAACAAAACTATAATTCTCTTCATAATCTTTCAATGATTGGCTAGAGAAATATATTGGTTGTTCTAAATCTTCTTGATTATGTTGAGTTAGAATGGTTGAGATGCTTCTTTCCCATCCAAATAGATAGAGAATAAAGTCTTTCTAATAGTTTTGGTTGACCAGGGCATGAACTTGGGAAATAGCCTATTTTATGGCCTTAAATCTATCTTTTCCCTCTTGAGTACAATTGAAAATATTTCCTTTCTTTAGCATTGCAGTAAGGGTTTTTTCCATAAAGGCAAAATTTGGTACAAATCTTCTCACAAAGTGGATCTTCCCAAGAAAGATTTATAGCCCTTTTTTATGGCTTGGTAGTGCTAATGTCAATATAGCTCTAACTTGTTCAGGGTCTATTAAAAGACCCTCTTTTGACACTATGTGTCCTAGTAGCTTCCCCTCATGTACTAAAAACATGCACTTCTTTGGGTTAAGAGATACCCCAAATTCCCTACATTTTTCAAAAAATTTCCTCAAGTGGTTCATATGTGCATCAACAGGATTTGAATAGACTATAATATCATCTAGATATACTAGAATTATTTCAATTATCAGGCCTTTTAATTCCATATCCATGGCTCTTTGAAAAATTTCCCCTACATTTGTTAGACTAAACGACATATTCTTGTATGCACACATGCCCCATTTGGTGGTGAAGGTAGTTTTAAATTGGTCTGATTCTTGCACTAGGATTTGGTTATAACTTGAATACCCATTTAGGAGGGAAAATTTTTTAGATCCTAATACTATTTGAAAAATTTGTTCCATATGGGGAAGAGGATAATGATCTTTCAATGATGCTTTGTTCGGGTCTCTAAAGTCCACACACAACTAGATTTCACCATTTTTCTTTCTAATAGAGAATATATTTGCTACCCAAGATGAGTGTCTGATAAGAAATATTATATTAGCCTTTATAAATTTAGAGAGATCACTTTTCATTAGTGGTTTAATATTTATATTGATAGGTCTCTATTTATTTCTGACAGAATTTGTATTTGGATTCAATTCTATAGTACATTGGGCTAAGTTTGGATCAAATCTTCTTAGATCACGATAACACAAAGAAAATTTATCATAAAAATCTCAACATAAATGATTTTTTTTTGTTTTTATAAGTCATTTCATACCTTCCCCATCTTGAGGGACTTGCCTTCTAAGATGATGATTAGATCATAATCTTCTTCATTCACCATGATGTTCTTTTTCTCACCTTTTAGTTAATCATCAGAATTAAATATATTTTCTAGTATAATGAGACCCATAGGAAAGTTATTAGTATTTAATTAAATAATTTTATCTCCATATTGGTCATGTAGTCTTGGTTGGTTCCTATCTAAAAAATTAGACTCCTCTCTTATAAAATTGATAATCTTCTCATCACTGTTGAAGACTTGCCAATTAGTTGCATTATCGAGGATAGATGACTATACTATCAACCTCACATGCTTGCTTTTATTCTTCTTTATTTCTATTGGTAGGTTATACTGGGACCCCAATGAGGCCATATGGTTAGCATCTTTATTCTATGCCCTTGGTATTGATTGAATATTCAAGGTGGTGAAGTCTTTTAACAGGTCTGGAACCCTGTGTCTGTAAGACCTTAGCAAATTGTTCTTGGTTACACTTTTTGATCTAACTTGGTGAATAATGAGTTAAATATAACCAAATATCTTAAAAATTTTGATTCTTATATCTTTGACTAATTGGAGACCTCAAATCAAGGTTTTGTATTCAAATACATTATTGGTATAGTTGAATTAAAGCTTGAATGAATAGAAGTAGCTCTCCTTTTGCAAGAAGATTGATACAATTATTGCACTTGCAATATTTATAATTCTTGAGCAATCAAAAAATAATTTCCATATCTTGTGAAGATATTTAGTTGGTTTGAATAAATTAAGGATAATTACATCTTTCAAATGAATATAACATGTCCCTAACCCTATTTTTTGTACATAATCATAAGGATTGAATTGAAAGGCTAATCCCCATTTGTACAAATGAGTGTTTGGAATCTCTTTTATGTGTGTTACATCCTCATGATCCATTTATCCTCCTAATCTTACAATGTACAATTTTTCTATGAGGGGATAGGATTGTATGGCTCTATATGATATTTTGGTATTGGCTTAACTCTTATTGTTACTCTAGTTCCATATCTTGTTCTGAGTAATATGTGAGACCAATCTATAGATATATATCCTCCCATATTTTTAATGAAATATCTTGAAAGATAAATGGTAAAGTAAGGGTGAAGATCTATGATTGACATGTCTTGAGAAATTGATAGGCTTGGGCAAACATGAATAGTGAGGTTCAGTCCTTTTATTATTCCTACTATTTGAACAATAATCCCATCTAATTTCACTAATCTTTTATTAATGGGCGTATATTTTATTCCCAAAGCATCAAATATTTTTTTAGGCATTACTAAACTACTAGCTGTAAAATCTACCATATAATTGTGAACCAGATGTTTCCCTATTTTGAGCAAAAGATAGAAGGGTGGAGGCTTACCACTTTTACTTGTTCTAGTGTCAGCTTGTGGTTGACACAAATTAGTTTCTATCATAGGTACCTTATCTATAACTTTGTCTAAGATTTAGAAATTATTTAAAAACTCTTGTATCAAGCCCCTTTCATAGGTATGCATAGGGCTTCCCACATAGTGACATTCAAATTAGTTTTCTTAATTTGATCAACTATACTAAAAGTGATATTACCAACCTTTGCCTATGCTTTTGTAGGGATGACATCCTCTTTTACAAGGTTTGGAGTTAGAAAATTTGCCTTGGGATGGCCTATAGGTACAAAGGGTGACCTTTGTACTGTATTGCTTTTCACTGATTTTATAGTAAATTTGGAAGTTGAGGCTCATTCTACCCAAGAGGGATGATCAAATTATATTTATCTTTTCTTGGAATGTGTATTATCTACTACGGGCCCTCTACTATTGACAAATGCTTTATCTTGAGTTATGTCATTGAAGTCATATTCTTTCCAGTTTAAGAGAGTTATTTTACCTTGAGTAGGTTCTTATGTGTCTACTTATTGGGAAATAGATTCTTCTTCTTATCCTTATGTACTTGTTATGCCTTATACCATCAAGGATTGATTGATCACACCATTAGGATAAGTGTTCTAGTTATGTGGCTAATTATAAGGATAACATCACTCGTATTCTTGAGACAATTTTTTTAATAAGAGCCATAACTTTAGAGGCTCTTACTGCTATTAAATCATGAGTGTTTGGAGGCCTTGGTTGTAAATTTTGAACCTACTACTATGTGTTTCCCTGATATGGCTGCTTATTCCCTTTGTATGCAGGGTTAATATGCTAAAAATGCTTGTAGTTTTGGGATTGCTACCTCTTCATTGCTACCAATTCATTACCAAAACTTTTGAGTAATGATTTAACTTCATATAAGTCATCTGTAGGTGTGGGAGTCAAAGTTGATGTTTTACTCATGGTGAGAATTGGAGTAATTTTAGGTGGTGTAATAGGATCTATCTCTAGAAATAGAGGTAGTGGTGGCTTTAGAGCTATTTTACCAACTTGTATTAAGCAATTTTTTTCCCTTATTGTAAATTTTTAAGCTACAAGAAGTGTTGTTCCACCCATTGAATACATTATTATAGCCATATCATTATTGAGGGATCTCAAGTAATATAAGAAAGCATTATTTACAATGGGTTTAACCAAGGCCAAGATTCTATTCAAAGTATTCTAAAAATGGTAATTGAAGTCAGTCATATGCTCATGAGGATCTCTTTGAATAAAAATTAACTATTCAACCAAGGTGGTCACTCTTGTCTTCAAATTGGTTACATAGTGTGGTACCTAATTCATCCCAAACTTAGATTGAACCAGGGGCAAGGCCTCTATACCATTGTAAAGATTTGATCTTGAAAGAGGAGATTAAAAGTATGATCACAACATTGTATTGCACCATGTTATGAATGGAACAAAGGTTAGAAATATCTTATATGTGTTTTATAGTAGTGGTATAGGTTTCATCAATAAAATATGGTAGGCTTTTCAAAGCTAAGGTAGGTATATCATCATATTGGGCTAATTGGAGTGGGTTGCCTCTATTGAAAGCTATAAAATTCAGATTTTTAGCCATTATGGGAGGTATGAAATTGATAGGAGTTACCATAAGAGATGGGAAAATAACTGTAGGATATACCTTATGATAAGGGGTGACTACTTTGGATCTCTTTTTTGATGTAAATGACAATTCTAAAAAATCAGCCCTCTTACCTTTAATAGATGTTATCATTTATCAGCTTGGCATACATGAACCTCAAAACTTTTTTGATATTTAAAAGAAACTAATACAATTCTTGGTAAGAATAACATCAATCTCTTTGTAATTTTTGGGTACCACTAGGTGTGCCAAAAATTGTTATCATATAGGATTGTACCTATCTTGATCTTGTAGCTTATTATGCAATTACCTAATGATACAATGGAAAAACATCTAAAGGCATGGGACATTGGTAATTTGAGGTTAATGTCTAGATAAGGTCAAATTCCTTTTACTAAATCTGATGCAACTGATAAGATATCAGTGTTGTGTAAATTTTTCTCTTTAGTGCTTTTGATCCTAACTAGGGTTTTGACAGGGAAAAGGGTTAAAATTTATGAAAACTAAAAATGGTGATTACACCAAATATTTTAGTGGATTTTAATGCTTTCTTGATAAACAAAATAGAGTGGAAAATTATATTGAATTTGTTTAAGCATAGAATTATACAAATGAGAAATTAGAGGCAATATTTTAGTTATTTTTTGCAAAAGGGAAAAGGTTTATTTATTTTTATCAAACAATTTTTTCAAAAGGGTAAAAATAACACAAATGAATTTATTGTGACAAAGTAAAAGACAAGAATTCCACAAATACTTGAACAACTTGCTTACATAGAAATATCTCAAAAACAAGAAAGGCAAATATTTAATTTATTTTACTCCAAAGGTTATAACTTGTAGTAAATACATTCCAAAATGCAAAAAAATATAACTAGAAGAAAAAAGATAGATTGGGCCATGGGGTCTACCTATTTTTATACAAAAATATATCATAGATGAGGTGTAGTTTTCAAAAATTGAATTCCCAATAATAAAATCATGTAGATTTGGAACCCTCATGCAAAAGAGGTGAGTTCTTTTGTTTATGGCATCTTGGATTCATGAAATGATTGAAAAGTGACATGCAAGAGATGGGAATGATTGTTGAGGTGGAATGGCATAACATGGCATGGAAGATTTCCATGAAATGTTTCTTCATCTTTAGTTAGCTACAAAAAATCTCTTCATGTAAAAAGAGGTGCCCAAAATAGAACTTTGAGTCCCAAACTAAAATATAACTCCAAGTCACTTTTCATGTGAAAACCTAACTTGTAAAATGCAACTAATATTTTTATAACTTTAAGTATTTCCACTTGTCAAAATGAAACTTTTAATTTACACTTCATGCTTTTACACTTTTAACAATTCATACTTGTCAAAATAGAAAGTGTAATTTGCACTTTTACATTATCAAAATATAAAGTGTAAAAATACATTTTCTCTTTCTAAAAAGAGTTACAAAAAGATAGCTATATGTTTATTATTACAACTTATAATGTTTTAAAATGAAAATAAAAATGGCATTTAAAACATTTGAAAATATTTAATCAAAGAAAGATCAATCGATGTCCAAAACTTCTTCAACTTTCTTGTCATTCTCAGCCTATAGTTTCTCAATATATGCATCAAAGTCCTTAAAAATTTCTTGCATTCATTATAGATATGGCGTACATGAGTAGATGTGAGAGGTTACACAATTTGCTTGTACATTGAATAATTCCTTCCTAAAAGTACTTATTCCTTAGATTTCTATTATCATCTTGTCAATTATTTTTTCATACCTGAGAAAGTGATGGATAGAACTTATGGTGAAGATTGTATCCTTTGTAGATTCTTTCTCAACTATTCTCTTGCAGTTATTCTGGACTTCTTCCACTTGAAGGATATTATTTTCATCACCTATTATTTGGCATGACATTGTGCTAATCATCACATCAATGTTGTATAATACATCAATTACTTTATCATGATCCTTCTTAGCTTGGCGAGCAATTTATATTAATACTCTAATCCAAAATTGAGTAGTCCTGTGGAGTTTCTCATGCTCAATTTCATTATTCAATATTTTTTCAAAAATGAGGACATCTATGTCAAGTGAACTTATAGATATTAAATTGGGATAATATAAGTTTAAAGTATAAATATCTCCTTCATACTTACTTACCTATTATTTTAATATATTCCTCCTATTCCTGATTATTTTATAGTTTTCCACCATTTCTCTAATGACCTTATTACCTTTAGTAATTAATTCTTCTGACCATTATTTTTTCAGGATCATAGTGTTGGGAAATTGTGAGGACTACATTAGGGTTTTGAACTAAAAATGGGAAGGTTGTAGCTTGTGGAAAGCTAGAATCATAGATACTCTAGATCTAGTCATTCTTAAATTTTGCACCTATCCTAGCCCAAAAATCTCCTAGGTCAATATGACCTAAGTCTGTATTCATTATTTATACAAAATTAGAATTTAGGATAGGAGTCAATCAAAGGCCCTTAGATTTGAAATTAATTTCTTTAAAAGTCATGAAAACTAAAGTCATTTCTTGTGAAAAATTGACTATAAAAGGTGGTAGGATCTATAGGTGTTTGGAGCAATTCAAATCTCTGATAGAACTAGGAGGTGCTTGACATAGGTTAAAGTTATGCAGAGGTGTAGGGTGTTGGAATTAAGTGGGAGTTCCATGAAGATGGAGGATGTTTGGGATAGGTCCACATTTTTCAAAGGTAAAATGCTCACGGGGGTGAAAGGAGCTTCAATCAAGGGTAAGCCCCATAAGGGTCTAGGGTGTTTGAGACAAGTCCCAAGTTTGTAAGGATTTTGGAGAAATATTTAGAATATTTATATGGTTTGAAAATGGTATTGTTTTTAGGAATATTATTTAGATTGGTGAAACCCTAGATTTTGACTATGAAAATAAGAGGGAAACTCCAAGGCTTAATGATGACCACTTAGGGGAAATCTTGACAATGAAATTATTGAAATGAAATCCTAGAAACCTTATTCCTATGATTGAAATTATTGGTCTAAGAAACAATGAACCAATTCCCAACCATAAAAATCCATAAAATGATGATTTCAAGAAATAACGGTAACTCTATGGAAGATATCTTACAAACCTTCCACAAAAAATGGAAAGAAAATATCAAAAAAAATTTAAAAATACAAAAAATATGGTGAGAATTTAAAGGGGAATACCATGTATAATTTAGCTTAATATTTGTAGACTTGGATAGGTATTTGCTTACACATGACTTCAAATTCAATGATGTGGCACATGTAGCTGGAGATCCAAAAATCACACTTGGCATTTAAACAATGATAAATAAATCTCTAAGTTACTTAGCTTTATATGAAAAAAACCTATATTAAATGCAATAATGGTGGTTGGTGGAGGAACTAGGACATTCTTAGATTAGGTCCTATGTCCATGGGAGGTGACTGGTTTGGTTTAAAAAAAGGCAAAACTCTGGGGTAACTTTGCATGTTTTATAAATGTGCAAAGTACAATTAGGGTTCCATATTCTATGGAAGGGTGTTTGGTAGTAGGTGAAACCCATGGATCACTTTGCACATTTACAAACATGTGAAGTGTTCATGGGGTTCCTCATTCCATGGAAGGGATTAGCAAAATTAGTTGGCAAAAAACAAGACTTGACATGCAATTTGCACATTTATAAAGGTGCAAAGTGCTCCATGAGATTTGTATTTTGTGGAAAGTGTTGCAATGTTTTGGTAAGATCCAAAGCTCATCATGCACTTTGAAAATTTAAAAAAATGCAAAGTTCACACTAAGTTCTAGATTTTTATGGCTTGGGTGCTTCATGGAATGTGGATCCCACCATACATTTTTCATGTTTCCAAATGTGGAAAGTGCATGGTGTTTTTCAAGTTCCATTGGTCTTGGGTGTGGTTGCTTCATAGGATATGGAAATTATGGAGTAATTAATACAAGTGTAAATTAAATTTAGAGGTCTAGATTCCTTGGTTAAAAATGGAATGATGGGTCTATGTGGTTTTAGTGTTTTTTTCTAAAAATAAAGGGGGTATTTCTTATGGTATCAAATGTAATGATATTTTTGGGATAAAAATATCAACATTTTTGGTGACCTCTGCAGGATGATTACCTATTAATAATTGCAATCCAGTGGCCTTCTAAGACATTGGGAATGGAATCAACCTTGTTTCTAACAAACTCTAACCTAGAGAAGAAAAAATTAGGACTTGTCGAGACATGATCAAAATAGGAAGATAAATAAACAAAATAGGGAAAAAATAATGTAACTGAGGAAATAAAACTCCTAATGAGTTGACTTGTGCATAAGAACTTATTGTAAACACTACTAAACCTAATATATATAAGATTTATATTATTGGAATGGAGTCCTACCTCAAAAACAAGCTTTGAGGTATATCCCATTGACTAGGATAGGTAGTTCCTCTCCATCAAGATTTGAGAGTTGGAATGCATTGGCTCTTTTACACTGAGTAATAATGTATGAAATACTCTAGATCACATGAATTTGGTATGATTTCTCGATTTATCCCTACCTAAATCCCATTTGAGAACCAAGTCTCCTTCATTAAATCTCCTTGTATATGCCTTTTTATCGAAAGCCTTCTTGGTTTTTGCCTGATTTGCTTCTAAGAATTTAATTGATTGATTCCTGAGCTCTTCAAGCTCCATAAATTCAACTAGACTTAATGTAATTTCATCATTATCAATTAAGTGTAATTGGTGGTTGAGATCTAAAGATGGTATCTTAATTGATATTAGTGCTCATTCTTTTTCGTATATTAGCATGAAAGGTGAATTACGAATGGATATTTTTAGTGTAATCCTATCGGCCCATAGTGATAATTTTGGTTTCATATGCCATGTCCTTTGGTTATCCTCCATAGTCCTTTTGATGATTTTCATAAGGTTCTTGTTGGTTGACTTAACCAAGTGATTACCCTAAGGATAATAACTAGAAGTTCTCAGATATAAGTTATGCTTAATGGCCCATTCATCGACCTATGTACCCATGAAATATTTAGTGTTATCAAAGATAATGGTATGAGGTATACCAATTATTGACACTATGCTATGCATAAAATCAATAATTAAAGCCTCTAGAACATATTTTAATGTAACTACTTTAGTCCATGATGTAAAATAATCTATTGTAGTGAGAACCCATTTGTGTCCTATGCTTGATGGTGGGTTGATCATGCTTATAAAATCCAATCCCCATTAAATGAATGGTTGATTTTATTTAATTGGTCTAAGAGGAAGGGAGGTTAACCTTTGTTTTTTAGTGAATTAAGCACACTTTTCATAGTTATTTACCCATCGGTGGGCATATTTGAATAACTCAAGATAATAATAACCTCCTCTCATTATCTTCATGGGCATGGTTATTATGGAGAAATGGTATCTCATTGGGCCATCATGGAACTCTTGGAGTACCTTAGGGACTTGGTCATACTAAATACATCTCAATATAACTCCATTCAAATCTTTTTGAAATAAAATTCCATCAACTAGGACATATGGAATAGATTGAACTCAAAAATACCTTTTCTTTGATTGCTAGAATTCATAGGGGTATTAACCAATTTGAAAAAAACTAGTCATATTTTGAATCTATCTATTGAATAGAGGTAGATTAGTTGACTAATTTGTATTTTGAGCATACACTGCATTAGATACTACTTCAATAGTCTTGATCTCTGAAGCCAATTATTCACACAATCTCTTTTCACTTACAAGCTTGGTGATCATGATATCTACATCATATTCCATGACCTTTGTAATTGCTCTTTTTTCATTTATCTCCCTACTCAACAAGAATTCTTTGATACTTTTGTGACTCACCATCAAATGCATTTTATTTTTGGAGATCATATGTCTAAAATTCTTGAGAGCTTTGATTATCGTATATACCTGATTCTCCACAAAACTATAATTCTCTTCATAATCTTTCAATGATTGGCTGAATAAAGATATTGGCTATTGCAAATCTTCTTGATTATGATGAGTTAGAATGTTTGAGATGATTCCTTCCCCTCCAAATTCATATAGAATAAAGTCTTTTTCATAGTTTGGGTTAACTAAGGTAGGATCTTGGGAAATATCCTATTTTATGACCTCAAATCTATCTTTTCCCTCCTGAGTCTAGTTGAAAAATTTTCCTTTCTTTAGCATTGCAATAAGGGGTTTTACCAAAAAGGTAAAATTTAGTACAAATATTCTCACAAAGTTGAAATTCCCAAGAAAAATCTATAACCCTTTCTTGTGAATTTCTAGTGATAATGTAAATATATCTCTAACTTGTTCAACATCTATTAAAAGACCCTATTTTGACACTATGTGTCCCAGTAGCTTCCCCTCATATACTAAAAACACACACTTCTTTGAGTTAAGAGAAACCCCAAATTCCCTACACTATTTGAAAATTTTCCTCAAGTGGTCTAAATGTGCATCAACATGCTTTGAATAGACTATAATATCATCCAGATATACTAGAATTATTTCATTTATTAGGCCTTTGAATTCCATATCCATGGCTCTTTTAAAAGTTTCCCTGACATTTGTTAGATTAAATGACATCTTCTTATATGTGTATGCACCCCATTTACTGGTGAAGGCAGTTTCAAATTAGTTTGATTATTGCACTAGGATTTGGTTATAACTCGAATAAACATCTAGGAGGAATAATTTTTAGATCTTGATATTCTTTGCAATATTTGATCCATAGGGGGAAGAGGATAATGATCTTTCAATGATGATTTTATTGGGTCTCTAAAGTCCATGAAAAATTATATTTCACCATTTTACTTTCTAACAAGGACTAGATTTGCTACCCAAGATGAGTGTTTGATATGAAATATTATATTAGCCTATATCAATTTAGAGAGCTCACTTTTCATCAAGGGTTCAATCTTTAGATTGATAGGTCTATGTTTCTATCTGATAGGCTTTGTATTTGGATCTGATTCTATAGTATGTTGGGCTAAGTTTGGATCAAATCCTCTTAGATCATGATAACTCTAAGTGAAGTTATCATCAAAATATTGACATAAATGAATAAAACTTTATTTTTTAAGTCATTACATACCTTCCTTATCTTGAGGGACTTGAATTTTGAGATGATGACTAGATCATAATCTTCTTCATTCACCATGATGTTCTTTTTCTTGCCTTTCAGTGAATCATTAGAATTGAAAATATTTTCCAATGTAATGAGACCCAGAGGTAAGATATTAGTCTTTAGTTGAATAATATAATCTCCATATTGGTCATGTAGTCTTGGTTGGTTCCTATCTAAAAAATTGGACTCCTCTCTTAGAAAAGTGATAATCTTCTAATCACTATTGAAGACTTGCCAATTAGTTACATTATCAAGGACAGATAGATGTAATATCAACCTCATATGCTAGCTATTCTTCTTCTTTATTTATAATAATATGTTATACTAGGACCCCACTGAGGCTATACAGTCAACATATTTATTCTATGCCCTTGGTATGACTTGAATATTCAAGGCAGTGAAGTCTTCTAACAGGTCCCAAACCCTATGTTTGTAAAACTTTAGTAAATTATTCTTGGTTACACTTTTTGATCTAACTTGGTGAACAATGAGCTCACTATCACCAAATATCTACAAAATCTTGATTCCATTGGCCAACTAGAGGCCTTGAATCAAGGCTTCATATTGAACTACATTATTGGTAGATCTTAATTAATGTATGAATGAGTATAAGTAGCTCTCCTTATATAGGGAGATCGATATAATTCTTACACCTACACTATTTCTTCTTCTTGAGCCATCAAAAAATAATTTCCAAATCCCTTGAATATGTTTAGCTGGTTTGACTGACTTAGGGATAACTGCATCTTTCCCATGAATGTAATATGTCCCTAACACTATTTCCTAGACATAATCATAAGGATTGAAAGGCTATTCCCCATTCATCTAAATGAGTGTTTAGAATCTCTTCCACGTGTGTTATATACCCATGATTAATTTATCCTCTTGATCTTACAATGTATAATTCATTTTTATGGGGGGGCATAGGATTGTGTGGCTCTATATGATTTTTTGGTATTGGCTTAGCTCTTATTGTTACTCTAGTTCCATATCTCATTTTGAGTAACATGTGAGACCAATTTGTAGATAGATATCCTCCCATATTTGAAATGAAATATTTTGAAAGATAAATGGTGAAGTAAAGGGGAAGATCTATGATTGAAATGTCTTCATAAATTGATAGGCTTGGGCAAGCATGAATAATGGGGTTCAGTCCTTTTATTGTTCCTACTATTTGAATAGTAGTCTCATCTAATTTCAAATCTCCTTTATTAACAAGTGTATATTTTATATTAGAGAATTGACTATTTTCTTTGGTATTACTGAACTACTAGACCTAAAATCTACCATACAATTATGAACTAGATGTTTCCCTATTATGAGCGAAAGATAGAAGGGGGAGGATTACCATTTTTACCTATTCTAGTGTCAGTTGTGGTTGACACAAATTAGTTTCTACCATATGTACCTTAGCTAGAACTTTGTCTGATATCTAGAAATTCTTTAAAGCCTCTTATAGCAAGTCCCTTTACATAGGTATAGATAGCGGTTCCCACATAGTGACATTCAAATTAGTTTTATTCATTTGATCAACTATACTAAAAGTGATATTATTGACCTTTGCCTATGCTTTTATGGGGATGAAAAACTATTTTATAAGGTTTGGAGTTGGAGACTTTGCCTTGGGATGGCTTATAAGTACAAAGGGTGGCCTTTACACTATATTGATTTTCACTAATTCCATTACAACTTTAAAATTTGAGGCTTGTTCTACCTAGGAGGGATGATCAACTTCTCTTGCTCTTTTCTTGGAATGCATATTAGCTACTATGGGCCCTCCACCATTAACAAATGCTTCATCTTAAGTTATGCCACCAAAGTTATCTTCTTGGTAGTTTAGGAGAATTGCTTCACCTTATTCTTATTTTCCTTATGTAGTTACTATGCCTTGTACCATCAAGGTTTGATTGATCACACCATTAGGACAAATGTTCTAGTTATGTATCTGATTAAAAGGATAACACCAATCGTAGTCTTGAACTAAATTATTTTGAATAGGCACCATAGCTTTAGAGGCTCTTAATGATGGTAAAGAATGAGTGTTTGGAGGCCGTAGATATAGATTTTAAACCTACTACTATGTGTTACCTTGATATGGCTGCATATTCCATTTGTATGTAAGGTTATTATGTTGAAAAGGCTTGTATTTTTGGACTTGCTACCTCTTCATTTCTACCAATTTATTACCAAAACTCTTGAGTAATGATTTAAATTCATATAAATCATCTGTAGGTATGGGAGTCAAAGTTGATGCTTTGCTTGTGGTGGGAATTAGAGAAATTATAAGTGGTGGAATATGATCTATTTCTAAAAATAGAGGCATTGGTGGCCTTGGAACTATTTTCATAGCTTATATTAAGCATTTTCCCCCTTATTGCCATTTTTTAAGCTACAAGAAGTGTGGATCCACCCATTGAATAAATCATTATAACTATATCACTATTGAGGGCTCTCAAGTAATATAAGAAAGCATTATTTATAGTGGGTTTAACCAAGGCCAAGATTCTATTCTAGGTCTTTTGGAAATGGTAACAAAATTCAATCATATGCTTGTGAGGATCTCTTTGAATAATAGTTAATTTTTCAACCAAGGAAAGGTGGTCAATATTGTCTTCAAATTGGTTACATAGTGTGGTACCTAATTCATCCCAAACTCAGATTGAACTAGGGTCGAGGCATTTATACAATTATAGTTATTTTCCCTTGAAAGAGGAGTCTAAAAGTCTAATCACAACATTGTATTGCAATAGATTATGAATTAAATAGAGGTTAAAAATATCTTATATGTGTTTTATAGCAGTGGTAGAGGTTTCATTGATAAAATATGATAGGATTTTAAAAGCTGAGGTAGGTATATCATCATGTTGGGCCAATTGGAGTGGGATGCCTCCATTGAAAGCTATGAAATTTAGATTTCTAGCCATTATGGGAGGTATGACATTGATAAGAGTTACCATAGGAGATGGGAAAAGAACTATAAGATATAACTTATGCTGAGGGGTGACTACTTTAGATCTCTTCTTTGATGGAAATGATAGTTCTAAAAAATCAACCCTGTTACCTTTAGTAGATGTTATCATTTATCAAAATTGCATACATGAACCTAAAAACTTCAAATTTATAAGCCAATGGAATCACCAAGTGTTTTGATATTTTCATGAATCTTGTACAATGCTTGGTGAGAATAACACCAATATTTTTGTAATTTTTGGGTCCCACTGGGTGTGCTAAAAACTACTATCACATAGGATTGCAGCTGTCTTGATCTTATAACTTGTTGTGTAACTACCTAATGATATAATATAAAAAAATATAAAGCCATGGGACCTTGGAAATTTGAGGTTAATGTATAGATAAGGTTAGCTTCCTTTCACTAAATCTGATGTAACTGATAAGATACCAGTGTTGTGGAAATTTTTCTCTTTAGTGCTTTTGATCCTAACTAGGGTTTTGATAGGGAAAAAAGGGTTGAAATTTTTTAAAACTAAAAATGGTGATTGCACCAAATATTTTAGTGGATTTTAATTCATGATTGATAAACACAATAGAGTGGAAAATTATATTAATTTTTTTTAAGCATAGACTTATACAAATGATAAATTAGAGGTAATATTGTAGCTATTTTTCAAAAAGGGAAAAGGTTTATTTATTTTTATCAAAAAATATTTTTAGAAGGGTAAAATATACCACAAATGAATTTATTTTACTAAAAATGAAAGACAAGGATTCCAAAAATACTTAAACAACTTTCTTACATATAAATCTCTCAAAAATAAGAAATCAAATCTTTAATTTATTTCACTCCAAAGGTTATAGCTTGTAGTAAATACATTCTAGAATGCAGAAAAATATAACTAGCAATAAAAATATAGATTGGGCCATGGGGTCTACCCATTTTTTTTACAAAAATATGTCATAGATGAGATGTAGTTGTCCAAACTTGAATACACAGTAAGATAATCATGTAGATCTGTAACCCTCATACAAAATAGGTGAGTTCTTATATTTTTGGCATCTTGGATTCATGAAATGATTAAAAAGTGACATGCAAGGGGTGAGCATTATATTTGAGGTGGAATGGCATATCATGGCATGATATGGTGTGGAATATCTCCTTGCAATGTTTCTTCATCTTTAGTTAGCTACAAAAAATCTCTTCATGCAAAAAGAGGCACCCAAAATAGAACTTTGAGTCCCAAAATAAAAGATAACTCCAATTCACTTTTCATGTGAAACCCTAACTTTCAAAATGCAAGTGAGGCTTTTAAAACTTTAAGTCTTTCCATTTATCAAAATGAAACTTGAAATTTGTGCTTCATTCTTTTGCACTTTTAACAATTTATACTTGTCAAAATAGAAAGTGTAATTTGCACTTTCACATTATTAAAATGTAAAGTGTAAAAATATGTTTTCTATTTCTCAAAAGAGTTACAAAAAGATATTTGTATGTTTATAATTATAAATTATAATGTTTTGAAGTGAAATTATAAATGGCATTTAAAACATTTGAAAATATTTAATTAGAGAAAAGATCAATCAATGTCCATAACTTCTTTAACTTTCTTGTCATTCTCGGCCTATAGTTTCTTAGTATATGCATCAAAGGCCTTGAAAATTTCTTGCATTTATTATGGATCCAACCTATGGGAGTAGATGTGAGAGGTTGCACTATCTACTTGTACATTGAATAATTACTTCATGAACATCCTTATTCCCTTCATTTTTATTCTCATCTTATCAATTACTTTTTCATACCTGAGAAAGTGATGGATATAACTTCGGGTGAAGTCTATGTCCTCTGTATATTCTTTCTCAACTATTCTATTGAAGTTATTCTAGACTTATTCCACCTAAAGTAGATTGTTTACATAACCTATTATTTGGTATGACATTGTCTTTATCATCCCATTAATGTTATATAATACATCAACCACTTTATCATGAACCTCCTTGGCTTGGTGAGTAGATTTTATTAATACTCTAATCTAAAATTGATTAGCCCTATGGAGTTCCTCATGCTCAGTTTCATCATTCAATATTTTTTAGCATTGAGGAAATTTATTTCAAGTGAACCTATAGCTGTCAATTTAGGATAATACAAGTTTAAAGTTTGAATCTCTCCTTCATACTTATTGACCTATTATTTCAGTATATTCCTCCTATCCTTGATTATTTCATACTTTTCCATCATTTCTACAATGACCTTATTGCCTTCAATAATTAATTCCTCTGACCATTATTTTTTAGGATCATAGTTTTGGGCCACTTTGAAGACCAATTTAGGGATTTGAACTAAAAATGGAAAGGTTACAGCTTATGGAAGGTCAGTGTCATAGATACACTAGATCCAATTATTATTAAATCTATACTTATCCTAGCCCACAAATCTCCTAGGTCAATATGACCTTAGTCTATATCCATTATCTCCACAACATTATAATCCAAGATGGAAGTCAATCTAGGGCCCTTAGATTTTAAATTAATTTCCTTAGGAGGCATGGAAACTAAAGATATTGCTTGTGATAAACCAACTATAAAAGCTAGTGGGATCTATAGGTGTTTGAAGCAATTCAAATCTCCAGCAAAATTTGGAGTTACTTAAAGTAGGTGAAAGTTTCATAGAGGTGTAGGGTGTTAGAATCAAGTGGGAGTTCCATAGAAATGGAAGGTGTCTAGGATAGGTCCACTTTTTGTAAAGTTAAAAGGATCACAAGGGTAAACCACATGGGGGTCTAGGGTATTTGAGATAGGTCCTAAGTCAACAGGGATGTTGGGGAATTTTGTGGAATATTCTAAAGGTTTGAAAATGGTATTGTTTTTATGAATATTCCTTTGGATTAGTGAAACCCTATATTTTGACTACAAAAATAAGAGAGAAAAATCTAAAGCTTAATGATGACCACTTAGGGAAAATATTGACAATGAAATTATTGAAAAAAAACCCTAGAAACCCTAATCCTATGAATGTAAATTTTTCTCTAAGAAATAATGCACCGATGCCTGAGTATATAAAACCCTAACATGACACTTTTAAAGAAATAATGGTAACTTTATGTAATATATCTTACAAACCTTATTTATAAAATGGAAAGAAAAATCTTGAAAACATCTCAAAATGTTGAAAATAAAATGAGAATTTTAAGGGGAATATTGTGTATGACATAGATTAAGAGTTGTAGACTTGGATAGGTACTTGTTTGCACATGGATGAAGATATAATGGCATGGAAAAGGTATCTAGAGATCCAAAAGTCACACCTAGCATTTAAACAATGATAAATAAATCTCTAAGTTTCTTAGCTTTATGTGAAAAATCCTTGCATTAAATGTGGCAATGTTGGTTGGTGGTAGAACTAGGAGATACTTGGAGTAGGTCCTATATTTGTGGGAGGTGAATGTCTTAGTTTGGAAGAAGGTGAACTCTATGGTGACTTTTCATGTTTTGCATATGTGCAAAGTGTATTCTAGGTTCTGTATTCCATAAAAGGGTGTTTGGTGGAAGGTGGAACCCATATAACATTTTACACATTTGAAAATATGCAAAGTGTTCATAGATTTTTGAATTCTATGGAAGGGCATTAGTAGAATTAGTTGGTAGAAGATAGGACCAACATTGAATTTTCACATTTATGAAGGTGTAAAGTTCTCTGTGATTTATGCATCTCATGGAAAGGTGTTTCAATGTTTTGGTAGGATTCAAAGCCCATCGTGAACTTTGCATGTTTGTAAAAATGTAAAGTGTATGTTGAGTTTCAGATTCCACCATCTTGGGTTCTTCATGGGATGATCCTAGCATACATTTTGCATGTTTGAAAATGTGCAAAGTATATGGCAAATTATAGGTTTCACCAATCTTAGGTGTGGGTGTTTCATGGGATACAAAACCCATGGACAAATTTCCACAAGTGCAAATTGCATTCAGAGTTCCTAATTACTAAATTAATTAGGGAATGATGGGTCTATTTGTTTTTAGGTGTTTTTTTCTAAAAAAAAGAGGGTCTCCCTTAGTGTATCAGATGTAATGATATTTTTGGGATAAAAATATCAACACCTCCATTTCATCTATTCCCCCTCCACCTAGACCTCCATTTATCACATCCATCTCTTCCACCCCAACAACACCCTTATCTACCTTAAGAGCAGGCATGGTGTCATAAGCACCTGAGATGACTATGAAGGGTGGTCTTGAAGTCTATTGGGTCTTCAAACACACCACATGGAACATGAAGAGAATACTCATGCAAAATTTCATCCAGGAGGGAAACCCTATAGTCTAGTAGACTTAACAAGACTCTTACCCCTCACCAAAGTGATGACATCCATAGGAGAATAGAAAGTGATTGAATACCTAGTCTATGTGCTCTGAGCTACATATGATATATTGGATAAGATGGTGAAGGACATGTAGGAATAAGTCTATGTCTCAAAAGCACAATTAAAGAGATCCTTCCCCATGGAGATGATTTAGTGAGTCAAAGACACCCTCCTATAACATTTCTCAACTTTGGGATAAGTGTTTGAAACACTAGAAAATATTAAGACACATCATCTAAGAACCTAAGCATTTTTAGAGAGAATTTATCTCATGGAGAGATAGTGATAGAAGCTATAAATGATCATAAAATTGAGCCTTTGTTAATATGTTCAGAGCATGATGGTTGTAATTGAATAATTTTTGAACCTATGAAAAAGGAATACATATAGGGGGGGTTAGTCTTGTCTTAGTCCAATAAAATAAATCAAAATTAACACACTAAAACACTAACACTGCTAGACTAGACACTATGGAGAGCATAGGTAACAAGCATGCATATGAAAATACAACTATAACATAAAAGAAAACACTCTTTTACCTTCCTTGGAGCTTAAAATGTCTTGTTTAATTGGATTTATTGGCTTGTGCATCGATAAATCTTCATCAATGGAGCTTTGTTGGCTTCATCTTTCCTTGGCACCTTGGCGTGGCTGATTGACTTATGATTTAGGCATGGTAACACCAATTTCAAAGATTATTTCCATCCATTTGAGAATAATAAAAATAAAATATCCAATATTTGAAGACATATAGGCATAATAAATTTACACCAAAGGAGTTTAGAAATGAGCAGGCATGGCCTTATATTTATAGCCTCAATAATTAACTCTCACCCAAGGTGAGTTAAGGTTGAGTTTAAAAATGGAATGGGTTTTAACTAACCCTAGGTGAGTTGAGGATAACTCTATTTGAGTTAAAATTTATCATATAATTATTATTTTTAACTAGTATGCATGGCTCTTAAATTAGATATTTTGAGATATTTTGGAAGAGCTTGACAACTCATAAGGGTAATGATGAAAAAGCTTGATATTTTGATTTTTGGAATTTCCATTTTTAGAAATTAATTAGTTTCAAATGGATAATTAAACTAAGAATTTAATCTTTCTTAATTATATGATTCAAATTTTTTAACATTTTATCTCTTTTAAGAATTGATCAAGTGCCCCACTTAATGGGTCCATAGGCCATATTGTCAGTTATTAGGTTATAAGGCAATTAGGGATGAATTCGTGAGAGGTTATTATTTCATACGGGATAGTATCCCAAATAAGGCTACCTCAACATGATTTTGAGCATTGAAAAATGATTCATAGCCAAAATTGGGATGTTCAGTGATTCATAGGATTAATTTGTAATGGTTGGTAGGAATTAATCTGAAGTCTAGTTTGAAGCTAGTTATGGCCAGAATTAGGTGTCTACAGTTTGCCCCCATTTGGGAAGGCATTAAAATCTATAGTCACAAAAACATATTCTTAAATAATGAAAGGGTCATGTGTGCTTAATGATTCAAAAATTATGTATGAGCTTTGGATGCCCCCTCGAGGGAGTGGTTGGAAAATTAGGTTGGTGATTGGTCCCTCGAAAGAAGGAAAATGATGGGACCAAAAGGTAAAGGGGGTGGAAAAAATTAATTTTCCCATAGGCAGTTATAATTAGTGGCATAAAAAGGTAAAAAGATAATGATTTTCCCAAAGGCAGTTATAATCATTAGCCCAAGGATAAGGGTAACAAGAGAATGATTTTCCCAAAGGAGGTTATAATCATTAAAAGGGAAATAATGATTTGCCCACATGTGGTTATAATCATCAACATATCATGGTAAAAAGATAATGATTTTAACACATGCAATTATAATCATTGGTAGGATAAAAACATGCTCTATTTGGGTAGATAGAGATAATGGTTTTCCTAAAGGAAATTATAATCATAAGCAACCAGATAAAATGAAACACAATGATTTTCCCAAATGTGGTTATGATCATTGGTACCATGGATGGGATAATATGTCAAATTGGAAAAGGTGGATTACATACTAAATATATACTCATGTAGTAAGGATAAGATAGTATAAAGGACCAAGATGAATTTGGGCTACCTTTTAGAATGGAGATGCTCATCCTAACTAGTAAGGGTTAAAATAATTTAATGATTTAATTAATTGGTATGTGGTGAATGATTTGGATTGGTCAGTAAATTTTTAGGTGCCAAGGAGAAGTATCATGACCGCATTACTTGTAGTATTTCCTGAGCTTATTTTTGATATAGCACATGATGGTATGCATCATGATATAAACATCATGAAAACTTAGTTAAAATATGCATAAATACTAACACATGATCCAATAAATAATCAAAAATAATTTACCAATGAGAAAGACCATGATGATAATGTGGATGTATGAATATGAATTGACTTAAGTATAATACACAAGGAATCGACTAATGAATGTAGGTATACTAATTCAAGGCAGAAGAATGAAAGTAAAAAAATAGGCAAATGATCAAAAAAATAGGAATAAAAAATAATAATAAACAAAAAAATTGAATAAAAATAATCAAAACAAAAGCAAAAAAAACACAAACAATGGTTAATCACAATGCTAGTGTAAACAAAAAATAAAAATAAGTGACACAAGGTTGCCCCTAGGCTATAGGAAAGAAACAACACAAAAATATAAAAGGGGGAATAGAACAAAAAGAAGGGGTAGCCAAGCTATCTCTAAATGAACTAGGCAAGTGGATACTACCTATAGAATTTCATGGATGCAAGGTCCAACATAAACTTTAGGCCAAATGCAGTTCTCCTAGGATATGGTTAAAAATAAAAATGATGATAAGAAAATATGGTTTTATTGTAGAGGAAAATGGGAATGAATTCATAAAATGGCAAGAGTAGGAGAAATGGTTACTAATTTTACCAATTTTGTGATTTTTAGGATTTTTTGAGTCTTATAAATGCTTTTAGAAATTTTTATGTATCCCAACTTGATTGATAATTATGATATACTAAATGTTCCAACTCATAAAATGTTGAGAGTATTTAATATTTAAAGTTATCATAAAATGGAGAGAGCATGGCAAAGTGTGACTGAGATGAACTCAATGTGAATCGAGCACTAACTACATAGTCCCAAGATGGGACCTCAAGTCACTATAGTTCTACCTTATAGTGGAGGAATCAGACTTAGTTATCACTAAATTATCAAATGAGACTAATGGCATAGTATGAAAATATGAATGGTAAGGTGAGACTTCAAGGCATGATAAATATGTTTTTCTTAGTTTGACATATCATTTTGGTTGAAATTTAGCTATTGGCCTAGGCCTAGATGTCCAACCCAAGCTTGGAATTTATCTAGGTTTATGTTGTTTGGAACTTGGGATTGGCCAAGAACTCTGTTAGTATGTTATTATAGATAGTATACATATGAAACAAATCCAAAATGGAGATTTGTGCATGTGTATTTTGAAGTTATTCCATAATTTTTAATGCCTTTTCATTAATAGTGGCATAGGGTTTGTTCCTATCTAGGATGGTGGGTTATATTGGTTTGTTGGTAGGGGGTTATGGGTTAGGAATATTAATCTTTGACTACTGAGTTATGATTGTATAGTTGGGATTAGATAAAGGACTATTGTTGTTATAGAATGATGATGGAGAGGGGTGAGCTAGTATAATTCTCAATGATTGGTGCACTTATTTATGGTCATAAGGCAATGATGAGTTATCAATATAAAGTCCAAAAATAGTAATCCTTAGTTGTTGGTGTATCTATTTGCATGCCTTGGTCAAGGAAAGATTACTAACATAGATGGGTTGATTATAATTATTTATCAATTCTCCTATTCTATTAGCACTTTTTATTAGATTAATGGTGATGGTGGAAATGCAACCTCCCACAATGTAAACTACAAATTTAGTGTAGTCATGTACAACTGCATGGTAAGTCTATTGGATATTAGAATCATTCTAGCCTTGGTTCCTTTCATTTGATTGACATTATTATTATTGATATTATTATTTCTATTTTTGTCATGGTTATTGATACTATTGTTGTTATTATTCTAGCCTTTGTTGTTGTTGGTTATTATTGTTATGTTGTGGAAAAGGGTTTTAGTAGATACCTAGGTTTTGATTCAATGTAGATGCTTAATTATCCAATGTAATATCTCCATTTTCTAAAATATTTTCAATGAGGTGTTTGATCTGCACACAATGGCATATATAATATGATGTTATTCATAGAAATCATTTTCTCTATACTAGTCTAGATATGAAATACCCTTAGGATAATACTTTAGAATTGGCCAACTAATAATGTTAGCTATGGTTATCTTATGAAACACAACTTCAATAGGCTCTCTAAGATCACTAAATATTCGATGAGTGGGATCATTTATTCTTGGAGGAGGGGTTTATGAAACTAATGGTTGTTGTGTTTGTTGATCTGGTCTAGGTTATTATAAAGGTTGCACTTGCTAAATGGGTTGTTGATGAGGAGTAAGTTATATTTGTGGCATTGGTTGAGTAGATAGTGTTTGCACCATTTGGACATGATGTGAATTGGCTACTCCATTTCCAACAACATTTTTATTTTATTTGAATATCTTGGATTTTTCATAGTTAATGGCCTGGGTTAGTGCCAATGCTTTCACTAGGACTTAGTTTTGGTTCTATTTTGTTTTTTTGTTTTTATTCTGATTTTGATTTGATGAGGTGAGTTTGATAATCCCTTTATAAATAAGTTCCTTTTCAACTATAAAATTTTGTAAATGATCTCTTTGAAGGTATGTGCACATTGAAGATCTAGATGATAGGATATATCAATGTGCAATTTTTTATAAACACAGTGGCCAATTATTTATCTATTAAGATATGGGTGAAGTGACTAGCAAGTGCTCTCCATATCTGTAGATAGCTTGAAAATATTTCACCAACTCTTTTATTGGATTGAATCAAGTCTACTAATGAAATCTCATGTTTGATATTATAGGATAAATGCTGCACAAATTTTTTTGAGAGGTCATCAAAATTATATATGGAATTCTTTGGAAATTTAAAGAACTACTCCAAAGCCTATCCTGATAAGACTTTGAGGAAATAAAAGGAGGTAAATGTCACCATAAGCAACTGGATATCAAGAAATAAATAATTCTATCAAATGATCATTAGGGTCCCTTTTACCCTTGTATTTATCAAATTTTAGTGATTCATAACTTGGAGGAAATGGTATCTTCATATACTCCATGTTGAATGGCTATGAACACACATCATCTAACTTAAACTTGTTGGTTTATTTCCTTGTTTAAATGGCATCAATTGCATCCTTCATTTTATACAATTCTTGGGCAAAGAAACTGGATGGAATATTGGGTTGAGGTGGAGGTTAGGTGGCCAAAGATGGATTGCCTTGATCAAGGTATAATAGAGGAATGGTTTGTTATGGAATGTTGGTTTGATAAGTGAACAAACTAGGAATATGCATCCATGAATTGGGGTGTGGTTGTTTAAATTGAATTCATTATGGTGCAATATTATGGTTTAAATTTAGTATATAGGCTTGATTTTAAGGGAATTATAGCTACAATAGAAGGATATGGCTCTAGGTAAATTACCGGGCTTGCTTAGGTTGAGTACATACTTGTTGTTGATTAGTTAAACTACCTTGTCATTGGATTTGTGGCACATTTTGAACTAAAGGTAATTATTTCATAATTGGTATTTATTAGACATCATAACCTTGTCGTTACATAAACACCTTTTGTGAACTATATGATTTTAGGGTGTTTAGCATTTGTCTTTGACCAATGGACATACATTATTGATTAGACAATGTTTGCAATTTTAAAGGTGGGTTAGTTTATGACTATTGAGGTATACCTATCATTACTTGTTGAGGTAGAGAATTTATTACCCTCTATTTAGGTGGCATAGTTTTTGGCCTCTAATATAGTGGAATTTTATTCATCACCTATTGACTTAAGGCACTAGTTAGTGCTTGATTACTTAATTCTTGAGGTTACGTGATCGAAGAATCAACTAGTTGAGGATTAGAGGTAATTTTTTGTGATTGGGACATAGGAGTTCCCACCCCTACTATTGTTAACCACTCATGGTATTAAATAAAGGAAATTATTGTGGTCTAGTTGTTGGTGTAGTTAAATCACTTTGGCTTACATTGGGAGACAATTGCATGTTATCCATCGTGTTTGGCACATTTTTATATGTAGAAGTAGTAGTCACTTCTTCAATAGATGGGGGGTTATACATGTCACCAACTGAATTTATTTGCATAAATGGGTCTATACTCAAATTATCTTAACTTTCCAATTTAATTGATACCCATATTTAAGGATCTAAATCTATGATTAGAGTGTTTGACATAGTCATGTTATTAAAATTATGCACTAGATTTAAATAGGTTTGATATGCTTGTTGTATTTGGATAGAGTGGTCCTCCATGAGGCCCTTTCCTTTGAAAATTATATTAGGATTTTGATATGATATTAGAATGAGGGATTAAGTATTGATAGTATAGTATTGTTCAATGGTTTGGGTATAAGGCATGTTTAAAGGCACTCTAACTAGACTAGGCAAATTTTTATTAGAGAAGTCTACTAGAAACTTGGCCCTGACCTCTGCATCTCTAACTAAGATTTCATCCTTGTTTTCAATTAAGTGATGATAAAAAGAATAAGGATCATATTTCAATATCATAATAACATAATATGGTTATTATTGAGCTTATTCTATAAATGATGGTATGCTAGTAAGATACTACATGGTTTGCTCTTGGTATTGCTTTGAGTATAGAGGAATGTTAACCAAATAGTGGGCTAATGGATCTTGGATTTATTCCCTAGAATAATTAGTGTAAGGAGGATAAGGACCTATCTTAAAAATAACATCATCACCATAAGTGTCTTGAATAAAGTCCTCTTGTGTGACCATATTATCATAACCTGGATTATACATGGATCCACTACAAGTGTAATGAGACATATCCAAATCAATGACTAATGTTACATGAAGAAGGCCTAGAGTTCTAAAAAATATAAAAAATAATGTACAAAGGATAAAAGGTCCAATATTGGTCTAACTTGGTCTAAGGATTAGATTTGTATCTCCAAAAAGTTCTATGCTAAAACTTGGGCTAATAGTCTAATGTTAAATGTCAAACATCAAATTTATTACACAAAAGGATCAAGTGGATGAATAAAAAATGGAATGCCAAAATTATTTAAAAAGTGTTACAAACAAGTATAAACTAAGTCCAAATAAACGAAGGTTGCTTGGTCTTTTGGAAATCAAGGCATAAAATCTAGGCTCAAAATAGGAATTGCTAGGTCTTTTGGGAACAAGGCACAAAAGCTAGAATTTAAAATAAAATGAGGGTTAAAAGGCAAAATATTTAATCCAAAAAAATTGAAACACTTTAACACAAACAAATAATTCATATTTTAAACACAAACTTGATCATTTGGAAAAAGACAATGAATTTTAGGCATATGGAAGATAGACTATTTCCTCAAATCTAGGCATGAAAATAGTCTATAAATGGAGAAAGAAATTAACCTAAGTTACACAACCAAAAAGTGAAGGATCAACACCTAAACAAAAATTATGATAGGAATAGGCATGAATCAATAAATTTTTGAATTTGAACTTATCAAGGATAACTTCAAACTTGATTTAGAAGACTAGGTTCCTCAAATAAACAATAAGATAGATAAGATTAGACAATATGATGGTACTAGAAATAGATACAAAATGCTCATGAAAATTTGATTTTGAAATTTAGACACAAGGAAACAAGTCTTTAAAATAATTTGAGAAATGTAATGATGCTATCATACTCTTAAAATTATGGAAAATGGTTTGTTTCAAGAGTCTAAGTCACAAGACTTAGAATGAGATGCATAGCATAATGATGCCTCTCTCAAACAAGTGACACACACAAAATAATTTTAACAAATGACTAAGGAAAAGTATGGTTTCAAATGGATGGCATAACACTTTTAAAAAAAATGAGTGATGTATAAAAAAGACTCATTTTGGATGTGGTATAACAAACAAATAGTTTCGACTCAAGACCATCCAAGTAAAGAGGATAAAATGACAAAAACACCTAAATGTAACATCCTAAAAATTAAAACTAATAAGGTTGCATCATAATATTAAATTATGTATATATACTTGATCTTGAGATGATTTTAAGTTGTTAATCAAAGAACTAAAAATGCATGAAAAGTAGGATTTTTAGGCCTCCTCTTCTCTTAAGAGTTTGTATGGTGACATGGAACTTCAGTCTATTCACCTTGCATCAAAAATATGTCTATGGTAAGTGGGGTTATCTAAACTATAAATTTTCATTAATTTATAAATGGTATCATATGTGTGAAAAATAGTAGGGCACAATCAAATCATTTATATCTGTGTCGCCTAACTTGTTGTGAAAAGGTCTAGTCCTTTCAACAACCACTACATCCATCAATTGCTTAGTGTAGTGCGATGTCAGAATTGCCCCTACATTCCAAGGCTGAGTACCACTAATAGAGCTTATTTTAACCACTCAAAAAAAGCATCTTAGTGGGTCACCATTAATTTATATACCCCACCATGGAGTGGGGTTGAAATTATTCTAGGAGATGAACTCCTAGGTTAATGCTTCCATAGAGAACTTGTGAGGAGGAGATGAACTCCTAACCATAAGCCAAAATGCATGAAAACAAAGAAAATTGGAAGGACTTTAGGGTCATTTTGGGGTCACCTTAATCATATATATTTTTTGGAAGGGTCTTAGTGACTTTACTTCCATGCTTTTGGACCAAAGTGATAAATACAATGAATGAAAATTTTTGATCACCTAACTTCCCTAAAGGGGATGGGGGGAGAGCATACATGTGACACCCATTTTGATAAATAAACACTTCAAAAAATATGTATGAAAATTAAAATTCTTATGAGTATTTAAATAATGTGAGAGTTCATTTTTATAATACCAAAATAAAGTATTTAATGAAGTTTGAGCCCCTTGGCTTTATTGTTGATAATTTAAAAAACTTCAAAAACAACTAAGAGATGAAAACACCAAGACATTTTAAGCACCAAATATAACATGTGTAAGATTTAACCATGATTAAAATTTTCTCTTTCCATCTTAGGACCTAAATTTTTTTAGAGGGTTTGCTTGCTTATAAGCCCAAAATCAAGTGATAAAATAACATTTCAAATTTATCTCTCAAGTTTTTTGTTTTTTGTTGGTCTCAGAGATCAATCATCATTGATCCACAGAGATCAATGCTAATTATAGAAATCAATGTTGATTAAGTAGATCATCAAAATTTACTATAAACCACATAAAACAAAATCTATTTTCACATAAAAATGATCAATAAATTAACTTAAAATCACATCTCATGGATTATGTAGGAAATGGGTTATACAAACAACATGCATATCATCAAACACAAAATGAAGGCAAGGAAAATCTCATTAAACCATTACTATCCATATTACTTACCTTATTTTTATTTTCACACATATATCATGTTTGATTCCTGTAATTGATGTCAATTAGAAAATCAGCATTGATTCATATAACTTGAGAGTTGTTTAAAAATAAAATATGTAAAAAATGAAGATAAAACTTGAAATTTGAAGATTTATATGCATCCATTAGAAAAAATAAAACTAGCATATCAATCTCCTTGGACATATAGGATGATTGGTCACATTGGACATGCCATGATGGAACAAGGAATATGTAGAGGGGATGATAGTCTTGTGTTAGTCTAATAAAACAAATAAAAATTAACACACTAACGTCCTAACACATATAGCCTAGATACTAGGGATATCATATATAATAAACATAAATATGAAAATACAATTAAAACATAAAAGAAAACACTCTTTTATCTTCTTTGGAGATTCAAATGGATTATTGAAGTGGTTTTCTTAGCTTGTGTATTAAGAAATATTTATAAATGGAGCTTTGTTGGCTTCATCTTTCTTTGGCACCTTGGCTTGACTGATTGTATTATGATTTGGGCATGGTAACACTACTTTTAAGGCTTATTTGCATCCATTTGAGCATTATAACACTACACTATCAAAGCTTTGAAGACATTTAGTCATAATAAATTTACACCAAAAGAGATAAGAAATGAATAGGCATGGCCTTATATTTATGATCTCAAAAATTAACTCTCACCCAAGGTGAGTTAAGGTTGAGTTTAAATATGGAATGGGTTCAAACTAACCCTAGGTGAGTAGAAGATAACTCTAGTTGATTTAAAATTTTCATGTAATTATTACTTTCAATTACTAGGCATGGCTCTCAAATTAGATATTTTAGGATATTTTAGAAGAACTTGATAACTCAGAAAGGCAATGATGAAAAGGATTGATATTTTGATTTTTAGAATTTCCATTTTTAGATATTCATTAATTGCAAATAAATAATTCAACTAAGCATTTAATATTGTTTAATTAAATATTTAAATTTGATTAGAATTTTTAATCTTAAGAATTGATCAAGTGCCCCATTTAATGGGTCCATAGGCCAAATTGCTAGTTGTTAGGTCACAAGGTAATTAGGGATGAATCCATGAGAGGTTATTGTTGCATATGAGTTAGTATCCAAAATAGGGATGCCTTAAAATTATTATGAGCATTGATTAATAATGTGTGGCCAAAATTGGGACATTTAATGATTCCTAGGCTTAATTTTAGATGGTTGTTAGGAATCAGTTTGAAATCAGTTGTGGCCAAAATTGGGTATCTATAGAGCCTAACATAAATAATATTAGAGCCTATGGAATAATTCATGGAAATGATGTTGGACTACTTAAAATAGGTAAACATAACCATGTTATTCTACCTAGATGAAACTCTACTATATATAGGAAAGTTTGGAGTTTACCTAGGTCACTTCAACTAGGTCATGAGGAAGAATGTGGTGAAAGTAAACAATGTTGGAGACTAGGTAGTGCTTGAACTCTCTACTCAGTCTAGTACAAGCAATAGTTAGGTATTAGAGGTCAAATTTTCCATAGATTCCCCACTCCAAGTATATCAAAGATTATTATCCCAATTAGAGGTGGTCTTATAAGAGCCACTAATGAACTTGTCCAAGTTGGATTAGGAGTTTGATGTGGTGGTAGTCGTATTGGTTATTGAGGAAGCAGAGTCCAAGAAGTTGGGAGGTAGTTCATCTATATCTCATCCAAATATAAATTAGGTGGTACCTTAGGTATATTCTAAGTGGAGTATAGGTTTTTCTACCCATTTTTAAATCTATGTGGTTGTAACAAAATTTGATAGGCCATCATGGACATGGATGTGAATCTCATGCTATTTGGAGGTGAGCCCATACGCTATATATTAAAAATTGTAATCCTTTAAAAAGTTAAAAAAATTGGTCTCAAAATGTTTTAAGAATCAAGAAAATATTAAAACTTCTATTCCTCACCCTTTTGATCTTTATGTATCTTCCATGGTTGGCATTTTTAAAAAGAAACCCCATTTTTAATGAATGTATTTTTTTGATTTCTATTGAACTAGTTGGTTTATTTGCTAATGTGACAATCATTAAATTTTGAATGTATGTTGATGTTAAAGAATCAAATAAGTGATTTTTTACTCAAATGAATTCATTAGTTATAATGTGCTCACTATTATACCTTATTTGTAATTATTTCTCATGTTCTTTGCAATACATATAATCTATGTACTTGAGTTATATATTATATTGAGGAATATATATGTTATCTACTATGGGATATTTTTAAGTGCTGATATTTAGTGAAGTATATTTAAACTAAGAATAAATTTCCATTTTCCTTAGAATAATTTACATGCATAAAGATGAGTCAGATCCCTTAGTAAAACTTGACACATAGTGGTATAGTATGGTAGGGCACATATACAACTCAGTTCTTGAAGCATTAAAACCATTTCAAGTGTGGAATCATTTATTTTCTTACATACCTTGCCTTTCCATTTTATATTTATATTTAAGTTAAAGTACACCTCCCTTATTTTATAAATCATTAAGGTCTGACTTAATGGAAAATAATGAATAAGGTTTTCTTCATCTGGTATTGAATTCTATTACAATCACACATACATTGAAACCTCGATGGTAACAATTTTTGATATCTAAATAGAATAAGGTTAAACTACTTGATCCTTATAATAAACCAACATTAGTCCTAAAATTAAGGAAGGGATGTCTTTATCCCATGCATTATCTCCCTCTTTCCTCTTTAGCACACTCAAACCCATGAGTGTTTTTGGATGCACAAGATCTCAGGGTTGATAACAACTAACATTATAAGAAGTGCATTTATTTTATTCAATATTTTTGCTTTCTCTCTAATATTTATTACCATTGTTATGAACCTCAAACCCCCAATATTTCACTAAAATTTTGTTTTTTTAATTTTATAAATAAGGTTGTAAAACTTGAAATAAGGGTGAGGTTAGTAGAACATAGATGTGGTTTTGCACTCTGTGAATCCAAACTATTGCTGATACTCCTCTTTATCTAGGGAGGAATGACCTATAGATAAGAAAGCACTGAAGAAATGGTTGGTTAGTTGGGTAGTAGGGTGGATTTACTAGTGTGAGATAGATCCAAGAAGCACAAGATCCCTTGGAGGCTATCAATCCACACTTTTAAACAATTAAGTTCTACAAATGAAAGATAGATTGCTTGTATAAATAACAAAATATACTAAAATGGAATATAAGAAGTGCTTGATGGGAGATAGATGAATTTGACTAATTTTTAGAAATAAATGATTAAATATAAATGATAGATGAATCAAATGTGATTTAGAAAATATAATGATCCTCTATGATAAAATAGAAACTCAAAAGGTAGAATTTGGTTAGGGTTTGATAGGTCAAATCAGATTGCTATTAAAAATTGATATACAATGACCATCAGTGGTTAAGGTTGAATTGTTAGTAGTTAGGTGACCATCAATAGTTAATAACCATCCATGTTAGAGTCAAACTATCAGTGGTTAGGGTTAACCATCGATGATTGAGGGTCAACCATTAGTGGTTAGGGTCATTGTTAAAATTGGTTAAACTTAGCCATTTCTACTAATGACTAACAGGGTAAATGGTCCTAAGGGGGTTAAGGAGTGGTATAAGGGTTAGTGTAACATCTAGAACTATAGTGTATGGCTTTTTAGTGTCTACATTTTACCCCTTTTTGTTATGTAGTTTATATCTACAAGCTACAAAATAAAAAATGGAAGGTTGGTAAAAGGTTGGATGCCTTGAGTATGAGAAGAGGTGTTCCCCCTCAAAGTAGGAATTAATGAGGTGAAATTGAGTTGGGAATGGGTTTGATAAGTAGGTGTGTGGTAAATGTGGTGGGTTGGGCATTGGAATGTAGACATGCATCAAAATATGGCTAAGTGTGATAATATGATCATGCATAGACTAAGATGTCATAGTTGAGGTAGTTTGTAAAAAAAGTGGTACAAAAAAGACAAGTGACAAGTGGACCAAGTGATTAAATTTAGGCATGGTGGTTATGGTTTTACTTGTAAACACAAGTCTCCTAGGTAAGGTAAGATGTGATATTGAGAAGACATAAATGGTTGGTGCACAAAAGTATCACAAATTTAAGTTGTGCAAATATGGCAAAGTAGTTGTTTTAGGTAAAATGACCAAGGCAAGGTTGTCATAAAAAGTATGAAAGTTAGGCCAAAATGACCAATTCAAGGTGATTGGGTGGTTAGTTTGTTGGTGGAGAAGGTGATCTCCAATGGTTTGTTATGGGAATGTTTGTGTGTTTAAATTTTTTGGGTGGGATTGCAAAATCCCTATAGGGGATGACTGTTGATGGTTAGGGGCAACCATCAATGGGTACCTAGTGACCATCAATAGTTGGGCATAATCCCTAAAAATCCAATTGTTAAAGGTAAAAAAGAGGCATCATTTTCTCATTTGCAAAAGAGTGACCTAAAGTAGAGACTTATTATCATTTGTGAAAATGATGAATATTTAGAATCTCATGCTTAGCACAGGGACAAGCAATGATTGAATTAGTGAGGGAGGGTGTTATTAATTGAGAGTTGACTAGCGAGTTGGAGATTTGATCAAGGTGGGCCAGAGTAGAGAAGATCTAACAACGATGTAGAGAGGTGGAGGCATATCATAGGGATGAACAGTGATGGTAGTGTTAAGGGCACCACCATGATGGAGGTCATAAAATGAGGTTGGTTGAGTAATTGAATTAGTATTTTATTTGTTTTGCTACTTGTATGGTATTGTGGGTAGGTTAGTTAATTAGGGAGGTTTAGTTTTCTTTTTTGATGTGATATTTGTAGAGAGCAGGGGTGAAAATTGGTTGAGATTGATAAGGGAGGGGAGGTTTTAAGAATTTTGAGGTAGGTTATTGAGCTTTATGTTTATTATTATGAAGTTTTCTAGGTTTTAGACTTAGGGTTAAGTCATCAATAGTCACACAAAGTCACTGTTGATGGTCGGTATCAACCATCACTAATTGATAGGTGACTATCGATGGATGATAAGCAACCATTGAAGTGGTTAGTGGAGAGACCATTGGTGGTTCATCATTGAACCATCAATAGTCAATGGTTGATTGGTGACAATTTCAAAAGGAACTATCATTAGTCAACACTTGACCATTGGTAGTGGCCATAAGGTAAGGACATGTTTAATGTAAGGTAATAGGAGTGTGTAAAGGGATTATAAGGGTATATAAATAGTTTAAGGGTATAGGGTATAAAAGGGTGAAGGGTGGTGGTTGTGCAGATGAGAGAAGGTAGGATATGGAGTTGAAGGTAAGTCTTGGTTATAGGTTAGATTAGGAAAAGGTTATGTAAATGAGGTAAATAGGTTAAAGTGGGAGGTAGCTTAATTAAGCAGTATTTATAGGTGACACTCTAAAAGGTAAACTACACTAAAGAATGCATTTATATTTATAGGTAAGGAGTAGTTGTAGGTGTGGGATTGAGTGTTGTAGCTCCTAGATGAGGTCTATAGAGTGATGATAGACTAGGAATAGGAGCACTTGATAGTAGTGGGCATGGGAGGCATTAGATATTATCAATGTGTTCTCCAAGATGTGGCTATGTTAGTGGCCCTAATTGAGAGATGGGACCCATCTATTAACACATTCTTATTACTGACTAGAGAGATGATGATCTTGCTAGAGGACATCCACTATATTATGAGGCTACTAATACGAGGTGAATCAATAGAGCATAATGATGGCAAGGATTAAGATCAGCTAATGGATGTGTTATATGGGGAGGACTTAGTGCATGTGAGGTAGCATGTTGGAAGAATCCACTATGAACCCTTATATCATATGGATAGGGGAGCAAGATGGGTCATCATGATGATGGTAGTGACTTGTTATGCACTACCATATTTAAGAAGTGATAGATTTCTCTTTCTATTGTTAGGTGTTTTAATAGGTATGATGATGGATCAAACAATGTATGATTGGGCACCTATCCTAATAGTTTAGATATATTGAGAGCTCTAGGGCTATAGGTCACACATGAGGTATGGAATTAGTGTTGGGTTTGTTCTTCACTATTAGGCATATGAACACATTGGGGTGCTTTGACCAAGTGGATTATCATGTCATGGATGGGTACATATGGACTATAGAGTTAGATTCATGTGTTAGAGGTATGATTATGCTCTTCTAGGACCAGGGGAGGGTCACAAGACCTAGAGTGGTAGCAAGACAAGTTAGATGCACTAGTCAAGGGTGATATCATTTGGAGACTATATACTTGATTTCCTACATAGGTAAGTCTTATGAGATAGATCTTGTTGTTGTAGAGTTATCAATAGATTGAGGGTAGATGGGATCCTTAGTTAGAGTTGATTATTTTTAACAGGGTAAGGATGTAGTTTGGGTTAGTGAAATGTATCCAAAGAGAATTATTGAGGTACAATAGGGTGGATAGAGAGTTTCCACTACTTGAGCCATAGCCAAAGGAGTTTGAGTTTGACCAAAAGGAGCTACTAGCAAGACAAAAGATTGATGATGTAGGAATCACATAGAGTAACTTATTTGGTTTTAGGCACACTATGATGTGGTAGTGTTTGGGGAAGATGGTGGATAGGTTGGGTAGTAGGCCATAGATATTGAGATGGATGAGGGTTCATGGACTAGATGGATGTGGATGCCCCTAAAAGGTAGGCACTCATTACAAAGAGAGATTAGGCTAAGGTAGCACTAGTAGTAGTGACCTTAGAGAGAGATACAACTTAGGGCCAGTGGCCACTTTGACACAAGAGAGGGATCATGATAGATCCAAACTAGACTTGGTCACATAAGAGAGGGACACTTTGAGATAGGGAGCATCATGGACACTAGCATCTGTAGGACCATCAGTGATGATTGTGATGTCTAGATATGTTGATATAGTAGAGGAGATTTAGTATTATGAGGCACTAGTATTTACAAATATCCTAGATGATCCATGCTTTTATGAGTATGTGACACAAAAAAGGGGTGGGGGATCAAGCATTGCTACACTAGGTCAGTGGGTAACATCCACATTTATGTAGAGAGGTCTCACAGGTGGATAGGATCTAGGGAGTAATAGTGCTCTAGTACCCTAGATTCTCATGAGATTTTGTATTTTGATGTATTATATGATTTTGATACCAACCTAAGAGCTGATGTAGTGAGATGTATATGCTTTTGAGGGATGTAGACATTATTATTATATATACGACAATTATTATGATTATGATCTCATGATGTGGTTATAGTTGTGGATATGGCTTATGGTGTATTACTCATGTTTATGGATGTGTTTTTGTTGTTATGATTTTGTAATGTTTGATTATTATTAACATCTCTATTTGAGTAGATGTATGTTTGGTTAGAAATGTGTATGTTTTAAATTAATGAATCTATGTTTCCTTACCTAACTAGGCATGTGATAGATTAACATATTTGATGACTCATTCATTTATGATATGATATATGGTGATGATGTGATAAATGGAATTGGATATGATGTTATTAATGATGTGATATTATTATGGTTGGTTATGATGATTGATGATTATGTTCATGATGGTATGATATGATTTTGTTTGAGATGGTTAATTCATTAAGATATTCTTTTGATTGAAAATATTTAAACAAAGAAGACAAGTTGGCATACACATAATTGATATTTAAATATTTTTTATGAATTGCATTTGATTGGATGAAGGTGAATTAATCTTAAAACACATAGAGTAAGTTGGATAATAAAACTAAATGTGAGTGAAAGATAAGAAAGATGAGAAAATAAAAAAGACAAGCATCTTTAATGAATGCATCAACAAACATGTATGAGAGAATAAGGAGAATACATGATGCTTCTTCTTTGGCAAGGACTAAAACAAATAGAAGTTAGATTGGCTTATAAGCCCTTAGAATGCTTCATATTAGCATGTTAGGTGTTTAAAAAGTTCCTTGATCATATAATCTCAAGTAAGCTCAAAAATTCCTTGTTTATAAAGGTAAGATGGATAATAATGGAATATTATTATGAGACTAGCATGCCTCTTTTGCAGGTTACCAAAGAGCTAGTATAAACAAGTCCATGTCACATGAGGTGTAGACTGATTGATGCAAGAAGTCTACTTAAGAAAGCTGATTATGGCTTATAAAATTATCTTTGCTTTTTATGATTTTGATAATGGGTCTTTTGACATTTTTATATTGATTGGGAAGCTAGGGAAGATAATTGATGTGAGATGCTTCCAATAAATTATTAAGATTTGATGAATGCTTTACTCAGCCATCCTTCAAGGGAGTGGTCTAAGTTTGAGATTTTCTTAAGGATTTTGATATCTATCCTTCAAGGGAGTAGTCTACCTTAAATTGAGAAATTTTGATTGGTTTTGGTAGCTGTCCTTCAAGGGAGCAGTCAAAAAATACTTGGAATTATCCATAGAATATATAATTTTTTCTTTTTTATGATTTTTATTTTTTTGTTATTAACATGGATTTGGTTATATGGGCTTAAAAGGTTTAGTTTTATGAAGGTAGGACTAAATTATAAGAAGGCTGATAATGGGTAAAATAGGTTTAAGCAAAAATAATCACAAGAACCCATTATATAAAGGGGTAGAGAGTATCATGAGAATCATGCCATGAGTAGAGCCATGGTACCCATGTTCAAGATCAGGCTAAGGTTGTGATGGATAATCACATGATCTAGCTTTAATCAGTTGTCCTTAAAATAAGGGGATGAAGGTGGTTAAAAATAAGCGATAAACTTAAGTTGGATAAAAGGTGATTTAGATCTTGTTTAACAAAAGAAAGGACACATATGTGAAACATTGAGGGGATCAGGTTCTAGTTTCCCTTCAAGAGAGGATAATTTATAAGCTTTTGATCCATACATATGCATTATGATATAAGGTCTAATGCAATTGAAAGCAAACTTTCCCTACTTGCTTTTCTAAATATTGGTTATAGGTTGATTTTCCTTTAAGATGAGATCTTTGATATTAAATTATTGCACTTTGAGGTGCTTATTATAAGCATGTTTGATTCATTATTGATAGACATGAAGATGGGTAAGCACAACTAAATGATGTTCATCAAGCATCTCAAATTGGGATAAACATTATTGAAAATAATTACCCTTAGAAATGATATCTTATAGGGATATATGAAGAGAGGGAATTTGGAATTTTAGAGGAAAGACAACCTCTACTCTAAAAATAAGAGAGAAAGGGGTAGCACCCATAGGGGTTTGAATGCTTTTATGATATGCTCATAAGGTGAAGGGGATGTGTAAATGCCAATCCTAATTAGATGCATTAACCATTTTAGTTAGCATATTGTTAAGATTTTTGTTAGAGACTTCACCCTATCTATTTGCTTATGGATGGTAAGGTGATGAAAAACTTGATGCTAAATCCATCATAAAGACCTTAAAATTTCTTGTTCTTAAAATATTTACCATTATCAATCATAATTTTGTTTGTAACACCAAAATGGCATATGATGTTATGGTTCATAAAGTCAATGATATTTTTGGCCTTGGTTGAAATGAAAGGAATAGCTTCCACCCTTTTGGTGAAATATTCTATTGCAATGATGATGGAATGATGTCACTACAAAGAATGGGGGTTAATTTCACCAATAAGATCTAGACCCCATTGTGAGAAGGGCTAGAAATTTTTTGATACTTGGAGACTATGGCTAGGTACATGATGTAAATTGACATGTTGTTGAAATTTAACACAATTCTTCCCATGATCACAATAATCCTAGTTGAGAGTAGGCTAGTAATATCCAAGGCAAAGGATATGTTTAGAGATAGCTAGACCACTAAAGTGGCCTCTACAAATCCCATCATTCATTTCCTTGATAGAATGAGAGGCCTTATGACTATGTAAGAAAAAAATAAGGCCATCAAAGCCATGATTATAAAGGATTACCCATAATATGGTATAATGAGAGGTACTCTGAATGAATGCTCTTAAACTATTCTTAGAAAGATTAGAAGGGATGATGGTAAGGTTGAGATAGTTAAAGATATGCTTAGACCAAAGGTTGAGCTGGTTCTCCTCCACATTAAATATGGTTGGAGAGTTTGATTTCATATAATAAGGCTCGATAAGATGATGGATAATGAAAAATAGCTTAGAGTTAGAGGGTATATATGGGATCTAGGAAGTGAGAGAAGCTATTGTATCAACAAACTTGTTCATAGATTATGGAATGTTATAGATATGGTAGTGTTTAAATGATGCCAAGATTACATTGAATAGTTACTTGTACTCTTGAAAGAAATAATTATTACATTTACAAGAGCCATTGGTTTGATTTAACATGAGTTGGGAGTTACTAAAGATGTTAATCATTTTGACTCCCAAAGCTAATGCAATTTGGATACCTATAACTAGGGCTTCGTATTCAACCATATTGTTGGTACAATCAAAATATAGCTTGAAGGATAAAGGAAGTGGTTCACCATCAAGGGGGATAAGGATAACACCAGATCCTCTACTATATTGACATTTTGATCTATCAAAGAACATGGTCATTTGATAGGTGATGTCCTCTTAAGAAAGAGTGATAATGGACTCATCATGAAACTCAAGGGGAGATAAATGGTTATCCACTAAGGGTGCTTCAGCCTATTGGTCATATATAACTTTCCCTTTTATTGAATTTTTTTGGAGTAATTTAAGGTCAAACTTAGCTAAGATAATTATCCACTTAGCCATATATAAGTTATGGTATGGCTTAGAATGCATATACTTGAGTAGGTCAATATTGGTTATGATACAGGTCTTATGGTTAAGAAGGTAATGATGAAGTTTGGTGGCCACAAAGACCAAAGTGAGGCAAAGATTCTTGGTATGGGTATACTGAGTCTCATATTCTATAATCATTTAACTTATATGATAAATGTATTTTTCTTTATGCTACTTATCTTGATGCACTAACATTGCCCCTAAGGAGTAGTCGGTGGAAAAAATATAAAGGTAAAAAGGCTAATCTTCTTTGGGAGGAATGAGGATGGATGGAGAAAGAAGGTACTATTTAAGTGAATCAAAATCCTTTTGATAGTACTTATTCCACTTAAAAGATACATATTTATTCAAAAGGTGGTGGAAAGGTTAGCATTGATATAAGAGCTAAGAGATAAAGTGACCAATGGATTGGAGCTTCCCTTGCAAGCTGTAGAGTTGTTTAAGGTGTGTGGGATGAGGCATGTCAAGGATTGATTTGATTTTGGTAGAATAGACTTGACTTATTTGAAGGGAGATAATAAATCTAAGGAACTTTTTTGACAAAACCCCAAAAATACACTTTTTGGGGTTAAGGTGAACAAGGTATTGGATGAGGCATTCAAAGATAATCTTAAGAATGGCCAAATGATATTTATGACATTTGGATTTTTTGAATAAGGTCATGAAATATGTAGGTCATTATGCACTAGTAGGTTACACCAGTGTTATTCAGACCAAAAGGCATGCCCATATAGCATAAAGTTCCCCAGGAGTTGATAAAGGTGGTTTTGTCTTGATCTTTAGGGGAAATTAATATCTGATTATAACCCAAGAATCCATCCATAAAAGATATCATCTCATGGCCAACTGTAATATAAATAAGTTGGTCAATTCTTGGCAAAGTAAATTCATCCTTTGGGTAAGCAAGGTTAAGGTCATGAAAGTATACACAAATGTGAAGTCCCCTTATTGCTTTGGTGATAGGGATGATGTTTGAGACCCATTAGGGATAATAAATGGGTTTGATGAAATTTATAGATAGGAGGCATTGAAGTTATTCTTTGACAAGAAGGGCTATGTGAGGGTGCATCTAATGAAGTTTCTACCTAACTAGCTTGGCATCATGGTTAGTGACTATATTATGGGTGGTGATGGAAGGGTTGATTCTTAGCATGTAATTATGAGACTAAGTGAAGGTGATGCTATAGTCTTACAAGAAATAGGGGAAATATTGAAGCTCTATAAAATTTAATGATTGGTTGATTTTAATAATGCATGGGTTATCTTGAGTACCCAAATTGATATCCCTAGTAGAATTATTCAACATGGTTAAAGTCTTAGGAGGAAGGGATTTGTGGATATAATAATCTTCTACACTATGATATGAAATAATGGAATCATCATCTTGACACTAAATAGTATTAATGGTAGGAGAGTAATCTCCTACCATCTTAGGATGAGTCATAGGAATGGTTATGGTCTCCCCATCCTTTTGATAAGTCGAGGGTCCAAGGCTAATCATGTTGATGAAAAAAAGTTAGGGGAAATGATGTTGAAATCCTTAGATGTATATTGTGGAGTGAATGGTGAGGATGGGAATTCCTCATCAATGATGGTAATGGGAGGCTAGTTTGTTGGCTCTTTGAGTTAAACAAAGCTGAGACCAAATCTTTCATGAGGATTTTGAGTCTTATATGGAGGCAAATCATTTTGTCCATGCTCATAACATCCTAGATAGAATCCCTTCCAAGCATACCTATGGAGGTATGTCTTAGTGAACTCTAGTTTATCCAAATAAGATAAACAAGAGGTGAACGATTAAAGAGAAGAGGAAGTGGTAAGTGTTTAATCAAGTACCCCATAGATAAGATTCATTTGGAGATTTAGAGGCCCAAAATAAATAGTGGTTTTGGTATTGGGGTAATATATAAGGTTCTATTCAAGGTTCTCATACTCCTAGGGAGTAAGGAAGGCATCCAAAGCCAAGAGGTGATACTCCCCAAGTGAGAGATGTTGGAATGTGGATTCCATGGGGTCCTTCATGGGGATTTAGGTAGAGAGAATGGATGAGATATTTGAGGCTTGGTTGGTAAATGAAGTGGATTCATTATTGGTTGGTGAAGACGTTGTAGAGGGAAGGAGGAGAATATAATTTGGCTGATATGTCATGCTATATGATGTGAAAGGGCTTGGGTCAGCTTGTATGGTAACTTCTTGACCTTCATGCTGAAATTTTATACAATGATATAGGGTAAATGATACATAATTTATGAAATGGATCCAAGGGAATATAAGTAGGACATTGTACTAGAAGTCACCTTCTACTATGTAGAAGATATTAGGAAGCGTATAAGGTCCTAAATGAATGTGGAGGATGATAGTTCATAGAGTTGTTACCATAGTGTCATTGAAAGAATGGAACACAAATATGGTTTCAAACATAATGTTTTTTGATGGTTTTAGCTATCCATATGTGTGAGAGGAGATAATGTTAATGCTAGCCCCTTTATTAATCATAACCCTCTTTATGTGGGTTTGGTTTATTTATGCAATAATGAAGAGAGGAAGATCCATATCCTGGGGATGAACAAAGGGTATTTATAAATATTTAAAGGTAAAAAAGGTGGAAAGTTGGATGGATCTGACAAAGGCTACTAGAGGTTATAGATCTTTTGGTTGGATCTTTATGGACTGCAAAGCTTCTATCATTGCCTAGTGGTGATGGGATGATGTATTGATTAGTTCATATAAAATCATCTTCATTGGTGTCTAGTGAAGTTTATTTAGAACTACTCTTTGGATTAAATCATAAGGATTGGATTGAGAGGTACTTGAGATGGATATCTTGGCTTTGGGAGGAGGTGTGAGTTTTTGGTTTTGGTTGAGTGATTAGGAGGTGGAAGAAGTGAATGTCTATTGAATGGATAACTTTGCCTTCCCCTTATCTTTTTGTTGGGCTTGTGATCATGTGACCACATGGATGGTATGGATTTGGGGAAGAGTTGGGATGGAGGACTATTTTCATTCCTCCTCACTCTTAGATGAGAGTGTGAGAGTAGGTAGGTTCGGAGTGGTAGTTTATGGTTCCTGGAGTGGTTGTGGGGTTATGGGTGTATCATTTGACAATATGTCATCATCAACACATATCTAATGGACTAGGACTTGGAGAGATTTATAATTCTGAATATCAAGTCCTAATATTCTATGGTATGAGAAAATTAGATTGTCATGAAAATAGGATGGCTTAGGACTATGGGGCTCAAATGGTTTGATGGGAGGTAAATTAAAGCAATAATCTCTATCAGATGGTTGAGTAAGACTTGGAAAAAGGTGGTAAGGATGTTGAAGTTCTAGTTTTGACTTTTAGGGTGGAAGCCTTCTTAGGAGTAGGCTTAGTAGCATGAGTTTTGGGTGGTGGAGTATTCTTGGTGGTTGGTGGTCTGGAGGTAGAAGCATGAAAAGAATATCTAAGGGCATAACTAGAAGAGGAGGCTAGGTTTGGGTTGTCTTTGGGGGATTTTTTTTCTTAATAGAAGGATGAGGTCCTAGGATGAAAGAAAGATGTGGTCCATAAATGGAAGACAAGGTAGAAATAAGTGGTAAGGTTTTGGCTTTTGGGATCTTATGTGGCTCCTCTTTCTTGATTAGCTTGACTTGGGGTTTCTTTGGTGGGCTAGGTGGTGCTAAATCCAAATTTAATGGAGGGTAAGGCTCTGAGTAGGGAACATGCCTAGGTTTTTGATGAGCTTGGTTGAGATGGTAGAAGGTGCTTGGGATACATTAGGTGGAGTCAGTTTGGTTGGTTTAAATATGGTTTGAGGGGTATAGGTTCTTGATGGTTTAGTTGAGGTGATGGTGGGTTTAAGAGTGGAATTAAAAGGTTAGGTTGACAATTATGTGGTTGAGGGATCTTGCTTGGTTGGGTAATGAATCTTAAGATGGTGCCAAAATATTTCACAATACATATTGGGATGGGATAGGTACTCCATGTTTTGAACTAGTCTAGAGAAAGACTTATAGATGGGTTTGATCCCTTTGGTATTTGTCTCAAAGTATAAACCCATGGGTTGAGAGAGAAAGGAGTGGTCACCTTGTCCTTTTCCTGAATCAAAGACTCTAATGCCTATGAAGGTGAGTCTTCCATGGGAGAGGTAGATAAAGTGACCTTTCCCTTAGGAATGCTTTCCAAAGGAAGAGTGGATTAATATATTATAAAAGAGAAGGATATGGTGGTAATGTCTACCTCTTTTGGTATGTCTTCTAAAGGAGAAGCTGGTAGCTCCACTACCTTGAAAAGTAGAGAGAGGGAAATATTTATCTCCTTTGTTTTAGTTTCTAAAGGAATAGAAGGTGACTCCACTAAATAAATAAGTGGAGGAGAAGGAAAGGTGGTTTGGGTAATGGCTTACTAATTAATGAGTCCACTAAGAACCACATTAACAATATGGACCTCATAGTTGTGAGGGGATTTTGCTCTATTATTTTCATTATTTGTAAAAGGGATATGGTTGGGAAAAGGTTGTCTAAATATGTCAAGTGAATAATTTAGGGGTGAATTGGGGTTACCCAGAACAAGTTCCCCCTTATCAATAAACTCTTGGACAATACTTTTGAAAGTATTGCATCTACTAACATCATGTCCAATGACACAATTAAAGGCACACAATTTATTATCCATATACCAACTAGGGGTGGGGTGAGAGGAATTGAATTTTCGTGGGGGTTTAATTAGAGGAGGTTGTATGATGTTTTAATTCAACAACTTTTCTAATACTGAAGCATATGACTCTCCTAATGGATTGTATTGATTTTGGTTGTTATGGTTATGGTTTTGGGTATTCTAGTTAGAATAATTAGAAGAGTTGGGTTGGTTAACAACTAAAGGAGGCTTGTTTTAAGGACAACCACATTCATGTTTCCCTTGGTATTAGTGTTAGTATTGGATGATTGGTTGTTTTGGAGGAGGAAGTTTCATTTGATTTGAAACTAGAGTTCTTGTTCCTCAATTTCAGCTTCCCCTCATCAATGGTTCTAATATCCAATTTCCATGCCATGGTGAAAGCTTCGTCAAAGGTCTTGAAAGTTTAAACCTATAGAGTGGAGGAAATATGTTTGGAAAAAGCCTAAGATAAAATCTCAATCAACTTAGGTTTAGGCAAGTAAAAAGAGATTTGATTTATCAAATCTCTCCAATGGGCTATGAAGTCAAAAATGGACTCATTGTCAAATTAGTGAATGGACTAGAGATTGGTGATAGAAAATTTCTTAGAGATGTTTATGGAAAAGTGATCTAAGAAGGTTTGAGCTAGTTGGGCAAAAGAAAAGAGGGAGTTATTGGTAATAACACTGCACCAATCTAATGCCTAACTTGATAGAGATATGGGAAAGGTGTGAAGAAGGAGAGAATCATCATAGGAAATCAAATAGCAAGAGTGTTTAAAATCTCTAAAGATGTTGGTAAGGATATTATTTTGAATTTTATAAAATTTTAGAAGCTCCCATTGAGGAGGATAAGGTTAGATTGGGTCAGATGGATGAATTGGGTCATTGTAAATTTGATTGTATAATAAGAAGTTATGGGTACTAACGATAGATGACTCCAAAGTGGTCATCTTGTCCATTAACATCTTAATGAAATCCATTTTTAGTTGTGCACACTATAGTTGTAGGGCATATTCTATTAGGTTTATGTAGGTACAACATAAGGATAGCTAGTGGAAGGTTGGGAGGTTACCATATATTGATATATGGATATAGATGGTTGGGAAGATGTCATGTATGGGTAAGTGGATGTAGGAGGTTAGGTAGAGGATGGAGACATATACCCTAGTGGGTTTATAATATATCTTGGGTTGGGTACAATAGGAACTTGTTGAATAATTGGCATGGGTTGGGTTGGAGGTATGGTTGGGTTGATAGGTTGAGGATGGGTGGTAAACTTGGTACTAATGGGTGTAAAGGTAGAAGGTATTAGAACCACTAAGCTTTGGAATGGAATGGAGGTAGGTAGGTTATAGATAAGAGGAAGGGTGGTAACACTAGTAGAGGGTACACCCATGGTAAGTAGAGTAATGGTGACCAAAGGTTGGGTTTCTCTTAACTAGAAGGGTTATTGGTTGGGGTGGAAGGTGTTTGGGTGTTGGTTAGTTGGGTAGGTTGGTTTTGGATGGTGGTTTATGTGGAGTTGTTGGTAGAATAATATGCTTGGGTGACTAAGGGTTGGGTGAAAATGGTGGTAATGGAGGTGCTTCCCATAAGGTGGGATGGCATACCATAGGCTGGGTAAATAGGTGGAATCGAAGCAAGAGTATGGTGGGATATGGTGTTAATGTAATGTTGGAGGGTAATGAGGTTATTATCTAGAAAGTTGTGAAATATAAATCAACTTAGGAAACCACTTGAGGGATATTAGGACTTCCATAAGGATGGGAATTACTTTCTATATTTGAGATGTACTCCATGGATGAAGATGAAGAGGAAGATGGGTGGTTAGGAAGTGGATCCTGATTTGCTTGGTTTTTTAGTTGTTTTCTAGTGAGAACCATGCAAGGAAGGGAAAAAGGAAGATATAAACAATATAAAAACTCAAAAGATAAGTAATCAAAATAAAAATATCTCAAAGAAAATAATGCATACACTAAAGTGCATTAAGATCCTAAGATACTTTATTATCTCTATTTAGGCTTATGCCTCAATTTTAAATAAGTTATGGACTAACTTTGGATTTGTAGAATAGGTACTAGAAGAATATGTCTAAGGATGGTTTTAGGTAGTTAAAGGATCTCAAGATCTGAACTATAACTTGGTACATGAATTGATATTGGGTCCTACCCCATCACTTCACACACCGTAGCAATAAGGGTGTCAGGTGCTTAACCAAAATATACTGAGTTACTAGAGATTATACTCAACTACTGTAATAAGTTGGTTCTCCCTTTGGTGGTGAAATCTAAGTAAGATATCCAAGGAAAGGTAACCACTAGGTGATGAAATCCCAGTCGGGCCTTATGTCAATGTTTTGATGTTTAAGTGGGTGTAAGTGTTTTGGTCTTGTGTGTCTGACAAGAGTGAAGCTACAATTGATTTACTTGATTAAATTAAGCTATGTGAGATAAAAATGTAAGCAAACAATGTATGTAGGTTGATTTTAAACCCAAAATGAAAATTTTATTTGGTTTTATGAGCATAAAACAAAAATAAAAGCACCTAGATGCAAATTATGAACCCAATAAGAGACTTAAGGGTCTCACTAGGCGTCCTAGAATGTTTCACTAAAATTTTAGTTATTTAATTTTAGAAAGAAAGTTGTAAAAATTTAAATAAAGGTAAGGTTAGTAGAACTTGGATGTGGTTTTGTGCTCTATAAATCCAAATGATTGTTGATACTCCTCTTTTTTTGGGAAGAATGTCCTATAGATAAGAAAACAATAAAGAAATGGTTGGTTAGTTAGGTAGTAAGGTGGATTGCCTAGTGTGAGATAGATCCAAGAAGCACAAGATTATTTGGAGGTTGTCAATCCACACTTTTAAATAATTAAGTTCTAAAAATGAAAGATAAATTTCTTGTGTAAATAATAAAAAATACTAAAATGGAACACAATAAGTGCTTGATGGGAGATAGATGAATTTGACTAGTTTTTATTAATAAACGATTAAATATCAATGCTAGATGAATCAAACATGATTCAAAAAATAGAGTGATCCTATATAATAAAACAAAAAATTAGAAGGTGGAATTTGGTTAGAGTTTGATAGGTCAAATCAACTTGTTATTAAAAATTGATAGATAGTGATTGTCGATGGTTAAGGTTGAACCATCAATAATTAGGTGATCATTGGTGATTGATGACCATTGGTATTTAGAGTCAAATCATCAATGGTTAGGGTTAACTATTAGTGGTTAATGCTAAACCATCAATAGTTAGGGTCATAGTCAAAATTGGCTAAACTTAGACATTTCTACTAATGATTGGTGGGGTAAATGGTCTGGAAATGGTCCCAAGGGGGTTTAGGGGTGGTCTAAGGGTCAGCGTAATATTTGGAACCATATTGTATGGTTTTATAGTGTTTACACCCACAAAAATAGATATAGAGCAAGGTATAGCCTAATATAGATGTTTTAACCCTTTGGTTCACCCTTGAGAGAATTTGGATTTTACTATGTGGATTACCAGGTCCAAGTCTAGATGAGGTAGGTTGATTATTTCACATTTGCAAGTACATCAAAGAGCTTAGTCTCATAGTAATATACTTAGACATTTTATTGATTCCACTAGATCTTCCTCCCAGTCTCCTCCAAATAAACTACCCATAATGGCTCTCCAAGTAGCTTGGTTAGCTAGGTTAGATATTAATGTTCTTAGAATTACCCATGACTTATCTAGGAACCTAGAAAAGTACCTTCCCCATTTCAATCCTGGTGTAGGATAAACAACTAAAGAACATGTGACCTCATACAAGACTACCCTAATACTTCTTAATGTGTAACATGAAGTGTTGAGAAATGTTGTCATTGATGTCAAGGTTGATGTCATTGATGTCAAGGTGTACTAGGTGAAGATGTATAGTGAGTGGTCTTTGAGAGAATTTGAAGGCAACCTAATTTCTCTATATTTAGAGATAATTTTAAGTCAACCTAATGATTATTCTTTTGGTTGATGTTAAGTTCAATGTCATGATTTAGGTCAACTTGATGATTGTCAGCATTATTATAAAGAGGTATGATGATCAAGTAAGTAGTGAAGCATGGGTATGAGGTCTAGGTTTACATGAGGTCATGAGATCATGTTGTAGACATTGAAAATTTTCACACCATGATTCAAAATGTCATAACACCCTTATGACTAGCTTAGGCCCCCTTTGGGATCATTTGACCCTCTAACCCCTAATCAAACCTAACCCATAGTAAGTTTGTCTAAACTGGATTTACCTTAGATTTTACCTAATTTGACCCTTCACCCTCAACCATTGATGGTTAGGTTGACAACTAACGGTCACTCTAATCACCAATGGTTAGGGTGCACCTCCTCAACCACTAACATGTTAACTCACCTGCCTTGCTTTTCTAAAAATAACTTGTCTTAATCTATGTGTGATCTATTATATGGATGAGTTATAATTATGAAGACTAGTTCACATGTTATTGTAATTCTTTTGCCTTATCTATAAGAATAGAGGAACAAAGAGGTGAAACCCATATGTAATTTTTATCAATAGCTTATGCATCCAAGAGTTTATTTTTGTAGGTTAATCATTATCAACAATCCAACAAACTAGATACCATGTTAGATAGATGATTGTCACTACCTCTCTACTAATTTTTTAGGTACCATTACTTAGAATTGATCTAGATTCCACTAATAGGTCAGCCACCTCAACCATCTACCCAATCAACTTCTGGTAAGACAAGTACTTGTTTCTCAGTATTTAGTTACTTTATTTCCATTTTGTAATAAACCTAGGTCTTACCCATCTCTTAGAATCCATCATTTAGATTTCATCAATCAACATTTTTACCAATATAGATCCATACACATTAAATATTGAAAATTATCTCAATCACCGATGGTTTATCCAACTATCGATGGTCACCTTAACCACCGATGATCACCTTAACCACCGATGGTCAGCCCAACCACTGATAGTCACTATGAAAATGAAAACTAACACGCTAATTTTTCCTATCTACCACCAAATATACCTAATTTTCTATGTTCCTATCTGTTCATAGACCCCTTCCTAATTTTTTAGACCATACCCCAACTACCTATCACTAGTATTAATTAACATATCACTATTTTAATCATTTATAGCATATTTATTAATCAATTATTATTGTGTTTAATTTTAGTACCTTTTGATTATTGATGCAAGTATCTTTTATTTTGTTTATAAACTTAATTATTTAAAACTTGTGGATTGATATCCCTCGAGGAAGCTCTTGATTTTGGTATCTAGCTATCACTAGGCAATCGACTCAACTATCTATCTAACAGACAAGTTTTCTTTAAAGTTTTATTATTTGTAGGCCATCCTCCCAAGACAAAGAGGAGTTCTTCATAGTATTTTGATTCAATGCATACACTATCAATCAAGTTTTTCAACTATACCCATACTTAGTTTCTTCTTTTCCCTTTTTCAATAATAAGCAAAAATTTACTGAAACATTCTAACACACCTGATAGGACCCTTGTGTCCTTACTTGGGTTCTTATTTGCTTGCATTATCTCTCTATTCTATTCTCATTAAAAAAATTGAAAGTTTCTTTTGGGCTTAAAATCAAGTGCATACATTGACTACTTTAAATTTTAGTTCACATAGCTTAACTTCAAAGCAAATTAATCTATCATAGCTTCAATCTCTATTGCACACACGTAACTAAACCAATTTCACTAATTAAACATCAAACAAAATTGAGACAAGGCCTAACTATGATTTAATCACCTAGGAATAACCTTACCCTTTCTCAATAATCCTACTTGGAGTTCATTACCAAGGGGAGAACCAACTTAGCTCTCTGGTTGAGTATAATCTCTAGATATCAATATATATTGGCTAAGCACCTGACACCCTTATCATTGTGGTGTGTGAAGTGAGGAGGTAGGCACCAATACCAAGCCATGCATTGATTCTAATAAAAATTATTTTTGAGTACCTAAACACAACCTAAAACCAACCATAGGCTTCCTCTCTAGTACCCACTCTATAAGCCAACTTTAGTCACACAAATTCTTTAAAGCATAAGCTAAAAGTGATATTAATTAAAAATTTAGGGATTAACATATCTTTTAGAGTGTGATTTGATTTATTTTATCTTTTCTTGTCTTCTCTTTGTTTGAGTAGTGAGGTTGTTTGTCCTTTCTATCTCCCCTATCTCGTATGGTTCTCACTCGCCAACAATGAAAAGACCTTGTAAAGAAAAGCCCATTACCAGGATAACCTGCCTATTATACCTCTTCATCCATGGACTGTATTTCTGAAATTTCCCTCAAGAGGTTCTTCAAGGAGATGAAAACTTTTCCATTTCCTAGACAACAATCCTGTAGCCTTGAAACATTATCTTAAAACCATGTCTTCTTATATCCCAACTTCAAACCCACCTATATATCTTCCTTATGGCATGCCTCTTGACCTCATGGGGAGTACCTCTATTTATATTTCCATAGTTACTACCCAGCTATTGACTACCCAAGCTTCCTCATCAACCAACAACCATTTCGAGACTACCATAGAAAATCAACAACCCAAACTACCACTACCCTTATACCTTCTACTCATAACAACCACTCTTCCAAAATAGGAATACCTACCTATAACACTACCAACCTTCATTTAGATACCCCAATCCATCAACCACTACTCCTCTTCAAATCTTTATGGTGTCCATACCCTCTACCTTACCACTGATTAATATAAGGGTCACCACCCTTCCATTATTCACCAACCCAACTACCACTCCTATCCAATAAACACCCCTTAGACCAACCTTCAACTACATCCCTAACCTATAAGGCCATGTACCACTACCCACTAACTAAACACATACATATATTTACCCTTACATATCTTCTAACCAACCATTGTCATCCACTTATCAATATGTGGCAACCTCCCAACCTTATACCCACTATTAATATGTCTCCCAACCTTCATAGAACTATGCATCTCATAACCTTTTGGGTGCACAAACCCATGTAGACCTAATGAAGATGCTTATGGAAAAGATAACTACCTTAGATTCATCCATTTTGGGTGATCAAAACATCTTGTAATATGACCAAATTTGTAATGAGCCCATCTATCCATCTATACCTATCAGGCCATATCCTCCCCAATGGGAACTTCCCAAGTTATCTAAATTTCAAAGGAGGATCCCCAACAACACCTTAGGGAATTTAGGAATGCCTATCATCTCATAACTTATGATGATGCTTTTCTTTTATGTACCTTTCCCATGTCTTTATCTAGTTTGACATTAGATTGGTATAGTGGCATACCCAAGCACTCTCTTTGTTCCTTCACCCAACTAGCTCAAATCTTCTTGGACCATTTTTTGATCAATATTTCCAAGAAAGTTTCTATCACCGACCTCTAATCCATTTGACAATTTGAGGATGAATCCATTACAAATTTTGTGGCTCATTGAAGGAGGGTAATTAACTAACTTTCCTTTTCCTTTCCTCAACCTAAACTCATAGAGCTCTTTACTTGGGCATGTGCTAAACATATCTCCTCTACACTACATGTCCAAAGCTTCTAAACCTTTGATGAAGATTTTACCATGGCACATAAGTTAAATAACTAAGCCATTGACAATGGCAAGCTAAAGCTCAAAAACAAAAATTTAACCTATGAAACTAATGAAGCTTCTTTTTCCAAGTAAAACAACTAGTCCAATACCAACACCAAGAGCAAGGGAACCATGAATGCAGTTGTCCTAAAAGCTGATCCTCTACCTTCCACCAACCAATCTAATTCCTCTAGATCTTTAAAGAAAAAATTGAGGAATCAAAACCATAATAACCAAAAAAAATTCACTCCACTTGGAGAATCCCATGAGCCTATATTGGAAAAGTTATTGAAAGCCAACATCATTCAATTTCCTCCTATCAAACCTCCTCATCAATTTGATGCCTCTTGTCCAGTACCTAGTTGGTTCAATGATAATGATCTATTTTTATTTCATTAGGTAATAAGATATGACATTAGTAGGTGCAACACCTTAAATATTCTTGTCTAATCCCTCATTGACAAGGGAAAACTCACATATGATAACCCTAATGCACCATCGAACCAAGCACCTAACATATTCAAGCAACCATTCCCAAAAACCATTCTCTTACTAAGAATGAGAACAACAAGATCAAGTACTTTCATGATACCCATATAGTTAACATGGTCCTTGATGCACTCATTACTGGACCACCTAGTACCTAATCTTTTGATCCTCCTCCATCTATTGAGATAGTGGACTCACCTTCCCTTCATTCAAACACTCAAACCAAAGAATCACCATTCTCTCCCCCTTAACTTATTGAGGTAGTGGAGCCACTAGCCTCCCTTTCAACTAACTCATCATCACCCTATCCTCACCTTCAACTATTGAGCAACCTACTCCCCCTTCAAAAATCATTATCAAGGATAAAATCCCCATATCTACTCCTCCCATGGAAGAGCCACCTATCTCAACCTTCCATATTTTTATTAAAGAAGAGGTTACCATCCCTATATCTCCACATAGAGGCTTACCTTTTAGGTCTATTATCTAGGGAATCAAATTGACCTATAAACCATTCTCTAGGCTAGTATAAAAACTAGCATTCATCTCCAACACTTGACATGAAATGATCCACATTTTGGTAGAAATTCGGGTTTACTTATATCAACAAGCAAGAACCTCTAACCATACCTTTAGTAGACCAACCCACCACTTATGCTATTTGAACTTATACCCTACCAACCAAACTAATAACAACTCATAGAAATCCAACAATCCCTCAACCACCCAAGGCATATAAACCCCAAAAGACTAAATCACCTTATCAAACCAAACCAACTAAATTGATCAATAAACTTTTCACCTTCCCTACACCAAGCCATAGTCACCCATCGGTTAAGGTGGAGCTTACCTCAATAGAACCAGCTATGAAACCTCAAACCAAAATAGCCAATGAGGTAAAACCACCTAAAGGTTTAAATCCATAAATTTTACCTCCTTAAACCTTACCTTCCATTTTGGGACCTCATCCCTCTACCTTGAGTAGGAAGCCCTATCTCTACTAGGACCATACCACCCATTTTGGTTACACCTTCATAATTTCTTACTAATGCACCCCTATTCACCATACCAACAACACTTAAGATACCTACCTTGCCATCCTCTACCTCTAGCTCATCAACCTTCTTACCTAAACTGAAGCCATCAACCAAACACACCACTCTACCTAGAACATGTACCACCAAACCTATTTTTAAGCAACCCTCTACCTCAAACATCAAAGCAAAAACCATTACACCTCTACCACCTTTAGCCAAATCCTACTAAACCATTTTACATAGGTTATTACAAACCTCTTGTTTATCTTTACCTCGCATTAGGCCCTTTGACCTTTTAGATTCAAAACCCATTTGGTACAATGACCACTAAGTGTGTTCTTATCATAATAGCCCTGACCATGATACAGAAAACTATAAGGATATCCAAACTATTATCCACCAAATCTATGAGAAAGATGATATATTAATGGATGAACCACCTATGGGCCCCATACCAACCCAACAAATAACCATACCTACCCAAAACATACCTACTCCTCCACTCTCACCTAAGAGTGAGGATGAGTCTAACCAGTCTACTATCTCAACCTCTCCTTCTATCCATACTATCAACATGGTCATAATATCATAGTAGAAGGATAAGTGTAAGGATAAGGTGTCCATTCTATGGATTTATCTATCTTTAACCTCCCAACCAACCCACAACCAACTATTTCCATCTTTGACTAAACCCAAGGTGTCTATTTTAGATGCCTCCCAATCTAACACCTCAAAATCCATTAAGAGAGTTATGCTCAATCAACTTTACTAGACCTTGGTGAAAATGAGCTTATATTATTTGATCTCTACATCTCCGCATCATCACCAAGAACTAATAGTAGCTTTTGAATCCACTGAGGTAAAACCAAAGGTCCCCCAACCTCTAACAGCCTTTATTGGTGCCCTTCAAATTTCTAGCCTTGTTACCTTCAAGGATTTAGAAATACCTTCCATCCACCTTGAGGACTTAGATACCCATCTATTTATCACTATTTGCATCATCCAAACCCATATCAAATAGGTCATGATTAGTGGGGGAGCTAGCATTAACATCATCTCCTCTCACACCTAAAACTAACTCAACTTGCAAGATAATGTCATGTCTGGATCTTCGATCATCCTTTGTTCTTTCAATGATACCATGACCAATACCTTGGGAATTTTCATCCTTAATATCCATTTAGGACCTTGAACACTCCCCAAAATTTTTTTAAGTTGTGGAAGGTGAATTACAATACATCTTATTGGGATGACCTTGGAATCGCTCCATGGGTTACATTCCCTCTACCCTCTACCATTGCATTAAGTTTGAGCAACAAGGCTAGGTTATCACCATCCAAGCTAACCCAAGTCCTTTATCTACATGCAACATGACCTAACACCCAATGATATCCTCATACCCCCATCTAACAAACCTTTAGAGAATAAAACCCAACTTTCAACCACCAAATCAAATATCATATCCCCTTCTACCAATGAGGCATTAACTAGTTCTTATATCCCTTCAGACCAAATCCCCACCATAAACCCTTTGGAATCAATATTCCATCACCTTTTACTAGAGGTGTATCACCTTTTATCTCTTGATGCTTTCCCTACTCCTCATGAGCATGGGAAATTTACTAATCAATTAGGATATGACCTCAATGTTAGGACTATTGTTCTCATTAGCCTTGCCCACTATTAGACCCATTTTGTCTATGGGGGAATTGATAATTCCCTTGGTGATTCTACCACCTCTCTTCCACCTTGACCATTAACCATCAATTTTTATTACTTAGATAAACCAAAATTCACCAAGACATACCTCTATGAGTGTGCTTACAAAGGCTTTGGTCTGGGGTGGTATGAGCATGGTCCACGTGAAGTGGTCACCATTAGACCAAGAAGCCACATGAGAAGCACAAAATTGGTTTCATCTTACCTAATAAGAAGAAATCAAAATAACCTATTGTTACTATTGTTGAAAAATATACCCCTTCCTCACCAAACTCACCCCCACTTACATGTGAGGATGATGACATCATCCCACCTAACTTTTTTTTGTCAACATGATTTGCCTTAGACCCCTAACTTATCAAAAGGAGGGGGAAACTGTAACCATACCTTTGACCCATATGGAGATGATAAGAGAATACTACCCCACCATTAACCTTGTTTAATTCCAAGATGATGATTCTATTCTCACTTATCTTAGTGACCCAGATTATAGAACCATAAATCCCTTCCTCTTGAGACCTTGACCATCTTGAATGAATCCACTATAGATATCAACTTGGGTACTCAGGATAACCCCCACATTATCAAAATAAACCAATCACTAAATGCTGAGAAACTTCAGGACTTCCCCTCTTTCCTCAAAGACTGTAACATAGACTTTACTTGGTCTTACAATGATATGCCTGGAATTGACCCTACCATTATTACCTATAACATAGTCACTCACCATGATGCCAAACGTATCAAGAAAAAGCTCTAATGTATGCATTCTTACATATCCCTTCTCATCAAATAAAAGCTTCAATGTCTTCTATTTGTCAACTTTATTCAACCCATTGACTACCCTCAATATGTCTCAAATGTTGTACCTATCACCAAAGCCTTTAGGGGGCTATGCATTTGTGTGTACTTTTATGACCTCAACCTCACTTGCCTAAAGGATGACTTTCCTCTACCAAGCATCGACCAAATTATTGATTTTATAGCTAGCCATGAGATATTATCTCTCATGGATGGGTTCTCAGATTACAATCAGATCTTAATTGATCTTGAAAATTAGCACAAAACCACCTTTACCACCCCTTAAGGAACCTTTTGCTATAGGTTCATTCATTTTGGATTAAATAATGCTGGTGTAACCTACCAATGTGACATGACTTATATCTTCCATGACCTTATCCATAAGATTGTAGAGGACTATGTGGATGACCTTCTCAAAAAATCCAAACTTTGAAAGATCACTTGGATATTCTTAAGATCATCTTTGAATTCCTTATCCATTACCATGTCCACCTTAACCCCAAGAAATGCATTTTTGGGGTCTTATCAGAAAAGCAAATCAACTTTATTGTCTCCATCTATGGAATCAAAGTTAACCCTACCAAAATCAAATCCATCTTAGATGTGCTTCCTCCAACCAACCTTAAGTAACTCTATAGCTTGCAAGGGAAGATTTAATCCATTCATCACTTCATCTCCCAGCTTTTAGACTAGTGCCAACCTTTCCACCACCTTTTAAAGAAGGATGTGTCTTACAAGTAGAATATCAACTACCAAAAGGACTTTGAATCACTTAAAAAGTACCTTTTGTCTCCACCTATCTTCACCCCTCCCAAGGATGACCAACCTTTTTACCTATATATCTATGCCACTAACCATTGCTTAGGGGTAATGCTTTCTCATTGGGATGAACAACATAGAGAACAATCTGTCTACTACATTAGCCACATGTTGGTAGAATATGAGACTCAGTATACCCATACTAAGAAACTTTACTTAGCTTTAGTCTTTTTTGCCACAAAACTCACCACTACCTTCTCAACCATAAAACATACATCATAACCAACACCGACCCACTCAAGTACATACACTCCAAACCATACCAAAACCAACATATGGCCAAGTGGATTATGCTCTTCATAGAGTTTTATTTTGAGTTCCTTCAGCATAAGTTAATTAAGGGGCAAGTCATTTCTAACCAATTAGCTGAAGCACCTTTAGTAGACAACCAACCCCTTCCTCTTGAGTACCCTGATGAGTCCATCATGGACCTATGTCAAGAATATTTCACCTATTAAGTCATCATGTTCTTTGATGGATCAAAGTGTTAATGCAGTGGGGGAGCTAGTATCATCCTTATCCCCTTTAATGGTGAACCTCTATCTTTGTTATTTAAGCTTGATTTTGAATGTACCAACAACATGTCTGAGTATGAATCCAAGTGATAGGCCTTTAAACGATCTTAGCCTTAAGAGTCAAAATGATCAACATCTTTGGTGAATCCCAAATTGACAATCAAATCAATAGCTCTTACTAGTGTAAGAATGATGTTTTGCAGTAGTACAAATAACTAGTTGATAAACTCTTATTATCATTTGAGCATTAATTCATCTAGTAAACCCTATAATCTAACAACAAGTTTTTCAACACCATGGATTCCATTACCTCACAAATATTGTTTGCACCCTAAAACTCTAAGATGTCTATCATTATCCATAGGCTTACCCAACCTTCCTACATTGAACCGGACTCTCCCACCATTTTTTATGTCAAGAAGACCTAAGCTGACCTTTGGTATCAGTAAACCTTTAGCTATCTTAACCTTGGAATAGTTCATTCTACTCTCTCTAGGAATACTCAAAGAGAATTTATATAGAGCACATCTCGCTATACCATTATGAGAGGAATCCTTTATAAATTCATCTTTGATGGTCTTCTCTTTTGTTGCCTACGTAGTCAAGAAGCTTCTCATGCTATAGAAGAAATGCATGATGTAATCTATGTTAATCACTTTAGTGGCCTTGCTATAGCTAAGAATATCCTTTTCCTAGGCTATTATTGGCTTACCCTTAACCAATATTACTATGATTATGTGAAAAAGTGTGTCAAGTGTCAATAATATGCCAATTTACATCACACACCTAGCTATAGTCTTTGAGTTTCTATTGATTTATGGCCTTTTTTGTAATAGGGTCTAGACCTTATTCGTGAAATCAACCCTCATTCCTTAAAGAGACATGAATCTATCATCACTATGACTAAATACTTTACCAAGTGGGTAAAGGCTCTTCCTCTAGTCTCAACCAAAGTAGAAAAGATTGTTGACTTTATCAACCATTATGTCATTTGTCGCTTCAGTTTTCCTCATAAGATTAATACCGATAATGGTAAATCCTTTAATAATAAGCAAGTCTAAGGTCTATGTGATGCATTTATAATTAATTTAAGCTCTCCTCAACCTATCACCCCAAGTGAATGGACAAGCTGAGGACTCTAAAAAAACTCTTAAATAATATGCTAACTAAAATGGTCAATGCATCTAGTCCAGATTTGCATTTGCGCATCTCTTTCACCTTATGGGCATATCATACTAGCATTAGGACCCCTATGGGTGATACACCTTTCTCTCTTATTTTTGGAGTGGAGGCTATCTTACATATTAAATTTGAAATTCCTTCTCTTCACATATCTTTTCAAGATCTCATTTTTGAGAGTGATTATTGTTGGCATTGTTTTGCCTAACTTGAGATACTTAATGATAATTTATAATAACCTTTACCAATCTTCATGTCTATCAAAATCATATCAAACATGCCTATAACAAACACCTTAAAGTATAATAATTCAATATCAGAGACCTCATCCTAAAAAAAAACCAACATGTCACTAATATGGAAAAAGGCAAGTGGGGTAAGTTTGATCAATTGGCTTGGACCCTATATCATAACCCACAAGTATAGATCAGGAGCTTATCAGTTGTCTTCTCTCAAAAGTAACCCAAAACTTGAGTCCCTTAATGCATTACATCTACATCCATTATTTTGTTAAGAAGGATCAAGTTCACCTTTTGTTTAACTTAAGCTCATCCCTTACCATCTATCCACATTCCATCTCCCTATTTTTGGGACAATCGATTAAAGTTGAATCATGTGATTATCCATCATAGTCATATCCTAATATTGAAAAATGGTACCATGGCTCTACCCATGGAATAGTTCTCGTGGTAATTTCCACCACTTTTAAAATGGATCTCCATGATCATTGTCACTAAACCTCTTTTACACCTAATCACCCTTTTTTGTGCTTTTAGTTTTTCCTTCATAAAGGTGAGCCACTAAGATGGCCTAAGCAAGTATATGTCAAGAAAATTCAAAGTAATAAATAAGAAAAATCCATACCAATAGTAATCTTGGGTCATTCCTAAACATTCATAGATTTCTCCCTTAAAGGACAGTTGTATAAGCATATCTAAAATTGTATAATTATAAGGTAGACTGCTCCGTTGAAGGACAACTATCACAAAGCCTTGAGAAAAGCACATAAACTTAAACCACTCCATAAAAGGATGAATGAGTAAGCATTTATCAAAGCATAGAAATTTATTGGAAGCTTATCACATTGATCAAATTCCCATATACAATAATCAACAAAAGACCCATCATCAAAATCATAACAACAAAAAATAATCTTGAAAGCCATAATCAGCTCTCAAATAATGCAATAAGGTGAAAGTCTCAATCGGCTCTCTCAAGTAGACTTCCCACATTGATTAGTATACATAATTTGGCATAAACTTGTTTATCCTAGTTCTTTAGAAACCTATAGAAGATGCATGTTAGTATCACAAGAAGGTTCCATTTTCACCCATCTCTCCTTTACACTATATGCAAAGGAGTTTTGGGCTTACATGACAGTATGTGATCAAGACACCTTTTAACCAACTAAAAAATGCTAATGAAAAACATTTGAAGAGTTTTCAATCATTAAACTAGTCTAACTTTAGTTTTTTTTTAGTCCTTATCAACGAAGAAACATAGTTCCCTCTTCTTACCCTATCATGACTAGTTAATATTTTCATAATGATTGTAGACACTCAAAAATGTCCCCTTAATCAGTTTTTGATGTCACATCACCTTGGAACTATTATCAACCCTTACTTAACTATTTACCTAGTTAAATGACCCTTAGACACCTTTTCTACACTCTTATCTACCTTTTGAAACATCCCCTACTTTGACCCATTTAAACCATTTTGCATGTAGGGGTCAACCATTGATGATTAACCTTAACTATCGATAATTACCCTTAATCATTGATGGTTAGGTCCCCACTCCTAAAAAACTAAAATCACATGTAGATGTGGGTGAGCTTATAAGGGAAAAATAAAAACTTTCCCATGTATACCTCCTAGCTTTCCTTCCCCCAAAATGGCATCTTTATCTTGACCCAACTTAGTAACTCTCTCTCTCTCCTTAGTAGTTTTGTGCTATAAATGTGAGTCTCTTAAAAGAGATGAGGATCCAAAATTTGCATCTAAGCTCTCTTATTTTCTTTGTATAGGTACTTAACATCCCAAAAATCTATTTGCATAACCTTTGAAGGTTTAAGTACTGTTATGCTACCCAACTTTATTTAGGTTTTCAACTATCATTCACTTGGAATCATACATGTACCATCTTTTTGTTTTTAATGTTTTATTTCATTATTAGGTTTTCCTACCCTATTCTACTCACCTACATACCACCCATCACCACAACTATCCATATTTTAACTCCTACCCATCAACTATTTCATCTTTAGCTCTATTTTAATTTTTAAAAACTTCTATAGGAAACTATTGCTAGTTGTAAGAACCATCACTAGTTACCCTGACCATCATCTGTTACTTGACTATCACTGGTCATACCCAACCATCGCTGGTCACACCCAACCACTGATAGTCACTGTTAGAAAAAAAATTATAAATTGTTATTTTTTCCCACTTTCACCCAATCAAAACCTTATTTCTATTCTTGACCTATTTTTAGACCCTACCCCTACCCTCTAAACCTAACCTTGGTATACTTGTGCATGGTATTGACATGTCATGCCATATTTTCTATCAAATAGGTACATTATTTATTTTCTTGCATATTTACTTTCTTATCATTTAAATGTAAGTATATTTTTTATATCATTTTTGAATTAATTATCTTAAAAGTGGATTGACATCCTCCTAGAAAGCTTTGTGCTTCTTGGATTTAGCATATGCTAAGCAATCCACTCAACCTATCATCTAACAAATCCTCTTCTAGTTTTCTTGTGATTTATAGGTTATCCTCCCTAGCCAAAAAGGAGTTCCTACATTCATCTGGATCAATGTGTGCATTATACCAAGTATTTATCCACACACCTTAATATTTACTTTCTTTTATCTACTTTCAAAACTAAGAAATGAAGGAAATCAATTGAAACATTTTGGCATGCTCGGTGGGACCTAGTCCCCTTTCTTCCTTAATTGTTTGCTCATAGAATGAAATAATTTATTTTGGGGCTTAAAAATTTAATGATTTGAATTCATTGATTACTTTCTGATTTTAGTTCAACCAGTAACTTAGGAGGCAAAGTAATATTATCTTAGCATTCACACTTATTATCACACACACAACTAAACCACAAAATAATTTACACATCAAAATAATACTTGAGACAAGGACCGACTAGGATTTCATCACCTGGTAATAACCTTATCCTGTCTTGGCTATCCCACTTAGATTTCACCATTAAGGGGAGAAAAAACTCAGCTCTTTGGTTGAGTATGAACTCTGGGCTCAATATATCTTGGTTAAGCACCCAACACCCTTATCATTGTGGGATCATGAAGCGAGGGGGTAGGTCCCAACACCAATCCACGTACTAAAGTTGAACATAGATCTTCCTTTTAAGCACCTACACAACCTGAAACCATCCATATAATTCCTCTTTAGTACCTATTTTGGAAGCCAACCTCCCTTATCACACTCTTTAAGGCATAAGGCAAAAGTGATTTAAAATTAATCCTAAGGTTGAAACACACTTCTTAGTGTATATATTGATTACTTTAAAATTCTTTTAGCTTTTCTCTCTACTTGAGGTGTGAGTGTTGTAATAACATTATGTATTTTTTTCATAAGGTTTTAACTAGACAACTAGTGAGAAATCAAAAAAACCAACCACCACCTTCCTCTTCATCCATGGATTATACCTCAGATGTTGAAAAATCTCCTCACACTTCACCTCACCATTATCCTCGACCACTTTCTCCTTCCAAAATCCTAATCATATCTGAAGAAGATCTAGACTTTACTACCTTTCTTGATAATAATATAATTGCTTTACAACATTACCTCAACACCTTACCTCACCATACCCCCTACTTTGGTTCCTTCTTCTAGTCCTTCTCTTAGCATGCCATCCCACCTTATGGTAGGTACCACTTTAGCCCAACCATTGACCTGGGCCTCTTCTAACACCACATTCACCCAAACACAAACCAACCTTCCACCTCCCAACCAAATGCCTCCTATCACACCCTATGTGGGTTTAACCTTGTCATTAGTCACCTATGCCCCATCTACCATGGAATTATCTTCCACTCCAAGTTCTATCTTCCATTTGGTTGTAACCAATCCCTTGGCCACATTTCCACTTCAAAACCTAGTGGTCTCCATACCTCAAAACCTTCCCCCAATTAGCACTAGGGTAACTACCCAACCTCATCTTTCCCAACTTCCTCCTACCTCAACCATACCAACCACATCATTTTCTCAACAAGTGCCTAAGATAACTTACCAATATGTCCCTAACCCACAAGGGTACATACCACCCTCAAATCAACCTTTTATAGCTCTTATGTGCCACCATATCAACCCCTTACCACTACCTATTAATATGTGGCTTCTTTAGCACCATCTACCACCTATTCATACATGGATGCAAGCCAAACTCAACAAAATGTGCCCCTCAATTTGCAGCCTCTCAACCTGAACCCGATCTAATCAAAATGCTAATAGATAAAATGACTAGTTTGGTATCATCCATCTTCACCTCAACCAATCTTTTGTCCTATAACCAAATTTGTAATGAGCTTGTCCACCCCTTTATGCCCATTTTGCTTAACATTCTCAATGGGATTTGCCCAAATTTTCCAAATTCCAAGGTAAAGATGATCCTCAACAACACCTAAGAGTGTTTTGTCATGCTTGCTACTTGATCACATATAATGATGCCCTCCTCCTTCAAACCTTTCCCATGTCATTATCTAAGGTTTCCCTTGATTGGTATAGTACCCTTCCCACTCATTCTATCTTTTCTTTCTCTCAATTGGCACAAACCTTTTTGGATCACTTTTCTGTAAACATATCTAAAAAGGTTTCCATTGCTGACCTATACTCCACCAAACAATTTGAAGATGAATCCATTATTGATTTTGTCACCAAATGGAGGGTCATCATTAATCAACTCACCTTCCCATTACCCCAAACTAAATTAATCAAATTATTATCTTGGGGGTGTGCTAAATACATTGCTCCAACTCTCTAGGTCCAAACCTTTAGGACCTTTGACAAAGCATTCACTATGGCATGCAAATTAGAAAACCATGTTATTGATGAAGGGAAGATGTAGCTTCAAAATAAAAATTCTAATTTTAAATCCATTGAATCATCATCCACCAAGACCATGAACTCAACTAATTCTAAAAAAAAGCATCAGCATACTCAGTTGTTCTCAAAATTACACATCCTTTAACTATCAACCAAGCACCTCGAACCAACAATCCTTCCAATCACCAAAACCGTACCCAAAACTAGGGTCCTTAAAAACCATTTAACCTAATTAGGGAATTCTATGTATCAGTCTTGGATAAGCTACTTAAATCCAATCTTATCTAACTTCCACCCATTAAGCCCCCTAAACAATTTGATACTTCTCATCCCATTCTTAGGTGGTATAATGAAAATAATCATTGTGATTATCATCAAGTCGTTAGACATGATACCAATAGAATTAATAACTTTTAAAGCATTATCCAAGACTTGATTTATAAAGGGGAACTTATGTTTGATAACTCAAATTCTCCTTCCAACCAATCTCTTGATATCTTTTGAAAACCTTTCCCAAATCATTCACCTTCAACCTAACATCATGAAAGCCAACCCAAATCCTCCAATTCACATGAGGCACATTTAATTAATGTCATCAATAATGTACCCACTACTAAATAATTCATCACTTTTATCACCCAAATAGAAGAAGCCAACCCACCATCCATTCCTTCAGAAAAACCCAATGGAGGATTTAACTACCCCTTCCTCTTCTGTAGATGAAACCACCATTCCATCTACTCCTCCTATGGTAAAAATACCCAAAGAGATAACCATTCCATTGAAAATTTCATCCACTCCTCTAATCTAAGTAGAAAAACCACCTACTTCTTTGGACAACAAAACCAAGGAAAGAGCTATACTGATTCTTCCACTTAAAACCGTTACCCCTACCTCTCATATTACATAACCATCTATACCTCCCTTGAAAACTATTTCCTGAGAGTCAATATCCTCATCTATCTAATCATCATCTTTTGAACCTTTTATCAAAAAATAACAAATCTGGAATCTCTCCTTCTTCTTCCCCAAAAGGATTACGCTTTGAAATTAATGATCACAAAACAAATCCTGTTTATAAAATATTTTCCCAACTAATTCAAAGTTTGGAATTCACTTCCCAGCCTAACTTTGATTGATCCACTTTTTGGAAACAACTTGGACTCCCATATCAAAATAAAACTAAACCTTCCACTTCACTTGAGTCTACCCTTGAACCTATTGCTATAACTCCACCAACTACCCATCCTAAATTTACCAATGAATCATCTAAATTACTCTCATCCAAAATTATCAAACCACCCTATGCTTCTTTCATCAAGCCAATAAAAAACTTGGGGATTATTCCTACGCCTAATCCTTGTCACCCTCCTTTTTGATTGGACTTAACCACATCAACCCAACCAAAGCCAAATCTAGTTAAACCCATTAAGAAGGAAGGGTGGCCTAGACCACAACCTTAGATTAAGTCCATACCAATTCCTTCACCTTTATCTTCTATTTTAGGACCACATCCCTCCACCATTCCCATTGCCTACTCTTCCTCCAAGAAACCATATCCCCTTTCTCCACCTATAACAACCTAATCCTATAGTTCATCATCATTCCTTACCAACCTTTCTCCATCCACTTTCCCATCTATTAAACTCTCATCATCTAGACCTAAAATCTCTAAACCAATTGTGAGTAAGCCAATTCTTTCTAAACCACCAACCAAACTCACTTCACCAACCACACCTCATGTCAAGAAATCTTTCCCCAATAAGGTTCTTACCCCCAAAATCCAAACTCCACCACCTCCAAGATTTTTATCAGAATCTTATACAACCATTTTACAAAGATTATTGAAATATTATACCATTAGCTTACCACTAATCAAGACTTTTGACCCCACTCACCAAAATCTAACTTGTTTCAATGAAAATTTGATTTTTTTTTACCATAAGACTCTTGGACATGATACAGAGAACTATAAATCTCTCCAATAAATTGTTCATGGCATTTTAGAGGAAGATGATCTCATGGATGAATATTTTTTAAGCCTATTTCCTCTTTTACCACCTATCCAATCTACTTATCAATCATCTACTTCTTTACTCCCACCAAAGAGTGAAGTAGATGAACCAAAGCAAGAAACCAATCCCTTTATCCATACCATTCATATGGTGACTTGGTCTCAAGTCCAAAAAAAAGATAAGGGTAAATCCACCCAATAAAATGAAAAAGGCAAGGCCAAGGCAACCATTCCATGGTCCTACCCTTTAACTCCTCAATGAACCAACCAAACCCAAATAACTATACCTTCACCTTCACCCTCACAACCATCCAAGCCAAAACTCTCCATTTTAGGAGCTCATTCTTCTTTGAATGCATCTCCATTCATCCAATGTTTGGTGTTAAAATAACTTCACCAAACACAAGTCAAAATGAGTCTTTAATACTTAATTAACACCTCACCCTAACAATGTTAAGATTTAATTGAAACACTACATTCTATATAGGTTCAACCAGATAATCCCTAATCTTTTACATCTTTGATTGGAGCCATCCAACATGATACCATGGTCACATTTCAAGAATAAAAAAATCTACCATATTATAATGAAGAGCCTGATCCCCCTCTTTTTATCACTATATCCATCAATCAGACATGGGTTAAATGAGTCATGATTGATTGGGAAGTGAGTATCAATATCATCTCCTCCCACACTTACGATCAACTCCAACTACCTAAAAATATTATGTATGAAATCTCAGTAGTTTTTTGATCATTTAATGATACCTTGGATACCACTCTAGGAATATTTTTTCTCCACATTTGTTTGGGGCCTCAAAATATTCCTAAACTATTTTATGTTGTAGAAGGAAAATTTTAATATAATGTGTTACTCGATCACCCTTGGATCTGTGCTATGGGTTGTATCACTTATACCCTTCATTGATGTGTCAAGTTTGAACATGAGGGACAAGTCATTACAATCAAAGCTAATCTAAGTCCATTTGCTTCTTGTAATATGACATATCATCCTAATGACATTCTCATTTCACCTTCACCCTCTTCACAACCAACCTCTAGCCAAACCACCACATCAAACCAACCCACCAACACTTATATCTTCAACAATGATGAAGGATATACTAGTTCAACCATCCCTTCATCTAAAATCCAAATAAAAACCCCCTTGTAATCCATATTTCAATGTCTCACATTAGGGGAATATCAATTTTTAGCTTTGGATGCTTTCTCTTTTATATACAAATATGGGAATCTTCAAAATGATCCATATTATGATCCTAATATTGGTACCCTCATCCCCTTTGGCCTTCCCAACAACAAAATATATTTTATCTATGGGGGGATTGATAAATTAGTCCTTACTCCCACCACCATGTCATACTTCTAACTATTCACTTCCAACTTTTCTTATCTTAGTAACCTGACCTTTGCCCAAACGTATCTTCATCGGTGTGCTTGGAAGGGGTTTGGTTTTAGACTCTATGAATAAGGACCTCACAAGCTTCTCATCATCAAAACTCAAAAACCTCATGCATTCTTTGGCCTAGGGTACATTCCCCTAAAAGAGCCTACATCACCAAAACCAATTCTCACCACTACTAATGAACCTCTACCTTCACCAACCCCACCTTTTGAATTTAAAGAACATCTACCCTCACCAACCCCACTTTTCCAATTTGAAGAACCTCTACCCTCACCAACCCCACTTTTCCAATTTGAAGAACCTCTACCCTCACTAACCCCACTTTTCTAATTTGAATAACCTCTACCCTCACCAACCCCACTTTTGTAATTTGAATAACCTCTACCCTCATGAACCCCATATTTCCAATTTGAAGACATTGACATCATCCCACCTAACATTTTTTTGATCAATACTATCAGTTTAGGTCCCTTAACTTATCAATGAGGAGGCCAAACAAAAACCATTCCTCTCATCCACCCCAAAATGATTACACATGGCTCACACACCATTACCACCATTCAACATCAAGATGTTAATTCTATTCTTACCTACCTAGGTGTGGGGGAATCTTCTCTTCAAAAGGCCCTCCCTCCTAAAAACCAAACAATGTTAAATGAATTGATCACAAATGTTAATTTGAGGACTTAGGAGGACCCTCATATCATCAATATTGGTCAATCCTTAACCCTTGAGGAATAACAAGATTATCAATCTTTTATCTACAACTATATAATAACATTTACTTATAATTATCAAGATATGTCTAACATTGATGCTACCATCACTCTTCATAACATCGTAACCCATCCCAAAGTTAAGCCAATTTAGTAAAAGCTTAATCTTATGTACCCTCATATATCTCTTCTCATCAAAGAAGAAATTTAATGCCTTTTATCTTCCAACTTCATTTAACCTATTGACTACCCACAATGGGTCTCCAATATTTTTCTTGTTACCAAACCCACTGGGGGTCTCTACCTTTGTGTGTATTTTCATGACCTTAACCTCACGTGCCCCAAAGATGACTTCCCCTACCTAACATATACTAACTTTTTGATCTCATTGCTGGCCATGAAATGTTATCCCTTATGGATGGTTTTTCAAGATACAACCAAATCCTGATCACCCCTCAGGATCAACATAAGACACTTTATCACCCCTTGGGGAAATTTTTGCTATCATGTCATGCCTTTTGGCCTAAAGAATGTAGGGGAAACTTATCAATGGGACATGACCTATATCTTTCATGACCTCATTCATAAAATAGTTGAGGACAATGTTGATGATCTGATTGGTAAATCCAAACACCGTTAAGATCACATCATTGTTCTCACTATCATCTTTGAAAGACTTATCCATTATCATGTCAGGCTTAACCCAAAGAAATGCATTTTTGGGGTCTTATCAAGATTTTTTTTGGGATTTATTATTTCCCTCTATGGAATAGAAATAGACCCTAGAAAATTCCAGGCCATTATAGAAATTCCCCTCATACTAGCCTAAAATAACTTTGTAGCCTGTAAGGCAAACTTCAATTAATCTACCACTTCATCTCTTAACTATCTGATCATTATTAGCCCTTACACCATCTCCTTAAGAAAGATACCTCCTTTGAATGGACCAAATAATGTCAAAAAACATTTGATGTAATCAAGGTGTATCTTTTCTCTCCACCATTCCTTATTCCCCCAAAGGAGGATCAACCCTTTTATTTATACATATTTGCACTAATCATTCATGGGGAGCCATGCTCACTCATCATGATAACCAACATAAGGATTAGTCTATTTATTACATCAACCATACCCTCGTTGACTATGAAACCTGATACACACACCCTAAAAAACTTTGCCTTGCCTTAGTTCTCATTGCTTCTAAACTATGTCACTACCTTCTCAACCATAAAACTTACACCATTACTGACACTGATCCCCTAAAGTATATGCAATCTAAGCCATATCTTAACCAATGTATGTCTAAGTGACTCATGCTTTTACTTAAGTTTGATCTTGAATTTATTCCATAAAAATACATTAAGGGATAGGTCATTATAGACCAACTAGCTGAAGCTCCTCTCTCTGATAATCAAACTCCCCATCTTGCCTTTTTGGATGAGTCTATATCCACTCTATCTTTGGAAGAACCCACCTATCAAATGACTATGTATTTTGATGGCTCTACATGTCAAAATGATAGGGGTCATGGCATAATCCTCATTCCCCTTAATGAGGAACCTCTTCCCCTTTATTTAAAACTTGATTTTGAATGTACCAATAATATTACTAAATATGAATCCTTGGTCATCAGTCTCCAAACAACTCTAGCTGTGAGAATCAAAATAATTAGCATCTTTGGAGACTCTCAAATCATTATCAACCAAGTCATAGGAGGCTATCAATGAAAAAATAATATACTTACAAAGTACAAAAAACTTATCGATATACTTTTAGCATTGTTTGACCACTACACTATCCAATTGGTCCCTTGTTCTACCAATAAATTTATAGACACAATGGCTTCCCTTGCATCCCAAATTTTATCTCAACCTATTGATTCTAAATTATTTATCATTATCCACCACTTCATCATGCCATCTTACCTCAAATTTGATCTTCCCACCATTTATCAAATAGAAACATCACCTACAAACATTTGGTATGATCAAATTTTCAACTACCTTAATGTCAGTGTCCTCCCTTCTAATATTTCAAGAAATGCTCATAAAGCTTTCATACAAGGTACCTCTCACTACATCATACTAGGGGGAATTATTTATAAATAAGGCTTTGGTGGTCTCCTCATTCATTGATTTTGTAGCCATGAGGCTTATTACACCATTAAAGAAGCCCATTATGACATTTATGGTGGGTACTTTAGTGGTTTGGCTATTGCTAAACACATTCTTTGTCTAGGTTATTACTGGCCCATGCTCAATCAAGATTATTATGACTATGTCAAGAAATTCATCAAATTTAAAAAAACATACTAACCTTTATCATTGACCTCCTCATGGTCTTTAGGTATCAATTGACTATGGGCCCTTCTCATAATGGGGTCTTGATCTTATCAGAGTGATCAATCTGTATTCCTTGTAATGACATCAATATATCATCACTACCATAGAATATTTTACCAAATGCATAGAAGCCATCCCACTAATCTCAATCAAAGATAAAAAAATCATTAATTTCATAAACTACCACATCATTTTTCACTTTGATATTCCTCACAAAATCATCACTAATAATGGAAAATCCTTTAAGAATAAAAAAGTCTAAGACCTTTGTGATGCTTTTGGTATCAACTTAAGATTATCCTCACCTTATTATCCATAAGCCAATGGAAAATATGAGGCTTCTAATAAAACACTCATCAAAATTATCACAAAGGTAGTCAATGCTTCACACAAGGATTGGCACCTCCATATCCCATTTTCTTTATGGGCTTACCACAATAGTATCCAATCTACCATAGGAGATACACCTTTTTCTCTCATCTTTGGAGCCAAGGTAGTTATACCTTTTGAATTCCAAATTCCATCTCTCTACATATCCTTGCATGAGATTATTTCTAAAAGTGACTATCATCAAGAATTCCATACACACTTAAAACTTCTTGATGAACATTGCCTTAATACCCTCAATCACTTTCACATTTATCAAGAACATATCAAGCAAGCATATACCAAGCATATAAATATACAAGAGTTCAACATTGGAGATCTTGTCCTTTAGGAAAACCAACACGTTACTAATATGGAGAAGACCAAGAATGGAATTTTTGATTTTAACTGGTTAGGACTTTTCATTATAACCCATACATATGGATCAGGTGCTTATCACTTATCTTTTCTTGAAGGTAAAATAGATCCTAAACCCATTAATGTTTCAAATTTGTGTCTCTTTTATTGTTAAAATAAGGATTAAACCCACTTCCATGTCTAACTAAAGTTCATCCCATTGGATCATAAACCTTAGCTCATCCCAATTGGATCACTAACCTTCTTTTACCTCATTTCCTTTATACCAATTTTGGGATCAATTGATTATATAGAACCATTTGATTCCTCTATCATAATCATAGCCCAATCCTAAGTATGGGTACCCTAGCACTACCCATAGCATGGTTCTCATAGATGTTTTTCATCTTTTAATAAATTGAATACCATGGTTAATTATTTCTCAAAACCCTTGCCTATAATGAACCTTTTATGCCTTGGAATTGATTCTACATGGGCAGACCTTTCAAACCTGACTAGACTTGTCCATGTCTAATTTTAGTTTTTAAAAAATACATATGTCCATATAAATGGTAGACTTCTCCCTCAAATGATAGTTACCCCATCAAATCAAAATTTGCTTAAAACTAGACTGCTCCCTTGAAGGATAGCTATGCAAAGTAAAATCTTAGACCACTCCCTTGAAGGATGGCCAAAAAATATTCATTAGAATCTTCTTGCATTGATCAAATTCAAAAACTTTAAATCAGTAAAAATAAGCAAAATTAATAAGTAAGGCATAGCTAGATCTTATATCTACCATTTATAGACTTCTCATATCGATTAGTCTTCCTATTAATCTTAATTAAGCCATAATTGGCTCTTATATATGGCATGAGTAGAATTATAGCATTGATCAATCTACCCATTATAATCAAACATATAAAAGGCATGGACTTGTATACTATATTTCTTTGGTCACCTATGGAAATGCTAATTAATCCACTCCAACATATACACCCTTACCTATCATCCACATTTTGATCACACCTAAAGGACTATGAGCTTACATGGATTGAAGTGGTAAACATGCATTTTTTCTTAATAAAGCATTCTCTTATGAAACATTTGAGGGGTTTGTGTTCACTAAGTCAATCCATCTATGGATTTTTATTGTTAGATTATCTCTATCAAAAGGCACAATGTTTCCTTTTCTTATCCAAAACAAGTGAACATGAATGTTTCCTTTTCCCTACAGACTATAATCTTATATCATCATATCCATTCACAAATCATAATCCATACAATCATCATAACATTAACATTATATTATAATTGTCGTCATCATTCAACTCAAAATTAACATCATTCACAAATGACATAGCTAACAACATTAGCATAACATACCATGATCATTGGTAACTTAATAAACATCATCAAAATTCTCATTCTAATAAAAATATTATCATCATAATCAATAAGCTCATAAAATTATAAAACATCATCACAAATCCATACCATTAACATCATAATCAATGACCTTATAACATTAACAACATTAATTACATTACATCATCATAAACACATAATTATCATAATCATATCATAATCAAATCACAACATCAATGATTTCCATCCTATGAACGTCATAAAACCAATAAAAATCACATGCCTATACTATGTGAGATAATTATCAATATCATAAGTCTCATACATAAGCATTCACGAATAAACATAAAATCATCTCAATCATCTGGAACATCTATATGAATATATATATCAATATATGTCAACAATGTAGATATATGTCACTCATAAATACATCTCACATTTCAACATGTAGGCCAATGTAAAAAAATCAAAATACATCACATAATATCTCTACTCATGAACTTGGAACACCTGAACTAGAACCACTAGCACCAACATCTTGTGGTAGTCCCCATAGAGTACTTCCCTATTGACTCACTATCATCAACCACTAAATTGGTGCTGTAAGTGCTACTTCATTATTCAAACTCACTTGTTACTCCCACTGCCTTACCTCATTGGGACATTATGCTATCACAATGCCCTCATAGTAACATAATTCCTATATGGCCACTAGATATCTAGCTTGTGTCACAAAACTTAGGGGTGCCACTATTGCTCCATTGGCCCATCATAGAGAGTCTCTCTCTTGTGTCACCAAATCAAGTGAGACCCTCACCTAGTCCCACTCTCCTATCACTATGGAAATATACCTCTATAACATGGCCAACTAACCCTATAAAGTAGTGACCTATGCTTGGGCTTGATCTCTCGGTACTGTAACCCCTCCTAGCTAACCCTATAAGGTGGTAATCTACCCCTACAATGCTATAATATAGGCTTGTGTTGTTGCAAATAATGTCACTACATGTGGATACCCTTATGATGGTATTTGACTCAATCAAGATCTATCAACTAGATCCCATCTCCTAAACTAAAATCCATGGTTGTGTATCTCCCCTAAAACTAGGATAGGTAATTAATTATGCAACCTACATCATCTCTATCCCTTAGGGGAAACTCCTCAAAAATCAACTCCTCCATGATTATCTATGGCTCTGGTAGATAGAACTCTACATCCTCATCCTATACTAAGAAAAATCAAGAGGGATACCTTGCACAAGACCAAACTAATGCTACACTTACTCAAAGGGGATGTGCTCTACCTTACCATCCCACCTCCCATAAGCCCATCTCCAAATCTATAATGATAGGGTGTGGTACTTGTACCCAACCCATACTAGCCACATCTAATATGGACTCCACACTGTCACTAGGAAATAAACTCTCCAAGGCTCCTTTGAACTAATTAATTTCCCTAATACCACCACCCTCACCTGTCATGGCTCTATCTCTCCTCCATTGGTAAAAGCCAACCACATAATCTATCAGCTAGTATCCCTTTATCAGAAGGCCCAAGGGTCTCAGTACCTATATATGCTTATAGGCCCAATAGTGAAGAATAAATACCATGCTGATGTCATAATGCCTGTGTGCCCTAAACCCCCATATCTCTCTATATATCTACACTAGTAGAACCTATGCCCATTTAAAAATAATTCCACCTAAGACTAGCTCCACCAACACCCCTAACAACACACTAGGGAATCTCCCTCCCATAGAATTAACTAGCACATAATAGGTAACTACTAGCTATAGCATTTCTAATAAATGCCTATCTTTAGGATCCCTTTGATATAGAGGCCTAATGTTAAAGCCTCCTAAGTGAAACTATACATTAGATCCATCATCTCTACATAGGATATCCATACAATCATCAATCTCCTCCCCTTTTATGTGATAAATGGGATATTTATGGATAGGCAAGCATGTAATCTAGAGGATATCCTCTAATAAGATGCTCATCTTCCCCATTGATAACCATAAATTTTTATTCACTGGGTCCCATCTCTTGATGAGGGTGAATATCATAATGACATCCTAGGGAAGGCACTGGTAATGTCACATCCCTATGAAACCCATTGACTCCATGTGATGTTATTCCTCTATCAACGTGGCATCTCTTACCTCTATAAAAATCTCTAGAACTTGATCTTGTAACTAGATCTGATCCTACACATGCAATAATAGGCATATCACAAATCAAATAAGTAGCCTATCTTAACTACTAATTATATGTGTAATAATTATTCCATGTACTTTCATACCCATATGATTTCATACCTTCAAAAACCTTGTATCCCTTATTCTATCTATAACTATTACCTATTCCTATCTACACCTCTACCAATTCTATCATACATAAACCCTCATTTTCTTAAAACTAATCCCTATAGCCTTCATCATTCCTTCATACCTCTACATCCCCCAACATAACTACTTATCTTACAAACACAAAATAGAATCTATAAAACCCTATCCCAAATTTAAAAATCCATAATTCCTTAATTTAGTATACTTAGTTATTTTTACCATTTCTTTCACATATTCTAGTTCCTTCCAAATTAAAAAAAATGACTACCTCATTTTGCGATCAATGGTGCTGCCTCAATCTACATCTAGCCACTTGTCCAGGAAAACCTATAACATCCATCTCAACCCCACCATCATTCCCACACACCAATCTCCTCTTGATAACTCACAAGCACTCCCAAATACGCATAGATACTCTTCATATGAATACCTAGAATAAAAAATTCCAAGTGCCCAAATTGTAAATGAGGCTAAAATGGGCCCAGTTGACCTTTTTGTCTATGGTTTTAGGGGTTTTACCTAACTATTGATGGTTTCATAACCATTGATGGTTGAACCTAACTGTCAATGGTTGCATAACCATCGATGGTTGATCCTAACTGTCAATGATTCCATAAACCTAGTTGGTTGACACTAACCATCGATGGTTCCATAAACCTTGATGATTTCCCCTAACTATCAACTATTAGGATTTTGATTCCCTCAACCTTTTTCCTTTCCTTCACTTCACCTAACTTAAACCTTTCACTACATCTAATTAGGGTAACCCCTTTTTAGCCTCTTTAGGAGTGGTCTTCTCCCCCACAATTGAGAAATACATTAGGCCTAAAGTCCATGTTGGATCAATTATTCATGGGCTATGTTTTTAGCATCCTCTTGCCTAGCGCATTAGGAGTCAACTCGACCACCCCATACCTACCCAACCACTTAACCTATTTACCTTCACCCAACCTGATGTTGTTTTCTATTCTCATACATTAAAAAAACTTTGTTTTGGTCTTGATGACCACCTTAAATAATTTTTCCATGTTGAAATTTAATATTATGACCTACCTCATGCATGAACTGACCTATTGTGTTTTTATTAAGATCACTTCCTACCCTAGATACCTACGTAAACATGGAATTTTTATAAGACACATGACAAGTGTGACATGATCAGATATGACCAATGTTGGGGACTAGTTACCTTATCACTAATATTAGAACCTAACCTCATTTTTACCAATATGGCATTACTTGTCTTCATGCAATCATGATTATTGCAATTAGTTGCATTTTGTGCACATACTTACATCTTAAATGCCCAACCTTATGACCTTCATTATACCTTTTATTAAACCTTGACCCAATTTGACCTTTACCTTATTGGCTCCTAATTTGAGGGGGAATACCCTCCTCCCATAGTTTGGGGAACCAAACCCTAGTCCTCAACACTCTATTTTTGTTTTATGGCTTATTGACCTAAAACTGCACAATAAAAGGGGCAAAATATAGACACTCAAAAATGTCCCTTTGACCAATTTATGTTGTCACATCACCTTGGACCTATTCTTAACCCTTAGATAGCTATTTACCTAGTTAACCCACCCTTAGACACATTTTCTACACACCTAGATACCTTTTAAAACATCCCCTCCTTTGACCCATTTTAACCCTTTTACACATAAGGGTCAACCATTGATAGTTGACTAACCATTGATGGTTGAATAACCATTGATGTTTACTCTTAATAATCAATGGTTAGGCCCCCACTCTTGTAAAACTAAAAGCACATCCAGATGTAGGTGAGCTTATAAGGAAAAAATACAAACTTTCCCATGCACACCTCATAGCTTTCCTTCCCTCAAAATGACATCTTTATCCTGATCCAACTTAGCAACTCTCTCTCTCTCTCTCTCTCTCCTTGATAAATATTTTTGTGCTATAAATGTAAGGATCTTGGAAGAGATGAGGATCAAAAATTTGCATTCAGGCTCTCTTATTTTCTTTGTGTAGGTACTTAGCATCTCAAAACTCTATCCACGTAACCTTTGAAGGTTTAAGTACTGTTATACCACCAAAATTTCTTTAGGGTTTCAACTATCATTCACATGGAATCATACATGTACCTTATTTTTATTTATATTATTTTCTTTTGTTATCAAATTTTCCTACCTCATTCTGCTCACCTACTCACCAACCCTCACCCTAACTATTCATATTCTAACTCCTACCCATCAGCTATTTCATCTTTAGCTCCATCTTAATTTTTATAAACTTCCATAAGAAATCATCATTGGTTGTAATAACTATCACTGGTTACCCTAACTATCATTGGTTACCTAATTTTCACCAGTCATACCCAAACGCCACTAGTCACAGCCAACTACCAATGATCATTATAAAATAAAAATAAAAAATGTTATTTTTTCCCACTTTCACCCAATCAAACCCCTATTTCTATTCTTGACCTATTTGTAGACCCTACCTTGAGCCTCTAAACCTAACCTTGGTAAACTTGTGCATGGTATTGACCCATCATGCCATATCTTCTATCAAATAGGTACATTATTTATTTTCTTGCATATTTACTTTCTTATCATTTGAATGTAAGTATATTTTTTATATCATTTTTGACTTAATTGTCTTAAAAGTGGATTGATGGCCTCCTAGAAAGCCTTGTGCTTCGTGGATCTAGCATATTCTAGGGAATCCAATCAACCTATCATCTAACAAATCTTCTTCTAGTTTTCTTATGATTTGTAGGTTATCCTCCCTAGCCAAAAAGGAGTTCTCACATTCATCTAGATCAATGCATGCATTATACCAGGTATTCATCCACACACCTTAATATTCACTTTCTTTTTATCTACTTTCAAAACTAAGAAATGAAGGAAATAAATTGAAACAATGATGATTATCTCTTGATTATATTCTTTAGTCTCTCATCTAGTGTTGTTAATTAAACTACCTCATGTGTTTTATCTTAAACATTAACAACAAGCATAACCATACCAAGCATAATAATATCATAACATCTATGAAAATTAGAGAAACCAACCATTTTATACCACATGCCTAAATCTTAGTCCAATAAAGTATATACTCATTAAATTTAAGCATAACCATAAAGCAAAACCATCTCATGCCTAGCTAAGTATCCATAAGCAATATAAACATCACACCATAAAACCATAAAATGTTAACATGAGCATACAAAAATGATCACATATATAAAATCAAGAGTCAAATAAAAATAATAATGTGTACATGTAGATATACATGACTCTAAAAAATTTACATCTCACCATATCAGCTCATAGTTCAAAATCAAAATGATATACAAAATGTCATAATCTAGTTATATCTATGCCCTAAGGGCACTACTACCTCCTAAAATACCACTAGATCTTGGTGCCTTCCCACCTAATATACTTACTAATCCCCCAACTGTCCTTATTTTCCTAGATACAAATGTTGCTCATTACCTTAGTGTTATTAGACAGTTACCACCTACCAAACTAGCCATATACTCACCCCATCAGAGCTTATATGGACATTATGTGAGAATAATAGCCTTATAATACTATATCTCCTTGATTATAGCTAGGTATTGTGTCATGTGGGTAAAACTTAGGGGCCCTACCTATTCCATGGATACTCCTCCTCCTCTCTACTTCAGAGAGTCCCTCTCTTTGGTCACTAAGCCTAAAGAGGTCTTGGCATGATCCCTCTCACTTGTGATGGTAGTAAGATGGCCCTATAAGGTAGTAACCTAACCTTGTAGTGTAACAATCTGGCCCTACATCATTTTCACCTACCCCTATAATACATATACCTATCCTTATGTAATTGCTAAAGTCACTCATGCTTGTCCATCATGGCCAGTTGGATCCATGACCATCAACCTCACACCCCCATCATCCCCACCAATATCTACTACATAAATGGGTTGGTACCATGCCATGTACCCATCTATAAACCCAACATCATCTATCAATGCTTAGTTGGTATCTCTTCATACTCTAGAAAAGTAGGCACAGGATGTGGATTTGGTAGTAGGATCTTTGAATCCTCTCTTGTATACCTGGGGAATGGGCATGTGATACCTTGTACTAGGTCAAACTCTCAACATACCCTATTGAAAAAAATCAGCTCTAACTCCCCATCTTGTCTACCAAATATCCATCTATATCTCTATAGTGAGAGTGTCTACCTTTTGTAACCTGGCCACATTAGAAACTAGATGTAAGGCCTCCATGTGATATCTCTTATCACTAGTGCACCTAGTAAGCCCCTGAACCACTCCAAATTATGAACACCACCTCCTACACCCAATGTATTAAAATCACCCCTCCATCACATAAAGCCAATGGATAAATCAATCTATGTGAATCCTACCCATGATAACCCTACTAGCCTTAACACCCTAATGTGCTCATAGGCCCAACAATGAAGAAACATGTTGACACTAATGCCATATCTCCTATGGGCCCTAAACCCCCAAAGCTCCCTATATATCTATACAAGTAAAATAAGAACCCAAACTAATACTATGCACCCTAGCAATAGCTCAACCAAAACCCCTGGTAAAAATAAGTAAATCTCCCACTAATCGAGTTGAGAATCCCAAAGCATGTCGTAACAATCATGAGCATGGTCATAAATGTCATCTTATCTAGAGCCCTTTGATCTAAGGCACTACACCTAAATCCCCTAACATGCCATTTAGCCTAATCACTCTCATCTCCATATAATATATCAACATGATCATCCTACTCTTCTCACTCTATGTGGTATATTAGATCACCATAGATTAGAAGTCGAGTGATCCTATGCACATCCTCAAGTAAAATAGTCATCTCACTAGTTGGTAGTAGGAAGGTTTTCATAGCAAGATCCCATCTCTCTATGAACACTATGACCATGGATGTGTCTCAAGGCACATGTTGATAGTGCCTTATCACTCATAGACCTACCTCCTCCATGTGGGCTTAGTCAACTGGAGTCATCCCCTACTATATCTCCATGAAGAGATGTGGCATGTAGTCATGCATCTATATCTTCTCCTTAGCCTACACCAAGTTAGAACCATAACTTAGTCACCTACACCAATATCATCCACCTTAAATTAACTAACATATCTCCTTACCTAGCCTACCTATCTACCCACTACTTGCTAGGTTTGCCTTCTAAACCTACACTACTAACCTCTACCTAGCACATACTAACTTCCCTCTACCTTAGTATTTTAAAATACTTTCTAAGCTTATCTTTCAACTTAGTTGACTACCGATGGTCATGGTAACCATTGATGGTTAGACACCCATGTTTAGATAAATGTCAACCATCAATGATCAGACCTAATCATTGACGGTCACTATGGGAATTCTATGGTCAAAATTCCCAAACCCTATCTCACTATAAAGCTACCCAAAAGGCAACAAAATAACCAAAATTTTTAAACTAAACCCTCACCCAACCTAATTTACCTACCCACCCCTATCTAGGGCTTTCATAAATAACTAACCCATACATCTAACCCTTAACTATTTATAAAATCAATCTTAGCTATCAATTTTAACAACACCCCTACCTCATTTTGTAACCATTATCATGGAGTTACCCATAGACCTACTCATCCTTGTCCATGCACATATGCTATATACATCTTGATTTCTCCTCTAGGTCAACCCTCCACCTCATTGAAGCAAGCACCTCCACTTCAACAAACCATTAGATCACACCTTTTCCATAAAACACTTAAAACCAGAGCATGAAGTCAATTAAGAAAATGTAGCAAATGAGCAAAAAGTGATTCAATTTTCACTTTTCACCACTAGATTTTTAGGGTTTGCACCCTGACCATTGATGGTCAGGGTGACCATCAATGATCACCTTTGAGCACCCTGACCATGATGGTTAGGATTACCAACTTATTGCATCACCCTTAGCAAACCTCTTTTTTAGAAAATGTAACCCAATTTTACCCACTTATGGAGTCTACCTTCTCTTCCCACCCTAACCACCTCATCACCTCACTGTTGGACCATTTCAACCCAACTAGCACATATTTTGTGACACATTTTTTCTTGGTCCTTTGACCATATTGAAAAAAATTCCATGTTGACCACCTTTCTAAAACTTGTGCCACCTAATGCTTACCTAACTTGCTTTTGTCTTTTCAAGATTGCTTCCTACCTTAGATACCTTCAACACTTGATCCATTTGTGTTTTCACTAGGAGAACTTCCTACTTTAGATTCCCACTAAAACATCAACCTTATCTAGGAGACTAATAGATGTACCTAGCCACCACACCTAATTATGATAATGCAATACACTATCACTTGTCTTTTTAGTACCAATCTTTATCATTATCAACTATGACAACCTTGTCTTTGCAAGATCTTGGCTATCATACATTTCATTTCTCTTTGCATGCTTGTTTGTACCTTATTACCCAACTTATCACCCACCTTCATACCATCCCCCTTCATCATCCACCTTATCAAACCCGCACCCAATTCTACTTTACCTCATTACTTCTCAATTTGAGGGGGGATACCTATTCCCATAATCAGGGAAATCAATAGACCTTTGAATAACATTGTTTTTTAATTTTAAGCTCATTGATTCAAGTTGCATAACAAAAAGGGGTAAAATGTAGACACTAAAAATTTTCACACCATGATTATGAATGTTGTAAAACCCTTATGACCACCTTAGGACTGTTAGGCCCCCTTTGGGACCATTCAACCCTCTAACCCCTAACCAAACCTAACCCATAATTAGTTTGACTAAATTAGATTTACCCTAGCTTTTACCTAATTTGACCCTTCACCTTCAATCATTGATAGTCAAGTTGACCATTGAAGGTCACCTTGAACACTGATGGTTAGGGTGCACCTCCTCAAACACTAACATGTAAACTCACCTGCCTTACTTAAAAAAAAATAACCTGTCTAAATCTACATGCAAGCCATTATTTGGATGAGTTATAGTTAGGATACCCAATTCATGTGTTATTACAACTCTCTTACTTTGCCTATAAGAAGAGAGAATAAAATAGGTAAAACCTATCTATAATTGTTATCAAAATCTTATACAGCTAGGAGTTTATTTTTGTAGTTCAATCATTATTGATAATCTAGTGAACTAGCTACCATGTTAGAGAGTCAATTTAATGTTGCCTCTCCACCAAGTTCCTAGGTATTGTTACTCTATGAGAATTGAGCTAGATTCCACCGATAGATCAACCACCTTAACCATCCACCTAATCGACTTTTAGTGAGATAAGTACTTATTTCTCAGTATACATTTACTTTATTTCTATTTTGAAAACAACTCAAGTCTTACCCATCTCTCAAAATCCATCTTTTGGATTTCATCAATCAACCTTTTTACCAACCTAGATCTATACATAATAACTATCGATGGTTGTCTCAACCACCGATGGTTTTTCTAACCATCGATGGTCACCTTGACCACTGACAGTCACCTTAATTGCTGATTGTTAGTACAAGATGGTCATTATGGTAGTGAAAACCAACAAGTTATTTTCACCTATCTACCCATAACCAAACCTAATTTTATGTGTTCTTACCTATTTATAGATCCCTTCTTAATTTTTTGGAGCATACTCCAACCACCTAGCACTAGTATTAATTAGCTTATCTCTATTTTAATCATTTCTAGCATATTTCTTAAGCAAACATTCTTGTGTTCAATTTTAGAATATTTTAATTTTTGATGCAAATATCTTCTATTATGTTTATAAACTTAATTGTTTAAAACATGTGGATTGATAACCCTTGAGGAAACTCTTGCTTCTGGGATCTAGCTATCACTAGGAAATCCAATCAACTATCTGGTTAACAAATAATTTTTCTTTAGTGATTTATTATCTATAGGTTATCCTCCCAAACCAAAGAGGATCTCTTCATAGCCTTCTAATTCAAGATGTACACTATCAATAAGGCTTTTTAACTATACCTATACTTAGTTTTTTCTTTTCCCTTTTCCAATAATAAGTAGAAATTTACTAAAACACATGTTGATCAGAAAGAAATTTTTTATATGATGTAATAATGTTATCTAGTGAGTACAAGGTAAGCATGATTGAGTTCTAATCCTTGAGTACAAGGTGTCTTGAGAAGCCTAGTCATAACAAGCATATCCATATCATGAGCATATGCATGGTGAGCATGAAGAGGTATGTGTAGAGGTATGAAATAATTTGAAGAGAATTTAAGGCATGTGATCAAGGTGTAGAAGCATAAAAGAGTGTTTTAAGTCTATTTATCAAGTTTTAAGTGCCTGAGAAGCCTAGTCATAGCACTAGTCATGGTATGTAAAGTCCTAGTGAGATGGTTTGAGCATGGTGGCTTGGTAAAATGAATAAATAGAGGCATAAGAGGAAATATGAGGTTGATTGAACATGTATTTGAGGTATTGGAGCAATCATGAGAGTCTTAGGGTGAGCTTATAGGGGTAATACCTTCAGATCTAGTTTGCACCTATACCACCTTTAGACCTTGCCTGACCTAATGAGACATCATGAGATATTGTCAAGACATATGAAGGATGTTTGGATATGTTAAATAATGAGATATATTTCATGGAATGAGAGTGACATGTTGATCATGACATCAAGGTATTGAGAGCATGGAATAAGGCATGAAGGATAGTTCAAGGCCTAATAAGGTATGAAGACTATGGTGTAGAGAGAAAACGTAAGCCTAATGGGATATGAGGTTATATTTAAAACAAAATAATGGATAGGAGAGTGTTTTCAAAGGTATGATATTTTATATCAATCATTTTCACAAATTTTGAGGTCATGGTTTACAAGAAAAATCATGAAAAGTGGTTTTGAGGTCTCTTAAGTACATAGAATGAAGGCATGTCTACCTGAGAATATTTTTGAAGTGATCATTTACATGTGTAACATATACATGTTAACCTGAGATATTCATGATATATGTGTAAGGGTCCTATCTCAAATTTATATGCTTTAGTTTTTGGAATGAGGGGTTAAGATTTATGAACGATTACTAATAGTGGAAGATGGTTTAAACACTCAAAGAACCCTAATAGTGACTTGATATGAAAGAATTTGATATAAAGTGATCATAATGGATTTTTATGGATATTTTGGTTATTTTATTATATAGTAAAATCTTCCAAGAATCTATAGGTGTGATTGAGTCTTCAGATGAGTGAGTGGGCACTATTAAAAAGGCCTTATTTCTTAAAGATTTCTTGTAGCAATTAGAATTGACCAAGTCAAATTTGATAAATGGATGGAGAAAAAAGTTTTATACTTTTATTTTATGTACATGTTGGTTTATAGATAGGTTATATACTTCAGGTGTGATAAACTAATCATCTAACACAACCTATTGCTAATAGGCCTAATGGTGTAAATAGTGAGAAACCCAAGCAGATGTGAGAAGATGATTAGGGATGTGTTATCATGTAATAGGTATGAATACAAGTTAATGGAGAAATTTTTAAATCCTTATAATATATTTTATTTTTTTATATAAGTTTTTAAGATAATTTTATATAGAAAAAAGGTTCTCACAAGTTGACTTGTCTAGCTCAATGAGGTCTGTGTACATTGAGGTCATGAGATTAGTCTGCAAGATAAATATTTAAATTTAACCATGTTATATTTATATTTAATAATTGGTATGAAAGATAAATAATTATATGATAATACACATACATCATGGGTTTCTATAAATGGTCATACAGGTGATTTAAGGTCATTGTCACCATGACTATGCTTTAAGGTAAACTGACAATTCTAAGTAAGCAAGTTGTCATGATGAATTTGTGACTCTATGCCCTAAGTTGAAGCATATAATTTACATGGTTTTTATATTTTTGAATTTTATTTCCTATAAATTCATTTCATAATGTTTTTTAGTTAGTGAAAGTAGTGAAAATGTTGAAGCCAAAATGGTTTGACTGGCTGAGTGAGGTATGTGAGAAAAAAGGTCAACAATTTGGTTTTCAAGACTAATAATTGATAATAGATATTATGATATATATATTTTTAGGTTATTATAAATATTTTTTAATATAATTATCATGCATTATAATTTTTTTATTGTGTTATTTTAGGTGTCATAAGTTCAAGTTTCCATGACTGTGTTTTGAGGCTAGTTGGCAATTTAAAGTGAGCATTTTGTAGAGAAGAGTTTGAACTTATATACCCTAAGTTAAAGTATATAATTAATTTTGTGATGAACTTGAGGTTATAATTTTTTTAATATATTATTTATTTCCATGGTTATTTATGCAATTGGTTTTTTTATCTTTAGTAGTTCAAGATAGACATTTTGGGTATGCATAGGCCTAATTGTGAACAATAGAAATGGCATGCTTCAAGTGGTGATTGGAGTTGAAATATGATATGGAGCATATTTGATATTATTATATGTATATTTTATTATTTTATGATATTTTACTAATTTTTTTGGAGTTTGAAAGTGTTTCAATGAAGGCAAAGTGTAATGTGTCCTAAAGTAGACCTAAAGATGAAATGATTCCTAATTGAGGCATTTCATACCTAAAGGTACTCAAATAAAATTTTATTAATGTTTATGAGATGTAATAATATTTATTACACGTCTAATCTAAGAGCTTAAGGGTTTTTGTCTAACCAAGAAGGATATGAATAAGAGGCTTGTATATACAATGCAATTTTAAGCTTATTGGTTGTGGAGGGTTTAAGTGAATAAGATAGCACTTTTTTGAGAATAATGAGGTATTATATACTAGTATAGGATTATTTATGAATATTAGATAGAGGTTATGTGATGATTATAAATTTCATATGACCTAACCAATCTTTAAGAGACCTAATTGAGTGAAGAGACTTAGAAGGAAATTTAAGAGGGCTAAGAGTGTGAAGAGCTAAATAAGTGGTCATCATTAGTTGGTTTAGAAATAATATGTCATAAATGTGAGTAAATTAATTAGGTGGATAATTTATTTATATGTCATATAGGGAGTTGGTTCCTCCTTGCAAGTTGGTTCTTGCTAAAGCCTAGCTAAGTTGGTTCTTAGCTAGTTGGGGTTAGTGCTCCATGTGAAGTGGGTGATTCACTAAATTTGGTGTTTGTCTTATAGGAATTTATTCCATTTTTATATATTAGTGGGTTTTCTTACCCTTAAGGGTTTATCACATATTTAATGTGTTCTTGTGTTTCATGTTTATGTGGATAGGTGTTTATACTTTCTAGATCTATATTCTTGTTTGAATGGTTCATGATTGATTAAGTAAAATTGATAAGAAAGTTTTTAAAAAATTGATTTATCTCCCTCTTATTCATTTTTGTTTTCAAAATTTGGTATCAAATAAGGTCCTTTTAATTATGCCTAATAGCCTAAAGGATATCCTAGAAGCAATGATGGCCAGTCAACAAAATTAAGGTGGTTTCTCTATGAGCAAGGATCTATTATTCAATAGAACCTATTATGAATTTTGAAGCATCTAAATAAGGAAATATCTAATGTTAATGGGTCATAACATATGGAAGCTATTTGTGGATGGATACACTCCACCTCCACACCACCAACTAATGTAGCAGACAAGAAGGAAAATGAGAGCAATTCTAAGTCAATCAATGCCATTATTAATGGCCTATTAGAGGAAAAGTTTATGATAGTGATGTACTATGAATTAGGAATGGTAATATGGGATAAATTGAAGATATCTATGAAGGAGACACCAAGGTGAATATGGCCAAATTGTAGACCCACTAGATATAGTTTGAAAGTCTAAAGATGAATGAAGATGAAGCCATTACATCTTACCTATTTCAGGTTGATGAAGTTTTCAATGTCATTAGAGGATTAGAATAAGAAGTTAAGGAGATCAATAAATCCTATGTTTTATTTTAAGGTGTCTATAGTAGAATAGATACAATATTTGGATAAGCTTGAAATGAATGTACTTCATGGCATCTTGACTACTTATGAGATGTGAACAAATGAAGGAAGACATCCCAAAAAACAAGTAACTTTCAAATTTTAAAAGAAGTCAAAATTCAATAAGGTCAAGGATAAGGTATGTTAAAATATTGATGATGATGAATTGATACCCATGTTTTATAGGAAATTGAGGTTTGGATCTGGTAAGTATAAGGGTAAGTTGCCCTTTAAATGTTTCAACTATGGTAAGATTGGTTACTTTGCACTAAGTGTCCTAACAAGGATAAAAGTGAGCATGATGAACATCATGGAGATGAAAAGAAGGTCTACAAACCTAACAAAAAAATAAATATTTCAAGAATTATGAAAGTAGGAAAGGTTCATTCAATAACAAGAGAAGTTTCTATACTAAAGAAGATAACTAATCTAATTTAAGTGACACAAGCACATCTGATAATCATGTTGAAAATAATAAACATGAACATGACAATAATTAAAAATTATTCATGGCCATAGAAATATACAATGATTTTTTCTCAAATGGGAAAGGCCTTATGGTTGATATATAATTAGATGAAGAAGAAGTTGAAGTGAACCTTGAGGCATAATTGGTTAGTGATATAAAGGATTTAAAATTAAAAAAAAGAAAGAATCACAAACTAATATCATTAGTTAATGACTATTAGGAGTAGGTTTGTTTGTTTGAGGAAACACTGAGAAACACATCTAAGGAGTATGATGAGATCATAAATAAAATTAAAGCACATGTGGAGATAGTCACTGTAAGCCTAAAATCTAAAGAGGAAGAATGCACCATATATGGAACTAAAGTGCAATCCTTAAAATCTAAGTTGTATCAAGCATATAACAATATGAAGACCTAAGAGAGGTTTTAAAAGAGCAATGAGGCTCTAGATGACATCTTGAGTAGTTAAAAGTCTAAAAGTGATAAAACTAGTCTTGGTTTTAAAGAAGACCAAAAAGAGGCATATCAATTCAAGGAGAAGGGAAATAAAGATAAGAAGATCAACATGAAAATACCAATCAGACAATCTAATGCAATAAAGTGTGGTAATTAATTTAATTGTTACTATTATACATGTGATTAATTTGGTCATAGAGAAAGAAAGTGTGAAGACACTCTAAAAATGAATATGCATGGGATTATGAAAGGAATCATAAGTCAAGATCTATGTATAAGGTTGTTTGCTACAACTGCCATAATGTGGGACACATTAAAATATTATAACCCAATAGAGGTAGAAGGACATCAAGTCAAAACATGAGGTTCGAAGCCCCTAAAGTGCAAGAGATAAGGCAAATAAATGTGTGAAAACCAAAGACAGTCAAGGTTAGTCATGATTAGTCTACAAGATCAAATAAAATGTTTGCTATGGTAGAACATACTTCAGATGAGAAATAAAGTTAAGAATGTCTATTGTTAGCTCAAATTAATGATCAAATGGTTGATGAAGAGGTCAATCCTATATTTCCAATCAAGCCTAAAATGATATTGAAGGATATTCATTCTTGTGAGAAGATGGAGATCTAGGAATTTCCTGATCTTGTGTTGTTTTTATGCCCTATGGAAAGGGGTGACTCCATTAGGCTTCATGGAGACATTAATTAGTCATAAAAATCATGGTGGATGCTTGATTTTAGGGGGAGCTATTCAGGTTGTTGACTGAACTTGATCTATGTTGAGAAGTGGTCTTGTAATTGAGTTCATTTTAAGAAGGTATACATGGATTAAGGGGGAGCATGTTCATATAATGCTTCATATTCTATGTATTGAGCTTTTATTTCAAGAAGGTGTGGTTCCAAAAGTTACATCATGTATGACCATTTGTAATTAATGTCAAAGGGGGAGAAATTTTAAGAAGGGAGATTGACCAGATTAGGAGAATTTTGAAGAAAGTTTTGCCATATATGATAGAGGGGGAGTTTGTTGAGGAATGCTATCATTGATGTTAAGGTTAATGTCATTGATGTCAAGGTGAATTTGGTGAAGATGTATGGTGAGTTTTATTTGAGATAATTTGAAGAAAACCTAATGTATCTCTATTGAGAGATAATTTAAAGGTAACCTAATGATTTTTATATTGGTTTATGTAAATTTAAGTGTCATGATTCAGGTCAGCTTAATGATTACTAGTATTGTCACAAAGAGGTTTGATGATCAAGTAAGTAGTAAAGCATGGGTATGAGGCTCTAGGTATACATGAGTTCATGATATCATGTTGATCAAAAATAAATTATTTTAGTTATTTAATAATTTTATTTGGTGAATACAAGGTAAGCATGTTTGACTGCTAATCCTTGAGTACAAGATATCTCGAGAAGCCTAGTCACAACAAGCATAGTCATATCGTGAGCATGTGCATGGTGATCATGAAGAGGTATGTGCATAGGTTTGAAATAATTTTAGGATCATATAATTCATGAGATCAAGGTGTATAATCATCAATGAGTGTTTTAAGGCTAGTTTTCAAGTTTCAAGTGATTGAGAAGCCTAGTCATGGCACTAGTCATGACATGTAAAGTCCTAGTGAGATGAATGAAAAATAGGCATAAAATTATATATGAAGTTGATTGAAAATGTATTTGAAATAGTGGATCACTCATGAGATTCTCACGGTGAGCCTAAAAGTGTAGGACCTTCAGATATAGTCTACACCTAGACCACATCTAGACCCTGCTTGACCTAATGAGGCATCATGAGCTGTTATCAAGAGATATGAAGGATGTTTGTCTATGTTAAAGAATGAGATAGGTTTTATGGAATTATATTGAGGTTTTTATAATGAAATTGAGGTATTTAGATCATGTAATAAGGCATGAAGGATAGTTCAAGGCTTAATAAGGTATGAAGACTATGGTGTAGAGAGAGAATGTAAGTTTAATGAGATATGAGGTTCTATTTCCAAGGAAATAATGGATAGGATATTGTTTTAAAAGGTATTATATGTTTTATAAATCATTTTTAAAAAATTTTAGGTCATATTTTACAATAAAATCCATGAAAAGTGGTTTTGAGGTCTCTCGAGTACACAAAATGAAGGCATGTCTACCCAAGAAGGTTTTTCAAGTGTTAGTTGGAATGTGTAACCTCTACATGGGAAATTTATATATTAATTATATATGGGGGAGGTTACTATCTCAAATTTATAGGCATTATTTTTTGGAATGAGGGGCTAAGCTTTATGAATGATTGCTAATAGTGAAAGATGGTTTAAACCCTCAAAGAACCCTAGTAGTCACCTGACATAAAGGAAGTTGTTATAAAGTGATAATAATGAATTGGTATGGATATTTTAGTGATTTTAAGTTTTATTTAACTTTTCCAATAATCTCCAAGTGTGATTTAATCTTTAGGTGAGTGAGTGGACCCTATAGGAAAGGCCTTATTTCTTAAAAATTTGTTGTAGAAGTCAGAATTGACCAAGTCAAAGTTGATAAATGGGTGGACACATTTTGAGAATTTTATTATATGTCCATGGTTTATTTTGGACATTTTTTATCCATAAAGTGTGTTAAACTAGTCATCTAATATAACCTATCATTAACAGGCCTGATAGTGCACATAGTAAGAAACCCAGAAGATAATTAGTGATGTGTTATCATGGAATAGGAATTAATCCAAGTGCATGGAGAAAATTTTAAATAATTTAAATAAATGTTATTTTTTGATAATTTTTTTGGATATAATTGTATATAGTAAAACGTTTCTCATAAGTTGATTTGTCTAGCTTAGTGAGGTATGTGTACAGTGAGGTAATGAGATTGGTCTACAAGACCCATATTTCCATTTGAAAATATTATATTTATATTTAATAATGGTATATTTATATAATATGATCATATTTATGCATAAATATTATCACAAAATGTTCATATAAGTGATTTAAGGTCATTGTTACCATGACTATGCTTTAAGGTAAACTGGCAGTTCTAAGTAAGCAAGTTGTAGTGATGAATTTGAGACTCTATGCCATAATTTTAAGAATATAATGTACATGGTGTTTCTATTTTGGAATTTTATGTCATATGCATGATTTTTTATAAGGTTTTTTAGTTAGTGAAAGTAGTGAAAATGTTGAAGCCAAAATGGCTTGACTGGCTGAGTGGGGTCTGTGAGAGAGAAGGTCAACAATTTGGTCTGTAAGACCAATAATTGATAATAGATATTATGATATTTTTGTTGGAGGATATTTTTATGATGTTTTAGGATAATTTTAATTCATTATAATTCCTTTATTGTGTTCTTTTAGGTGTTATAAGTTTAAGTTTTCATGACTGTGTTTTGAGGCTAGTTGGCAGTTTAGAGTGAGCATTTTACAGAGAAAAGTTTAAACCTATATACGATGAGGTGAAGTATATAATGAAGTTTTTTATTACCCTAATTTTAGGATTTTTATGAATATATTATTTATTTACATGTTTTTTATCCAATTGGTGTTTTAACTTTAATAGTTCAAGATATATTTTATGGGTATGCATAGGCTTAATTGTGAACAGTATAAATGGTGTGATTCAAGTGGTGATTGGACTATAAATAATTTATTAGAGGTATATTTTATTTTTTTATTATATTATATTTCCATTTGTGGATTTTCAAAGTGTTCCAAGGAAGGCAAAGTGTAACGTGTCATAAAGTAGACCTAATAGAATTAGGTCTCCATGAGACCTAGAGATGAAATGAGGACTAATTGAGCTATGGAAGAATTGAAGTACTCAAAAAAAATTTGATTAATTTTTATGATATATCATAAGATATAATAAATGGATGACCTAAGATGGTAAGGGTCTTTTTCTAACCATAAGGATATGAATAAGAGGCTTGTATAAATACAAGGCAATTTTAGGCCTATTAGTATGTGGAGTGTGTAAGTGAATAGGATAACACTTTGTTGAGAATAATTAGTTATTACATACCATAAAAGGAGTGTAGATAATTAGTGATGAATATTTGACATAGGCTATGTGTATGAGGATCAAGGTCATATCTAATTAATCTTAAAGATACCTAATTGAGTGAAGAGACCTATAAAGCAGTTTGAGAGGGCTAAGAGTGTGAAGAGATAAAGAAGTGGTCATCACTAGTTGGATAAGAAATAATATGTCATGAATGAGATAAAATAAATTAGGTGTATGAGTTGGTACTGAGTCATCTAGGGGGTTGGTGTCTCCTTGAAAGTTGGTGTTTGCTCAATCCTAGTTGAGTTGATGCTTAGCTAGTTGGGGTTGATGTTCCATGTGAAGTGTGTGTTTTAATAAATTTTGTGTTTATATTATAGGACTATAGTAAATTTTTATATATTAGTGGGTTTTCTTACCCTTGAGGGTTTTTCACATATGTAATGTGTTCTTTTGTTTCATGCTTATCTGGATAGGTGTTTATGCTTGCTAGATCAATATGCTTGTTTGAATGGTTCATGATTACTTAAGTGAAATTGATAATAACATTTTTAAAAGAATTTTTCACCCCAATATTAGTCATTTTTTATTCTAACATGAGGATGTGGCATGTAATATTTTCCTCTTCACTTTTATGGATTCGGCTTATGACTTGTTTTTTAACCTCCCTAAAAAATCAATTATAAGTTGGGACTACTTTATTAGTGATTTATTGGCATAATTTTGGTACTTTATTAACCCTAACATATTATACCATTAGTTTTACTACATTAAAAAATATCCCTAATGAATTTATTAGAAACTTTATGCTAGGTTTTAGAAAATGTATATGTAGGTCACTATGATTTCTCTGTATAATGCCTAACTAATGATTGAGATGTAAAAGAATGATTTAGACCCTTAGATGGCCATGTTATTAAGATGAGACCATAAAATAATAGACTTTCACCTTGCTTATGTTGAATCTATAAAATTTTATAGGCAATTGAAACCTCAAGATAAAATGATGGATCATATCCCTAATTCTTTACCGCATATGCCTACATTAAGTGTGTCACCCAACAAAAACTATGTTATTTCAAGTATCCAACCATTTAACATAACTAACCAACTCATTTTGAGTTAAATCATTCCAAACCAACACTCGTATTTTTTAAACCCAATGAATAATGAAATGGTTCCTTGGTTACAACACTAAGTGATGTTAATAATAGCTAACAACAATTAATCCATACCCCAAGAGTATACAAAAATGAGTTTTATACCATACAATAAATGGTTTGAAGATATAGTAATGACTTCATTACCCTAAAGAGACAAATGAGCAACTCTAATGTTGAAATTTCAAATAATAACTTTATCTACCAAAGAACAAATGAAAATTGCAAATAACATCATAATCATCTAGATCCCTCCCCAAATAGGCTACTTAAAGTTAACATATATGAAACAACTCTACCTAAGTTATGTCGAGTGCATAAGATGGTTAAACATGGGGAAATTGATTGTATAAATTATGTATCTCCTTAAAGATATTTAAGAGAGAGATGGAGGATTATGAGGTTGTCCAAAATCATCCAGTGCAGGTATATCCCATCACACATCCATGATGCTAGAAACCATGGAATTTACCATCCAGGAAGAAAATAGTGTAGAGTAACTCATGAATGAGGTTCATGCATTAAAATGGTTATAGATGATGAGTCATCAATTAATCATTTAATAATTTCAATTCAGGGCTGGTGTCTAAGGTTTAATGTAATAGGATAAAGAGATATCTAGCAACCGGCCTCTTCTACCACACTTCACACTTGTAGGAATTGAAAAGCACACTTGCAGAAAAGTAAATCACACCACACTTTGCAAAAAAATAAATCACACTTGTAGAAAGTAAATCACACTTTCAATAAATTAAATCACACTTGAAAAAATTAAATCACACTTGCAAGAAAGTAAATCACACCACACTTTATAGAGACATAAATCACACTTACATGAAAGTAAATTATTGAATTGAAAATAAAAGAAAGTAAATTGTTGAATTGAAAATAAATGATAAACACAGAAAACACTTGCATGTTCACAACAAAATTTATAGAAAATAAATGTCTAAATTAAAAATAAATAATAAAAATTCAAAAACATAATTACATAATAAAGAAATAAATAAAAATACATTTATCCATCTTCTTTGGAATGAGTGGCCAGCTCATTCCTCAAAAGAGGATTTTAATCAGAACACTAAATTTATGTCATAAAGCTTCAAAATGTATTATTGATAACCAAGATTGATTAAAATGGTATGAGAGGTTTAATTTATAATCTCATTGTTCTAACTAACTCCTTATTCAATAATAATAATCTTAGATTTTCACCAAATATGAAGAGAAACATAACAATTTAGATATTCTAGCTTATCTCAATCTTCCACAAAATATGGAGAGAGACATTATTATCTATTTATAATATAAACTCAATCTTCATGAAATGTGAAAATAATTATTTATGGAATATAATTATACAAATTTAAATTTAGATACAATCTTGAACTAGTCTGTAGATAGACCTGCATAATCCATAGATATGCCTACACAGTCCATAGATATACCTACAGAGTTCATAGATTTTTAAAACCTGTAGTCTATAGATTTTAAAATCTACAAAGTTCATATATTTTATACCTAAAGATTCCATATATTTTATATCTACAGAGTCCATAGATTTTAAAACCTATAGAGTCCGTAGATTTCAGAACCTACAGAGTCCATAGATTTCAGACCTGCAAAGTCTGTAGCTAGACTAGGTGAGTTGTAGCTATGTCTAGAGTACCTATAGCTTATCTCAAAGCTGATATTTGGTTAGTACCTAATGTTCATGTCTAATATAAATTATTATGGCATGCATATATATATATATATGCATTAACAACTTTTTTATAAATTAAGTAATAAAAATCAACAAACAAGAAGACAATGATTTATAAAGAAATAACCAAGATATAGTTCTCTATTTCATTATAAAAAAATCATAAGTTTATAAAATACAACTTAGATCCACTTCTTATGCAATGAAAAAGAATGTTATTTCATGGATATAATGAGCCATTTTATGGTCTCATCATTTCTGCCTCACCTAACCTCATGCATGTCCTCATGCATGCCATTCTTTTATAAAAAAATTCTTTAGGATAAAAATGTATGAGTTAGATTTTCTCATTTTCTAATAGGTTTTCCAAATTTGAATTTACATGAGTAAAATGATTTTTATCTTATATAATCCTTTTATATTTCATAGGCAAAAGTTTTCAATGAAAGTGGTCAATAAAATACATTTGTCAAGGATAGGTTTTTGTGTGAAATTTTTTCTTTAATCGTTGATTCTCTTTGACATAGGTTCTTATGTGAAATTTTCATGCTGACCTCTTATTTTTTAATGAGGTGAGAGTAGGTTCTTATGTTGAGAATTTCCTGCTATGCCTACATAACTCTATTTTGACTACAAAATAATTATTGGCATAAAATAAATTTTGATGCTTGAAATATTTGAATAATTTTGAAAACTATATACCATTATCAAAGTCATTAACTTGATTTTATTAATCCCCATTATTTATTTATTGTTGAGACTATTTTCTTTCTCCTTTTCTCCCATGCATGTCCTCCTGCATGCTAATGTAAATATGTATAAAGTGTGGGGATATTTGATTATTTTTCCTTCTTCCCAAAAATAAAATAAAATTATGTAATAACGAAACTTACAAATAAATTTAAAAGTGAAATAAAAGAAACTAGATACCTTGGCACAACTTCAGTTTGCCTTATTTTTCTTGATGTCAACCCCATGGAGCATAATAGAAAAGATGTTTGAAGAATGGAAGCCCAAGCAATGCTGAAAATGAAAGCATAAAAAGTTAGCAACCAAGTATTTATTTTAGGTGGGAAAAAAAACCATTACTACTTTTCAAAATTTTCCTTTTTTGCCCTTGACTAGCTAGTAAAACTAGTTTTCTAATCAAGGCTCATTTTTCTAGTACTTGGCCCACTAGCAATCTAGTTTTCAAACCAAGACTACCAACAACGCCAATTAGTTTTTTTTTTTTTTTTTTTGATAATATTTTTGAAAATTGATGACATGGAAAATGTTATCCATAGACTTTATGTATCTTCATATTGCTTACAAATATAGAATGAAATTTTTTGTATGTTGACATTCTCTAGCATTGGTCTATGGAGTGATGACCAATAACTGATGATAGACACTTGTTGATTTTACTGCATGTTGTTGTCAAAGGTAATTCAGGACAATGTCCCAACTAATTGTTGAAGTCATGAACAAAAATTTTCATCTTCAAAATGACTCCTTGTAATGAAAATAACTTATTAAAAACTAGAAACAAGCAAGCCCTTTCCAACCAAACATAATATCAATAATGTCGAATAAATATTAATGTCAACAATAAATTATTAAAATTAATCATTTAAATATACATGGAAGAATATAGTTTAACCTATGTAATAATGATTGGTGGTTCAAAAATTCTAATAGATTTTTATTATGAAAATAAGAAATCCCTTAGATAAGTTCTATTATTATAATTGGTGGATATGGGTTTGACTAATGGATAGAATGGAATAAAGATAAATGTCATCAAATATTTTTATTTACAGGCTGAGTAGGAAAGTATAACTATGATATGCATAGGGATAATGATAGATCTTTTTTTAAAAATTAGCTAAAACTAGCTATTAACTTTAAAATTCTATCATACTTTGAACGATAATGCATAAATAGAGTGAATATACAATGACATATGATTTGTATATATAGTAGATGATGGAGAAATGATATGAAAATACCAAAATAAAAATAAAATAGAGTATAAGAAAACATACCTAAATATTCTTCATATATAAGGTTGTACTGTAGGATATCCTTGCTACTACTACTATATCAGATCGAGGTCTTTGTTATAATTCTAATGTCAATACCTCAACTTTAGCCTTGTGATTGATATTAATAATTCTATTTATATTAACATTAACCCATATAATATTTGTAGTACATTCCTATTCGTTGACCATTATTTTTTAGGGTTTAAATAAAACCTTCAATCTTCTCCTTGCAACCACAAATTCTCTGTGTTTGTCTTTATTTGACATTATTAAAATCTAGCCAAGGAATTAATAGCATAAAATATCAATAATTCAATTTTATTATTCTTGTCAAATCTATTAACCCTCATGGAGTCCATTCTATTTTCATGTATGGTGATTTATTTGCATGCAATACTTGATTTGTGTGTTGACCCACATGCATGGCAATTTATTTGCATGCAATGCTACATGCATGGATATTTATTTTCATGCAATCTAAATTTATGCAACTAAATTCATACATGTTATTTTTCCATCTAGATTTATGTATGCAATTTAAATTTATGCAACTAACTTCATGCATGCTATTTTTCCATCTAAATTTATGCATGAAATCTAAATTTATGCAACTAACTTCATGCATGCTATTTTTCCACCTAGATTTATGCATGCAAACTATTTTTATGCAACTAAATTCATGCACGGAAATTTATTTTCATGCAATGCTTAATTTTTGTATTGACTCACATGCATGGATATTTATTTGCATGTAATGCTTGATTTATACAACTAACTTCATGCATGCTATCTTTCCACCTAGATTTATGCATGTAATCTAAATTTTTGAAATTAACTTCATGCATGCATGATCTATAACATCCTTCTTAGAATAGAATGAGATTGAATTAATTAAGTATTTCTCTTATTTAATTATAAAAATAAAATCACATGCAATATTTTAAAAGTCAACTGACCTAAAAATTATGTGATCCTTTGTTGATGGTTTTAGAAAAAGTGCAACTATATTTTATCCTCCATATAGTTGATATAAATTATTTTCCTCAAATAGGTAGATTAATGCTTCAATAGGCATGTTAGGTATAGGGGCATAAATTTCAAATTCTTCTTTATGAATAGCTACAAAACTTAAGCCCAATTTTCTCTATCTTTTACATTATTTCAAATCATCATTTTCTTCTTCCAATCTGCATCAACATTTAAATCCTTTCATTTGGTGTTTTTAGTTGTTATTTTCTACACAATAATGTTAGTATGACATGGGAGGTTTTTGCATGAAATTAAATTTTTTAAAGCTAATTGTATAAAAATAAACTCTAATCTATGTTACAAGAAAATAAATATTAATCTATTTTGCAATAAAATAAATTCTAAAGAAAACATTAACTAAGTATCTCCTATCACAAAATTTTTAAAGGGACATTCCCTCTCACTAAGAACTTGTTTATCTACTACCACTAGATAGTTCTCTTAACAAATTCTAAATCTCCTAATAACACCATATTCCCCTAGTAATAACACTAAAAATGATGAGTCATCAATTCATCATTTAATAATGTCAATCTAGGGTTTGTGTCTAAGGCTATATGCAATAGGAGAAATAGATCTCTAGCAACCGGTCTCTTCTACCACACTCCACACTTATAAGAATTGAAAAGTACACTTGCAAAAAAGTAAATCACACCACATTTTACAAAAAATAAATCCCACTTTTAGAAAGTAAATCACACTTGAAGGAAAGTAAACCACACTTGAAAAAATTAAATCACACTTACAAGAAAGTTAATCACACCACATTTTACAAAAAAAGTAAATCACACTTACATGAAAGTAAATTACTGAATTGAAAATAAAAGAAAGTAAATTGTTGAATTGAAAATAAATGATAAACATAGAAAACATCTGCAAGTTCACAACAAAATTTATAAAAAATAAATGTTTACATGAAAAATAAATAATAAAAATTTAAAAATATAATTACATAATAAATAAATAAATAAAAATGCATTTATCTATCTTTCTTGGAATGAGTGGCCAGCTCATTCTTCAGAAGAGAATTTTAATCAAAACATTATATTTATGTCACAAAGTTTTAGAATGTATTATTGATAACCAAGATTGATTACAATGGTGTGGGAGGTTGCATTTATCATATCATTCTTCCAACCAGCTCCTTATTCAATAATAACAATCCTAGATGTTCACCACCAAATATGAAGAGAAACATAATAACTTAGATATTCTAGCTTATCTCTATCTTACAAAAAATATGGAGAGAGACATTATTATCTATTTACAACACAAGCTAAATATTCATGAAATATGAAGATAATTATTTATAGAATAAAATTATACAAATCTAAATTTAGATACAATCCTAAAATAGTCTATAGATAGACCTGCACAATCCATAGATATACTTGTAAAGTCCATAGATTTTTAAAACCTATAGAGTCCATAGATTTCAAAACTTACAAAGTTCATATATTTTAAACCTGTAGATTTTGTAGATTTTAGATCTATAGAGTCCATAGATTTTAAAACCTATAGAGTCCATAGATTTCAGAACTTGTAGAGTCCATAGATTTCAGACATGTAGAGTCCATAGCCATACTAGGTGAGCTATATCTATGTCTAGAGTACTTGTGGCTTACCTCAAAGCTGATCTTTCATTGGTACCTCATGCTTATGTCTAACATAGCTAATTATAAGTTGCATATATATACATTAACAACTTTTTTTATAGATTTAGTAACAAGAATAAACAAACAAGAAGATAATGATTTATAAAGAAATAATCAAGATATAGTTATTTATTTCATTATAAATAAATCATAAGTTTAAAAAATACACTTAGATCCAATTTTTATGAAAGGAAAAAGGACGTTATTTCATGGATATAATGAACCATTTTAGGATCTCATTAATAGAGGAGAAACCATTCCCTTAGGATCATAAAATATAAGCAGCCCCTCACCACTTCAACTCCCCCAAATAATGGTATAAACCTACTAGATCATAATGTTAAAAATGACCCTCCACCCCAAAAACCTCATGAACTAAATTCTTCTATTGAGACTCAACCACTCCAAAACATAGTAGAAGACATGAAGAAAATTTAATCAAATATCACCCTTCATGAATTTTAATAGATTGCATAGTAATGAGGTCTTATATTGAAGTCCCTAAATAAAAATAAAATGTATTCTACCTAAACTAAGCATAAAATATTTCACACCAATGTATTAATCCATAAAAACAAGACTGAAGTGCATCCCTTTCTCCTAACTCTTAGGTTATCTAGGAAGAACTTACATAACTACCTAGTGGATTTAGGAACATCGATGATGTAATGCTTGTAAGAATATGAAAAAAGTTAGGGTTATCCCCATCAAGTTAGATAAATTAGTGTTTCAACTCAATAAATAAGAGGTTAAGTTAGTAGGTAATATTTTTAATGTCCACATATAACTAGAGTTCAAACCTAAGATTCAATAGTTCATAGACATCTAGGTAGTAGAGTTTCCCAAAGAATAAATAATGTTTCTTTGTAGGGATTAGTCTAAAAATTTAAATGGGCACATGTCCACTGACTTCTCTTATATGTGGTTACCCTAGATAGGTTTATCTAATCAGATTATAGTGGATAGGTAACCCCACATGAAACATATGATAACTAAATATAAAACTATCAATGAGAGAGTGAACCTAGTGTCCTCAAACTTAGGGATTTATATGTTGTACATGAAACATGCCAAATACAAAGGTAATAATGAACCATAATTTTCTAGCTTATGGTCCCTATATGTATATGGGTCCCCATTCCAAATAAGGTAGTGGATTAGGTTTTCTAATAATAAACCCATAAGGAGATAGATACCTAGATTCGTATAGGTTACAATTCCCTTGCATCAATAATCTGGTAGATCATGAGGTATTAATTTGAGCTTTATAGTTTTTATTAAAATATAAGGTGAAGGAATTGAGATTATTTAACAATTATGAGATGGTAGTCAACTAGGTTAAGAGAAGATTATAGTGTAAGCTGTCATAACTCATAAGTATAAGCATAGAGCTTAGGACTTAATATATATGTTCAATGCATTCAATGTCATCCCTAGGGAACAAAGTCAATTTGATAACTCACTAGCATCTTCTATCTCAAACATCACTCTTTTTGATGATGATGAATTATAGGAATTCTTTATGGAGCTAGTGCCTTGTCCCTCTATCTTGGACAATGTAAAAAATTTATAGGTGTTTGAGTATGGTCAACAAATTGTCTAGTTTTTAAATAATTTTAGGGTATTCAAAACCTAGATAATTGATGAAGCAAATAGAGACAATCCTAGAGTTTAAATCGATAAGGATAGGATTCTCAATATTTAGGTGAATCACATCTTAAAAGGGATGATTTCATTAGAGAAATAATTTGATACATTTGTTCCTATACCCCAAATTAATAATCCTAAGTTTGAGAATTAAAAGTTTGAAACCATTAATCTTAGTTCTTTAGAGAGACCCCAAACCATTAACATAGGTCCCAATTAGAAAAATTAGAACTTGAGTAGCTCTAAAAGTTATTGCTAAGCTATAAGGATGTGATTACTTGGGCATATGAAGACTTCAAAGTCTTCAACCTGAAGGTAATTACTCACACCATCCCATTGAAACTAGATCAAAAGCCATTTAGCTAGAGGTAGAGGCCCATGAACCTAATCATGGAACCTTTGATACATAAAGAGGTTCAAAATTTTTTATTATCTAAAATAATCTTCCCAGTGTGTCATTATACTTTAGTACCTATGCACAAAAATAATAAAGAAATTGGCTTGTGCATAAATTTTCAAATTCTAAACTAAGCTTGAGATAAAAAAAAACTATCCTTTTCCTTTCCTTGATAAAGTGATCCAAATGGTGAGCAAATCCTAGATTATATCTGTATTAGAATGATTCTTGGGATATAATTAGGTCCTGGTCAATTTAGAAGACTAAGCTAAAACTATATTCACTACCAAAATGGGATACATTTGACTAAAAGTGAATGCCATTTATATTGATCAATGTTAGAGTAAAATTTAAGAGGGATATGGATTTTGATTTTGAAGGTTTAATTGGAAAATTCATAATAATTTACATGGATTATTTAACTATGTTCTCAAAATACATGTTAGATCACATTTACCACTTGCATAAGGTATTTGACAAGTGGAGGAGATATAACATCTATTTAAACCCTAAAAAGAGTGTGTTTAATGTTACTGAATGTAATATTATTAGTCATATCATCACTAAGGAAGGTATTATTATTGGTCTTGAAATCCCTAATGTCCTTTCTAAATTAACTCTATCTAATATAAAAAAAGAGTTAATTTTTTTGGGGAAAATCAACAAGATGTAAAAGTGGAGTGGCATGACAAATCTAATAAGGATTTATAATATATAAAACATGTTATCATGCAAGCACCCATGTTGATTAGCCTAAAATATATGAAATATTTAAAAATATATCCTTTTACCTCTAAGTACACCATTGTTTCATGTCTCACACAAAGATTGAATGGAGAAGAACACCTTGATTTTATGAGCACTAATCTCAAATATGCAGAACTAAAATATTCCACCCTAGATGAGCATGCCTATGCACTCATCAAAACTATAAATAAGTTTTGGCATTATATTCTTAGTAATAAGGTACATGAAATCATGTTAGACCTAATCATCAAGGAAATATTAGGTTAGAGTGATTTAGGTAAATGCAGAGGTAGATGGATGACCAAGTTGTAGGAGTATGATCTAGAAATAAAACTTGCCAAGTTGGTTAGAGGGAAGGGTCTTAGTTGATAACTAAAATTTATCTAATAATATATATGTACTAGTTAAACTAGAAGATAGTAATGCAATAGGATTAGTGTGCCCCAATTGTACATTAATTGTTATATGAGAATAAACCTCTCGATCCAAATCAAACACAAAAAAAATCCTTAGACAGAAGGAAACATAGTATATGTTTAAAAAAGGAGTTCTATTTATGAAAAACCATGAAGGCATCAATCTTAGATGCCTATTAGAAGCTGAAGCCAAATAAGTAAATGTGAATTTCCATGAAAAGCTAGGTGTTGGCCATTGGATATGAATAAAACAACACACAAGATACTCTAGGTAGGATATTAATAGCCTACCATATTTAAATGTGTCTAGTTTCATGTTAGGACATGCCATCAATGTCAAAAATTTACTAAAAAAGAAACCCAAACTACAATGTTTTAAAACTAGTTATAGAAAGGACACCATTTTCCCAATGGGGACTAGATTTTATAGTGGCTATTGACCACAACTCCTCAATAAAGTGCAAGTTTATTCTCACAGCCATAGATTACTACACAAGATGGATTGAGGTAGTGGAAACAAATAAAATCACCATAAATAAAGTCATCAAATTCATGGAGAATAATATAATAACTCAATTCATAACCCCTATCTTATTAATATGTGATAATGGTCATGCATTCTAATCAACAAAGTTCACTAAATGGGAGTATGATAAAGGGATCACCATGAGATTCTCATCTAATTAATACTCATAATTGAATAGATTGGAAAATTCAACTAACAAAATTCTAATTGATGCCATTAATAAGTCTTAGAGAAGAAACCTTGAGAATGGCATTCCTTATTGAAATTTACTCTATGGATTGATCTCACCAAATATAAGTAGGCACTTAAAATATCACTATTTATACCAGTCTATGGATTAGATCCAGTCTTGATAATTATGCTTAGATTCCCTACCTATAATTTTATGTACGAGTATATGGAGCATGATGACAAAGTGAACTCTAGGCTATTGGACATTATCCAATTAGAAGAAGCCTAGGATGAAGTCTTATTCAACTTGAATAAACATCAAGGCACTATCTAATAATAGTTTAACAAAAGGGCCAAGGTTAAATCATTTAGGATTTTTGATATGGTATTGTTGTGTGATAAATCCCATGAAAATAAATGCTAGCATTCCAAGCTCAATCCTCTTTAGATCGGCCGCTACTAGATAGCTAAAATTTTTAGGCAAAATGAATTCCACCTCAAAGAACTCAAGGGTAATGACCTCCAACTACCTATTAATAGATAGATATTGAAGCATTACTTCTTGACTTCCCCTTCTGATGTAATTTCAAATTGATTTTAGTAGAGATGTTCATGCATATGTTAGACTAGTTTGCATTAGGTTGTGTGTTTGCTTTCAATTATGTGTTTGATTCTAGTTATGCATTTGATTTTGGATTTTATTTTTATTTGATGTTTGTTTCTTGCCAAAATTTCCCCATTTTACACCCTTTAAGGGTGGTTTGATTCATGATAAGGAACCAAGCATAAAAATGGGTAATAACCACTTTAAAGAGTGATAAAAGCACAAAAGGTACAATTCAAGCTATGAGATGATAAATTTGAGAAATATATTTGATTACGTAATTTATACACTAAAATCAACTCAAATTACCAATATAATTCAAAATTTAGATCCAAAAGATCATAATGCACATAAATAAACATTAAAACCCAACATTATGAATCTAAATCTAAATTCTCCAAAAAAAAATCAAGACAAAATGAAAAAAAGATTAAATGATCATGGATTCTTGATTACCTTTAGACTCAATTTTGACATCATAAGATTGGCTTGATAAATTGACTTTGATTGTATGATTGTTTGAAAATAGACTAATGTATTATGATTAGAAATCTGGCATAAAGGCTCATGGATTTCATCGTTGGCTTCAATGGAGTATTGGTTGATTATTTATAGATTGAGAGGAGGGAAGATCAATGGCTAGAATTCAAAGTCGAGTGTAGGAAGATCAATGGTGGAGAATTATTGGAGGAATTAAAAATTCCTTAGATGATTCTAAAGGAGGGAATGTTCTAGAGGTAGAATCCTCTAGAGTATTTATGGATGTTTAAACATGATTATTAGGTGATTAGATTAGGTGATTATATGGGTGATTAGGGACTAGGGATTTATGAGAGACTAGGAATAGGATAGGGTGCATGGGATTAGAATTTTAAATTCTAATGTAGTGGATAGGTGGGGTTAGAATAAGACAAGATGATAAATGATAGAAGAAGTATTATTTAACTTGGGTAGGAATAAGGTTATCATGATGAATGAAAATGAGGGAATGTTAGACAATTGATTAGGAGGATGGGGGATAAGATGAATTATAAAAACTTAGCAATGTTATTTTTAATTAATAATAATATTAGTGATGAAAAACAAAGTAATAAAATTTATAATCATTCATTTTTCCCATCTTTTAATGGGAATTATGAGTGATTGAAGTGGAAGGAGTAATGGTCTTTCAAATAAGAAAGACACTCATGGATGAAGGTTAGTAAATGATGTTAGTAGAAATGATGTCCACTCAAGGGGACATGCAAAGAATAATGAGATGGATGGACACTCAAAAATAAGAAATAAGGGATAGGATGTGATGGGTAGATAAGGGGATGGGATGCTAGATATGCGATTGCTGATGAAGGAAATAAAATCATCATAAGCAATGAGCTATAAAATTATGATGCCCCTAGAAAATACCTATGCACATGGAGTCAAATGATTATGTCACAATGTTTGACACATACTAATGGGGAATAAATCATAACATGATGATGATATGAAAAAAGGATTCAAACTTTAGACATATCCTAGGCAAGGACACATTCTAGGGAGGTTTTTATACCAAGATGATTAATGGAGAAGGACAAAATATGTTGACAAATCCCAATTAAGGACACGTGCATGGGAAAGCATTGGAAAAAAATAAGATAATGATTTGATAAGATTAATGATAATTTTATCTCGAAGATAAATTCAAGAGATATGATGAAGATAATGAGAGAGAATAAATGATATGATCGAGTGGCCAAAAGATGAAGGGGAAGAATTGGATTGCATTACATCAAATCAATGAGACATAATGTGATTAATAGTGATGATTCCCCTAGTAAGGACACATGGAAGGGCAGTAAGAGACAATAATAAAGTTATAGTCATTATCATGCCCTAATTGAAGGAGGAAACCATAAAATTTAAATGATGAATTGACCAATCAGTGATAATTTGTGACTGGTGGAAGAAAATATGGATGCTTGGATCTATCGAGCCAAATTAATAAGTTTAGATGATTAAATGGGAATATTGGGGAGATTATTATGGGGATGGTGATTGATCAATAAAATAATTTATTAATTATTGATATTATAGATCAAATATGACTAATGTAAGAAGCAAGGATGACGAAGGATAAGATAAATATAATGACAAGTTGGGGAAAGAGGAGAGAGTTGCTAAGCTAACCTTAGACATGTTATGTGATTAAGCATTTCCTACATAGTCTAAAAATACTTTAGGATAATGTAGTTCAAAACAAGTGATAGATGACAAGATAGACATGATGAAGAAGATGACAATGATTATTAGACATGTTAGTTATTAGATATAGGATGCAATTCAGATATTAGATATGAAGATAGAGGACTAGGAGAAATGATTGGATATGAGATGTCAGTAGGAAAATTTTTAGATTTTATTTATAGCCAAAAGGCTATAATTATTTTTTATTTAATTTTGAAAATGGTTAATTCTGAAAAAATATACATAGGTCAAATATCCTCAATTTTATACAATTTCATAGTTTGAGACACAAATTCACCTTATAGATTATAATCGATCCTATTTCAAGATACAAATTCTCTAGAGTTATTATACATGTATGGGTCTGATTTGCCATAAAATTATATGAGACATGTCTAGGTTAATCTAGAATCACTAGGTATGTGTGTGTGTGTGTGTGTGTGTAATAAACACCACCTAGGACACAATAATATTAAGGTAATAATTATATTTTATTCTATGAAAAATGTTTTGAATATTCTTTGGCACCATGCAATCTTCCATCTATATGGTTTTAATAACTAAAAAAATTAATAATAAATAATTTTAAAAGCTAAAGCTTATTCTATTTCTAGCATTGAATATGGTCTAGGTGGAATTAAAGCTATGTGGATTGAGGTTTAGATATTTACCCATTTTTTAGTGAATTGGCTTTGGTATATTGAGGGGCCCAAGGTAAAATTTAATGTTTGTCAGACATGTCACCCCAATGATTAATGTAATTTTCTCAAATACATATGTGATACTTTCTCTATTTTTCTTATCATTTATGTAAGTTATTGGTAGAATCAAAGCTATGGTAGTTGAAAGATTGGGATGAGAGGTTAGAAACGATGGTGTAAACAATTTCTAAGATGGTTTCCTTGTGATTACAACTGCAATGCATGGATTTGTGTTTATTTTATTCTAAAGACGTAGATAAGTTATTTGTAAGCACAATTATTTGTCTTGAAATAAATAAATATAATGATAAGTTCCTTGAAAAGTATTTCTTTAAATATATTTTATGATGGTTTATTGGTTTTTCTAGTCATTAATGCAAGCTATTGATGGAAGCGAATCTGTAGTAGTCAAAATATTGGGAAAAGAGGTTGGAAATGAAGGTGTAGATAATTTCTAAGATGGTTTCCTTATGATTACAACTAAAAGGTATAGATTTGTGTTTATTTTGAATATAAGACTGAGATTAGTTGTTTTCATGCACAATCATGTATTTTGAAATGAATAAATATAATGATAAGTTCCTTGAAAATAAATTCTTTAAATATATTTGCTTACAATTTCTCAAATTTTCTAGTCATTGATACAAGCTATTGGTGGAAGTGAAGCTCTGGTAGTCAAAATATTGGGATGAGGTACACATAATTTTTAAGTTGGTTTCCTTGTGATTGCAACTACAAGGTATGGATTTGTGTTTCTTTTTGTTGAATACTAAGAGCAATTATTTTCATGCATAGTTTCATGTCTTGAAATGAATAAATATAATGAAAATATCTTAATATTATCCATATTCAATAATGATAAGGTTTGTCAAAATATCTTAACCATATCCAAAATCAATAATGGCCTTTTAAATATTTTTATCTTTCAATTTAAAAACCAATCCAATTTTAAAAACCAATCCAACCAAAATATAATTATTAACTTAATATTATTATGTCCTAAGTCATAAGTGATCCTTAACACATTTATAATACTAACTAAAACAAACATGCTCTTCCTTATATATGGTTTTAATGAATAAAAAATGTAATAATAAATAATTTTCAAACCTAATGTTTATTTTATTTCTAGCATTAAATGCAGTGTAAGTGTAACTAAAGCTACGGGTATCAAGTTTTAGATTTTGCCCCATTTTTTAGTGAATTGGCACTGACATATTGAGGGGACGGAAGGAAAAATTTAATGTTTGTCCAACACGTCATCCATGGGATTAATGGAAGTTACTAAAATACATATGTGATTGTTTTCTTCATTTTTCTAGTCATTTATGCAAGCTATTGGTAGAAGTGAAGCTTCTGGTCCAATATAGATACCTACAGTTCATTACACTATATATTATTCAAATAAGTTTGGTATAAAAGAACATGGGAAAACCATAATATGCTTATGTATCTCTATAATAGAGTTTACAAATTTTATATACATGTTATCTTAATAAAAAAAGAAACAAAAATACATAAATTACCACTTCATCACTTATATACTCTACATTAACTTCAATAAGCTGTCTCAAAACCCTAATAAAATAAATTTAAAAAACAATCACAAATTTTTTTGTCCTTCATCTATCAACCTCAGATTTTAGATGCCTAAATTTCAAATTTTAACATGCCAATTTTATTCATTTTGTTCTTGATAATTGTTATTTGCATTCTCTTCAAAATTTATTAGACCTAGATTTAGTATTATAGAACTATAGTGTGTTTGAAGATTTATTAGTCAATCCTCTTCATTTAGATGTTGACTAACAAATTTGTAGATATCTATTAAATGGAAAATTGAGGAAATTATATCTAGTTGTATATAGCCTCAAGCTAGTCTCTAATTTTTATCAAGCTTATTTTTTAACTTTGACTTTAAAAATGACAATGCACTAAAACTCATCTCATATTCCATTGATCCCAAAATCATTGTTTGACATAAATTAGTAAGGTTGAAATATTACAAGATACCATCTCATAGTATTTCTTTAAAATGTAAAGTAGTCCATAGTCTAGTGATAGAGCCATATTCAAAATCATGGTCCAAAACTTCTTACGGCAAATAGAATAAACTATTTCATTAGCTTTGGAAAATCTAAAATGCCTTTAGTTTGTTCACCATTCAATTCTACAATCTTGTAGAAGTGTTGGGCCAGGGTTTTCATTTTATTCTAAAAATATGATGAGCTAACATTTTTCCAATATTAAGAGTATATCATAGGCATGGATTCTAGTAGTTCATCCAAAGGAAAATGATATCTAATCTTTGAAGAGAAACATTTTTCAATTTCCTTCAAGGTGTAATTTTTAGAGGATACAACCTCAAGGAATTGATCCCTTATAACAAGAACTTATTTGAGTTTATGTGAGTTGTGGTCTGTATTCAATTCATACTATGTTTTACACATGATCTTACCATATGTACTATGAAAAAAGAGTCCTAGAGTCTCATGATCATATTGTATTTTGTTTTTAAATGTTTAAGGTAATACTTATATTTTGATTGGCATGGTTTGTTAATTAAAATAAAAAAATATTCAAAAGGCCAATATGGATGTTGTTAAGACATTTTGGCAGACATTATTATATAGTTTATAATTTTAAAACTATGAAAATGTTTTGAATTTTTTTTAGCTATGTCATCCTCATTTTTCATAGTTGTCTTGCCATATTTATTTTAAAAAAACAAGAAATTTATTTCCTCTAAGAAATAATGGCATGCATGATACTTCTTTTAAACAATGCACAAGAAATAAATTGAATAAACATAATAGAGCCTCATGACCATACTACATTTTAAAAAAAATAAATTTAAGGGAATAATTATATTCTAATTGAAATTGTTTGTTAATTGAAATAAAAAATATTTGAAAATCCATTATTGATTATGGATATGGTTAAGACATTTTGGTAGACCTTATCATTATTGATTATGGTTATGGTTAAGACATTTAAAAGATAGAGTTTTGAGTAAATATCTTTAAATAAATGCTTTTAAAGGAAGTTATCATTATATTTTTTTTATACTTGATTTATTATATTATTTGGTTAGTATTTACCACATACTTATTTAAAAAAAAAATTGATTTCCTTTAAGAAATAATGTCATGCAAGATAGTTCTTTTAAACAATGCACAAAGAACAAACTAAATAAATGCATTAAAGATTCATGATCATACTATATTTTATTTTTAAATGTTTAAGGTAATAATTATATTATGGTTGTCATGGTTTGTTAATTGAAATAAAAAAATATTTGAAAGGCAAATATGGATGTGGTCAAGACATTTTGATAGACCTTATTATATATTTTATAATTTTAAAACTATGAAAATATTTTGAATATTTTTTAGTTATATCATCCTCACTTTTCATAGTTGTCTTTCCCTATGGCCCCATAGTTGGTTTATACTCTATACTCTAACTGTTTATTACAATTTTTATTACACTCAGTTTACTATATTATCTAGTTGGTCTTTTGAGAGACTTAAATAAGTATATAATCAATTTATACTTAGTCATATGGCCATCAAATTTAGCACTTAAAAAATATATTTAATATTTAAAAAGACTAACAAATTTAATTGTTAAAAATAAGGAACTATAAATAAGATCTTGAATTTAGAATTCTCATCCTCTAACCTATTTCTCCATTGGTTTTTTAATTAACATAAATTACCTCCTATAAAATAAATCTATATACATGTTTCAAATTTATTAAAACCCTAAAACCTAAATTCATATAACTTAATTTCTATTAAATTTTTATTCCTTTGTGGTTGTGGGAATCACAAAGCAAGTGGAAATTACAAGAGGAGGCCAAGGAAGAGTCTAAGTATCCAATAATTAAGTACAATCCAAGTCATAAATACAAGCCCTACATGTCATGTGAGTCATGAAGTGAGTGATAATTGCAAGAAGAGGTTAATAAGGAGTCTAAATAGCCAACAATGAAGTATAATCCAAGTAATAAATACAAACCCTACATGTTATGGGAATCATGAAATGAGAAACCAATTGAAAAAGGAGGCCAAGGAGGAGTCTAAGAAACCAACAATGAAGTAAAATCTAAGTAAGAAATATAAGTCATACATATTTTCAAATGTTTTCACACTTTGAATGAATTATACCTATCTTTTAAGGGATTCAAACTATTACCATGTTATTTTTTCATCAAATCTTTTCTCTCAGTGTGAAAACACTTTTTTATATTATATCAAAAACCTTAATATTAGACACACTTTGGTTATCACATAATATTATTTTTTAATGATGAGATTAGGAAGATATTTACATTTTATTGGGATTGTTTTCTTAGTAAATAGATCAACAAGACCTAAAAAATATTGTGAATGTGTGTTTGGGCATTGATGTGGCAATGACTTTTTTTAGAGTAACACATACTTGCTTAAGGTTTTGATTTGGGATGGGTATATAGCAATTATTATTCATGTTGTCTCTCATGTCTTCCTTGCTTGGATTTATTCATTTAGGCAAGTGTTTGAAATGGTTGGATTTTCCCTAGTTTCATAGGACAAATCAAAATAGATGCTATAAAAAACATAGGGTATCCATTGATCATAATCATTATTCCACCTCAAGCATATTACCCTATGAATATGTTTGGGTAAAGGGGTTTAACTTGGATTTTTGACCATTATTTCTTGATTTGAATATGATTCTTGATTCACTAATGATTTATATGTTTTTTGAAAGAGCTAATAGAAATTTTCAATCAATTTAATCTGGTATGGTGATTTTACCAAATATTTTCCAATGGAATTATACCTAAACTCTAGGATTCACCATGATTTTATAGTAAGATTTTAGGGGTCTATTCTTAAAATTATCCTTGGATGTTGGATTTTATGATATATGGTTAGGTTAAATGGGTTAATAGATGATTGAATAGTGGATATAAACTTAATGATTAGATAATTAGGCAATTGATAGAGGATAGGATAAAGGATGAGTGTAGTCTATTATCAAGCCATCATTGTTGTGACAAATCCCATCACATTCTAAATAGTTTTATGTAAATATAGCACTAAGTAGTATGCCCCATGATATAAATATGACCAAGAGGATGTTGTGCCAAAGTGTATTATTATAAAAGGTGAAATTAGTGGACTCTACATCATCGAGGGAACCTAAAAGCATCATTGTAACTTTTGATGTCATCATAACATACTCATTCATTTCCCATTAGAAAATAGAGACTTGATGTAACAATTAATAAAATATTAATCAAATAAAATAAATAAAGAGAAGGAAACAAACATATACAGATATATACATGACAAAATTTATTCAAACAAGTCAAATAACAAAGAATAGACAAGTAACCCACATAAGTATCTACATGTAGTGTCACCATGTCTTATGTAATTATCTTGATGAGAGTTGATCAGATTTTTGATTAGGTGATGAGTTGGAATAAGTTGGTTGTGATGATGTGAATTTGTATTGAGGTTAAGAAGTTAGACAAGATATATAATTGGAGTATAATAGTGAATTGGATTATAATAAGGTTAAGGATAAAGACTTGGGTGCAAATATTAGGATATAGGACAAGACAAGATGAAAAAATGATAAGACCACTAGGAAATATGACAAGACAATATGATAATATGGATAATAAATTAGATAGGACAACTAGATATTTAAGACATAGGACAATATGATATATGAAAAGATAATTGAGATGCTTTGGGGTTTTTTAGATTTTATAATTTTTAGGGTTTTTTTGGGATATGTATGCACACTATACAAAGGGGGTTACTATAAAAGGGAACACCAAACCTATCAACCAAGATGAGGATAAAAATAATGAAAAATAGACATGGAAATGCTCAAAGACATTTATGGATGAGTAAGAATGGACTAGGGATTGACAATGATCACTTCATGAAGGAACCAACTATCTAGTTTCTAGAGTTTCCATTGGAGGATATGCCAAGATGATTCTAAATTTTTTCTCAAGATATCTTCCACTCCTTTACAAAGGTCAAAACCATAATAATGTATGGACATAATAAGATACACAATATGATGGAAGATGATGGGTATAAATAATAGACAGGGGGTAATATTGATAAGGATGACATGGAAAAATTGATAAGGGATGGATTTTACCCCTAAGTGTTGAGGTATAATGTAGATGATAGATTATTTTACCATGATGTTGAAAATTAGTTTTCATCATGGTACTTGCCCAAGGAGTTAGAAGACTAGTTTTTACCATTGGATGAATGATTTATATATATATATATATATATATATATATATATATATATATATATATATATATATATATATCTGTGTGTGTGTGTGTATTATTTTCTTTTTTTTGGCATCTTAATGTATTGGATATGAGTATGACATGCAGTAATGCTGATACTTTCTTGAGCTTCAGCCAACACTTGTTCTAGATATATGTGATATTAGGATCATGTTGAAGATGCTAGATGTATTACTATCCTTGTGACCTTTGTTGACTCTTTATTGAGACACATATAGAAATATATACCAAGTGTATTCGTCACCCCTATGAGAGATAATGATACCTAGTATAGTGAGGTGAAATATGGATGGGTTTAGGGTTTAGATTTGATGGTGGAATGTAGGACTTGATTAGATGATAAGGTCATGATAGGAAGGTGTGATGAGAGTTTGAGGGTTAAGACTAGTAGTCTCACACATCATTTGAGATGTTGGACATTTTGTATTTGATTGGTGCCATATGATAAAATATTTCAAGAGATCCAAGATACTTTGAATTTGTGGTTTATATTTAATCTAATTATTTGAGGGATTATCATCCATATTTATAGTGATTTTGACATTATTTTGATTTGTTAATTTGATTGTATTTTGACTAACCCATGATGCTTGACTTTGGGATTCACTAGAGGAGATTTATCTTTGACTTGATAGATGATGATTATTTTGACTTTGATGCACCCATATTTCCTTAAAGAGGGTTTCACTAGGGGAAGACACTTTTTGATTAGGCTGATGTTTTGAGTTTTTTTATTTTGAATTTCTAGATAAAAGGTGATTTGATCATCATTATGAATTTTTAAATATGGTCTTGGACCTTTGTATTTTTGGAACATATTATGTTTCTTGATGCAGGGTCTAATGATGTATGTTAATGTTCATCCCTATAGAGGGATGTGATTAAATGATCATTGTCAAGAAGAAAAGGATCTATGATGGATGAAGGTGGGGGAGATGGTAGGATGAGGTTGATGAGTTGTGATGGCACAACATGGTCTTTATAGGGGTTCATAGGAGACCCAATTTCAACATTAGAGAAAATCTCCTCAAGATTAGTAAAAAGATCACTATGACTAGATATAAAACATGCATTCAATGTGGGATTAGATCCACTTTGACCATATTTAATAGCTATATCTTGTAAAAAATCTATTATTACTTCATCATCGTGATTGGGATAAAAATAGATGCCTTGAAATTGGTTGACATCCAAATTAGAGGTATCTTCAAAAAGGTAGGCATAGTCTTCATCTACTACAATATCTTTGAGGGATGATGTTTATGATGAGGAATATGATTTGGATATTGGTGTTGAACATGATCCTAAAGTAGATAAGACTAGTGTTGGATCCAATACTAACTCTGATGTATAATATGAAGTGGTGTTAGTAAAGTATTTATTGTTTTCAAGTGACCTATCTAAATGGGGTCTTTAATGTGATGGGGAGATGATGGATTTGACAAAGATAGGCCCTTGTAATAAAGTATTATTAGAGATGGAATTACTAGGCTCATGACAAATGGACTCATCGTCAATGGAGGTTTTATAAAATATAGGTTGACCATGGAAATTGGACTCATTGTCTTGACCTTAGATTGGATAAGGGAAGGTCTTGATCATGATAAAAAAAGAGTCTTGACATACCTCTTTTTGTTCACCCTTGGATGTTGATTCATATAATTCATTCTCAATTTCAATGTCACCATGGTCAATGAGGTCTTAGACATAATTTTGAAAATTATGACATTGATTTATGGTATGCCCTTAGGTTCAATTATATATACAATAGTGGTTGAATTTATACCATGAGGGCCTAGGCTTGGCAAGATCAAAATGTCATATGGGTGGATAAAACCTCATTTATGTAGCAAGAAATTTGTGAAAGAGGCATTATAAAGATTTATGAAGAGGAGTATAGGGTCTCTCTTCACTTCAAGACTTGGATGTGGAAGCATTGGAATTTATATTATATGGGTGTTAATGTTGTTAGGTGGGTGGATTAGTAGTAGATGAGGTAACTAGGATTAGATTTTTTTTGCTAATAGAGTAAGGGATAGATGACTAGATATGATTGGTAGACAAAGAGATTAATTGTGATAGGTTGGGATAGGGGTTAGGAGTAGATTGATGTGGATGGGTGTAAGCTAGAGGTAATTTTATGTGGATAGAGTCAAAGTATATAAGACATGGAGTGCTCATCTCGAGGAGGCAAGAAAGGTGTACATCCCTATTGTCCATGAGGAATTACTTAATCATGGTATTGACAAAATCTATTTTGGATGCCATGGAATGAAGATGGGAGAAAGTATGGATGATGTGGGTCATTGGCCCCAATCAAAAGGTACAAGGGATTAAATTGAAGATTGAGTGATGAAGATGGGATGTGTGGAAAAAATTTATATAGAGGCTTACTTTAGTTTGATCTCAATTTTGACTAGATGTTTATCTTGATGTGATGTTAAATGAGGTAAGATAAGATCAAGTAGACCAAATTAAGATGTGACCTAGACTTTGATGGTTTTGAATGGATTTGAATATGTGAGCTAAGATAAGCTCTAAGGTTTGAATAGTGGATAGATTGGCCCAAGAGACATGATTTTGACATAAGAATGACTAGATTAAGAATAACTCAAGGTTAATATGATTTGACTTGATTAGGATGAGATTATTTAATTGATAGGTTTATAAGATTGTGATTATGACTCAAACTTGATTAGGTACAAACAAGGTTAGAATAAGGACCCTAATGTGGAAAGAGTTGTTTTCCAATGTGGATGAGGACTAACATATGAATACAAACTTGATGAGATGACTAGTATAGATACAGGAGGATAAGGTAAGGATGGGTTGGACAATGCTTATGATCATAGGAATCAAAGAAGAGAGGTTAGTATAGTATTATTTCAAGTAATTAAAACTCAAATAAAAACACACTAACACTTACACTCCTAGCCCATATCTTGGGGAGAAATTAGTAACAAAAGATAAAATGAAAGCACAACTAAAACATAAATGACACAAATCCTTTACCTTCTTTGTGAGCTCCAAATGCTTTGTTGAGTAGCTTGCTTAGCTTGTGCATCAAAAAGTATTTGGTAAATTAATCTTGTTGGATCCTTATCTCCTTGGTACCATGTGGATTTGATGTGGCTTCATGTTGATTTAGATCAAGGTTTTGGCATTATAACACTACTAGAAAAGCTTGTCTCTCTCCAAATTAGCATTATAACTCTAGATTATGAGGGTTTCTTAAAGATATTTGTGCATAATAACTTTACACCAAAAAAACTTAGGATTCAATAGGCAAGGCATTGTATTTATAGCTTAAGTATTTAAATCTCACCCAAGGTGAGTTAAGGTGGAGTTAAGGCTTGGAATGGGTTCAAAACTAACCTAGGTGAGTCAAATGTAACCCCAATAGAGTTAATAGTTATCAATTAATTATGATTTGTAATTACTAGACATGACTCTCTAGAATAGATATTTTAGGATATTTTCAAAGAGCTTGATAACTCACAAAGGCAATGATGAAAGGCTAGGATATTTTTAATTTCCTTTTTTAGATATTCATTAATTTCAAATGGATAGTTTAACTAGGCATTTAATATTGTTTAGTTTGTTAATTAATTTTGATTAGCCTTTTAGAATTTCCAAGTTTTGATTTAAGTGTGCAAGTGCCCCACTTAATAGGTCCATGAGCCAAATTGACTATTGTGATGCTACAAGGTGATTAGGGATGAATCTATGAGAGGTTATTGTTGTATATGATGGAATACCCCAATTAGGGATGTATCAACATGATTATGATCTTTGATGAATGATGTGCAAGAAAATTGTGGATGTTTAGTGATTCTTAGGATTAATTTGCAATGGTTGGTAGGACTCAGTTTGAAGTCTGATCAAAAGCCAGTTGTGGCTAGTTTTAGGTGTCTATAGTTTACCCCTATTTGGGAAGGTGTTTCAAGATTTAAGCACAATAATGTATTCTCAAAGAATTAAAATGTCTTGTATGCCTATTACTTCAAAAGCATTGGATAAAATGTAGGTTCCCCCTTGAGGGATCATTTTGTAAAATGGTTGGTGATTAGTCCCTCTAAAGGAGGAAATAATGGGACCAAAAAGATGAAATGAGGTGGAAAAGACTAATTTGAGCATAGGAACGGGTAAGATAAAATAAGAATGAAATTAACCCATGGGTGAGTTTAATCCAATCAAGAACATGATTCAACACATTGATTTAAAAAGTATTAATTTTCCCAAAGGTAGATATAATCATTAATAAAGGTTAAAACACTAATTTGTGCAAAGGTGGTTATAATCAGTGGAATAATAACATACCCTAGTTAGGGTAGATGAGTCAAAATAATGATTTTCCCACATGTAGTTATAATAATTAAGATGTCCTAGATTGAAAAATGATATTTGATTATGCCCCAGTAGGGAAGATTGACAAGCATAACTCAAGGATATTAATTGTTTCACAAATTAAAGATGAGTAGGTGTAAATGTAGATAAAATGGTCTAATGACTAAAGGAGCCACAAATAACTAGACATATGAGGATGCATAAAGTGATGAATAAAATAATAAGAATTGATTAATGGAAATGATTTAGTTGTACCTAATAATGTAGAGATGTGTATCCTTGTTAGCATTGATATAACCAGAATGTTTAATACATTGATATGATCAAGGCCTATGGGAGGATTTTCTAAGGTTAGCAAAGAGAATTTTATGTGGATATATTTATTGTAAGACATATTGAGCTGATTTTTATTTTATCATGTGATGGTAAGCACCATGATAACTTGGTTGAAATATGCATAAAGACTGAATCCTGATCCAATAAATAATAAAAAAATAATGCACCAATGATAAAAATCAAGATAAAAATGTTGGAATATGAATATGGATAAAATCAATAATAATGTAAAAGGAATTACCCAATGAACACATATAGATTGAGTTGAGGAAAAAAAAAATGAAATCAAACAATAACTAAGAAAATAAACACATAGAAAAACCTGAAAAGAAAAGAAACAAAAAGCCTATTGTCATCAACCAAGTTAAATTATACATTTCAAGGATCAATGGAGTGATAAATGGGTGGTACCCCCAAATAAGGATACATACAAAGGGAAAGCCACACCCCTAATGGTAGTGGAAGGGTTAAAACCAATAATTGATTTGCCCCAATAGGGTAGATCGAGGATGACTAACTAGTTTTAAATAGGATAAATGCTTTTATATTTTTGACATTTTTGAATGTTTTTAGAATTTTTAGGTATATTAAATCATTAGATATTGACAAGGTACCACTCATAAAATAGAGAGAGTATTGGCTTAGGTTACTCATAAAATGGTGAAAGCGTATGGAAAAAGGGGGACTACGCTAACCATAATGTGAATCAAGAATGATCTGAATAGTCCCATTAAGACCTCAAGTGATAGTAGTTCCACCAACACAAAAGGAGGGGAGAACTGATTAGGTCACAACAAGTTCTCAAATTGAGGGAAATGACCAGGCAAATGAGAATAGTAATAACAAGATGATGCGATAATGAATGGTAAAGGTGTTATTCCTAATTTTACCATAGGAAGTTATAATTAGGAGAAAATTACATAGGTATATGATAATAATTTACCCATAGGTGGTTATAATTAGTAATATAAGGTGAAATACTAATTTCCATAGGCAATTATAATCAGTGGCATTGATCAAAGTTAAATGAAAGATAACTTGATAAATCCACTGTTATACTACTTTTATAGACTATTATTTAAACACAAAACTATAAAAATAATTAAATTAGATAAAAATACCCTCATATAAGGTGAGGGTAGAACCAAAATAACTAAGATAAAAAAGGCTTGGGTAGGATAAGTCAAAACAAGATTTATTCTAATAGGGATGGCATGGTAGAATGGTATAGGGTATGACATAAATAAAAATGATAGAATGGTAATTAGATACAATGGTAATAGGGTTGAACCCTAGTGATAAGGCAAAGTAAATGGTAGTGTTTGAAACAATGATAAGAGAAATGGAAAATGGCAATGGTAAGGTAAATGGTTGATGGCAAAGGTATGGTTTTTGGCTAGGTAAGTTATGGGTTTTAGCTAGGTAAATGATTTTATTATTATTGTTGATGTGGAGATACACATCCTAATCATTATATGATACAATTATAATAATCAATCATGTATATTTATATCCCACACCTATTTTGAATAACTGATCTATCAAGAACCTGCTACAGATTTGGACAAAAATGATGTTATTTCTATTGGTGGTTGATTTTGTTTCCTTCAAATGTTGAGACAATATATTTTTATAGCCTATACAAAGGAAAGTGTGGCCATAGATGATAAATAAGGATAAATTTTGGATGATAGTCTTAATTTTTCAATGTAAAGGTGGGTGATAGTGGATTGTATAATTGTTGGGAAACAAATGAAGATCAAGATTTTTAGGCACACATAATGTTGCTAATTTTGGATCTAACATAACTTTGGATGTGGTAGGGCTGAAGAGTTTTGAATAATCTCTTGATAGGACCCCCAAAATTTTCTATTATTTGGGTATGAGAGTAGCTACCATTTGATTAGACTGTAGATTGGAAGTTATACTGATTTTGTCCTTGATAATGTCTTCATCAAGTAGTGAAGAACTATTTTGCTCCACTATTGTCACCTCAAAGAGGTTTTCACCAATGAAGTTATCTTAATTGTCCCATAGTGCCTTTGAGAAGGTTTCACTAAGAAACATTGAATTTTGAATTTGATTGTCTTCTAGAACCTTTGAAAAGGTTTCACTAGAATATGTTGAGTTTGGAATTTTATTACCCCCTAATGCCTCCAAAAATGTTTCACTAGGGAATTATTCTTATTCTACATGAATGTGGTCTTGGTCCCCCTAATATTCTATAATTGATATGTCACCATGGATGCAGTTCAATAAGGTGTGATTCTATTGGTCCCAATTGACACTTGTGGGAGGTAGAATGCCAATATAATGGCTTAGTTAGTTAGTGGTAATGGCATGTGGAATGGGAAGAGGATGCATAATCCTCATAGAATATTCTAGGAGAATTTGTGTTGAAGCTAAGGTAGTCATCCTCAAAAACCATAGAATGATCACAAATGTATTCAAATTGATCTTTGAGGCATGCATAACCAATGTTATAATTATATTGAACATATTATGATTCAAGAGTTGAGTCTGACCCAAGGGACTCTGAATCTAATGTTGAGACTAAAATTGATTGTGCTTATGATGTTAAATCTGATTTTAGTTCAAAAATGGAACTAAACTTTAATATTGATTCTTCATCTACTATGGATGTTTTTAGAATGATGTTTGGTTGAATGTTTGGTTTTGGATAATTAATGTCCTGTGATGGCATAATGGGCTCCATAGAGACTAATTTGTCAAAGTGAGATTCCTCAATGAGTGGAAAAAGTTCAAGAGACAACTCCTCAAATATTGTCTTGTCAAAGGGAGGCTATTTAAAAATAATCATATGGTCGAGGTAATGATTTGCCTAAAGGCAATTATAATCATTAAGAAGTGACTCAATAAAGATTGGCTTGTTAGAGTGAGAATCCTTGACAATAGGAATAGTAATAAGAGGTGATTCATCATAGGTTAACTTGTCAAAAATAGGTGTTTTAACAAAAACATTGTGGTTTGGTTAGTTTTCTTAGCCTTGGATTATAAGTAGTTGTGAAATACTAGTTTTGAATATATCTTGGTCTTCAAATGATTGGCTCAGTTGTGGATAGATGATTAGAATGGGTTTTATATAGTGGGGAATGGTTGGAAATGTATGGTGGTTGGAAAATTTTAGGCTTAATAAAGGTTGGTATATAGCCTATATAGTAACTATGATCTACTAAGTCAAAATTACACAACTTTGTTTGGATAATGAGCTACCATATATGGAAGGGATTGAAATGGTAATGGTAGGAAATTTTAAAGCTTGGTTGATCACACAAGCTAAAGGATGAGGTCCTAGAATGGTAATTTTAGAACATTTTGAAGCTTGGTTACTTACACAAGATAAATGATGAGGTCTTGGAATTGTAATCCTTGGATGTTGTGGAGCTTGGTGGCTTGCATAATCCAAAGGAGGGTTAATGGTATAGGTGGGGGAGTGGACACTATGATCAATGAGAGGGAAAATATCGTGCATCATCCAACTTGAAAAATGTATCACCGAATATGATGTTTGTATTTATTCCCTAAATTGAGTATTATAAAGAGGATATGGATCTGTCTCATAAACCACTTCTTCACCACAGGGATCTTGAAAAAAGTCAAGTTTTATGGCCATTATATCATAAATTGGATCATACATGTATCCATTATGAGTGTAATAAGACATATTTTCATCAATTATGAATGTTCACAGAAGGCCTAGAGTTCTACAAAATCTAAAAATAAATGTCCAAAGGACAAATGGTCCAAACATAGTCTAACTTAGTCGATGGGTGGAGCTATGTCTCTAAAATAGTCTATGCTAAAACTTGGTATAAAATAGTCTAATGTCATATGTCTTAAGAAAATGGTCAAGTGGATGAATAAAAATTAGAATGCCAAACTCTAGGTACAAAGTGTTTCAAAAAAGTCTAATCTAAGAAAATAAAAGTGGATAGGTATATTGGCCAAATGTGACATAAAATCTAGGCTCAAAACATGCATGCGATAGGTATTTTGGCAAAATAAGGCACAAAATCTAGACTTTAACCAAGGTATGATTTAATTGAACAAATATAAAACACTTTGGCATAGACTAGGCTTTCAACTTTAGACATGAACTTGGTCAATTGACATAAGGCATGAAATAAAAGGCATATGGAGATAGGCTATTTCTCCAAAATCTAAGCACAAAAAATAATTTTTCAAATTGGGTAAATAATTAACCTAAGTTGTACAACCCAAAAAAGAAAGATCAGTGTCTAGGCTAAATCTACACAAGGCATAGGAAAAAATCAATCAATGTTTGGAGTTGAACTTGTCAAGGTTAATTAAAAAATCAACTTAGAAAAATGGGATTGTTTGATCAACCAAAAAGATAGATAAAATTAAATGGCATAACAAAACTAGACAAATATCCAAAAGGCACATATGGATTGGTTTTTAAAATTAGAATCTTAGACATAAGGCAAACAAGACTTGAAATAATTTGAGGAGTGTAATGATGTTATCACACTCTAAAGATGTAATAATTTATTGTTTCAAGACTCAAATGTAAAAATGTTTGAAATTAATTGGTCAATGTAACATTACCCTTTTAAATCAAATGACACACATATAAAGATTTACTAAAGTACTAAGTCAAAGGCACAATGTCAAATGGGTGGTGTAATGCCCCCTCAAACAAAAGAGTGATGTATGAACAAGACTCATTTTGACATGGTAAGAAAAATAAAAATAGATATTTTAGACTCAAAAACCATGAAATAAAAGGATAAAATGACACAAACACCTATGTGTAATGTCTTAGATCCTAAGTTGACAAGGTTACATAGTATTGCCAAATTATATTAATATACTTGTTCTTGGGAGCCAAATTTAAAAGTGCATGAAAAGTAGAGATTTTAGGCCCCATTTTCTCTTGATTGTTTTTACTATGAAATGGAACTTTGGGATACTCAACCTACATCAACAATATGTTCATGGCAAGTGGGGTTGTTCTAATCTCTCAATTTTCATGCATTTCTAGATGGTCCCAAGTGTGGCTAACACAAGAGATGCTTAGGTCATTTGGATCTACATCAACCAAATTTTTGTGATAAGGTATTATCCTTTTCAAAACCACCACATCTATCTCTTGTTTAGTGTAGTGCAATGTTTGAGTTGCCCCTATGGTTCAAGGCAATATCTAACAAATGGAGCTTGTTTTACTGCTCAAACAAGCAGCTCAATAAGTTGAACTCAATTTTTATACCCCACCATAGAGTGAAATTTAAATTATTCTAGGATATTAATTCTTGGGTCAACACTTCCCTAGATAACTCATGAGGAGGTGATGAAATCCCACTTACAAGCTAAAAATACATGAAAATAAATGAAAAGTGAAAATATTTTAGGGTCATGTTTAGATCACCCAAACCATATGGATTTGAGGAGATCCTTAATGACTTTATTTTCACACTTTTGGAATAAAAGTGATCAAGGTAATGAATGAGCACTTTTGGTCACTTCAGTTCCATAAAGGGGTGGGGTAGGGCATAAACGCATTGATCATTTTATGAAAATAAATAACTTTGAAAGAAAAAGCATAAGATAAACACTCTTAAGAGTATGTATCTAAGTGTGATAATTTATTTTATTTCACCAAAGTGAAATGTTTATGAAATTTAGACCTTTATCATTAATTGAAAAACTTGTAAAAACATTCACAAACAACTAAGTATAAAAATAGAGATATTCATGAAGAAAAATGGGTAATCCTTAAGAGTAACAATACTTAAGGAATAGATAACCAAAAGGAAAAAATGGCTCCTGCGTGAGCGCAATTTCAAAATTTGAAGCCGAAGGTCATAGATCCGGAAGCTGGTGTGGCTCTTACTATGGGTGGGGCTTCCTCTACATATGGGGGTAGGGCTCTAGCTGCCCCTAATGTGAGTTCTTCTACGGGTGGGGGTTCTATTCCTACCTCATGTCTGGTTAATGGATCTCTTGTTCTTGGTTCAGGTTTTGGTTCTGGGGGAAGGACCTTTGCTGACGTGGCTAATTTTGAAGCTAGATTACATGACACTCATCCTCATGCATCATCTGGGCCATCTCATGTTTTGCCTATAAGTGCTTTAAAACCCATTAGGGTAACTCTAGATCCTAAATCAGTTGAAGACATTTTCCATATGGTAGAATAGCTTTCCTCTCTTGCTGCTAACTTTCGATTCCATGGCTTTTGGCCCTCTCTTGTAGATCTAAATGGATGGATCTCCAAGAATTGGATGCCGCTTATTGAAAATAATGTCCAAATCTTCCCATTTGCTAAAGGTTTTTTTATAGGAAAGTTCCTCTGCTCCAATGATAGGAAGATTATTTTGTGCCACAATAATTTTTCTTGGCAGGGCAGATATCCTCTTATGGCCAAACCATGGCATATGGATTTTGATCCTCTCTCAGAATCCTTTAACAAGTTCCCTATCTAGGTTCGGCTCCCTAATCTTCCAATACATCTATGGCATGATTTCATTTTTGAAACTATTGGAAATGCTATTGGAGATTTCTTATTTGTGGATGCAGACACTTCAGATAGGCTCCATTCGATCTGTGCACACTTTCTGGTAGATTTGGATGTTTCTAAGGGCCTTCCTGAGGTGATTTGATTAGATTCCCCAAGGGGTACTTGGACATAAATGTTGGATTTTGAGGGTATCCCTTTTCCTTGCAGGAAGTGTCACCTGACGGGTCATATAGCTGCTTGTTGTGCTGCTAGGAAATCCAAATCTAGATGACCACCTTCATAGTGGTCTGAGGCTTCCTCTGAGCATTACATGGTTAAACAACCCTTGGAAGCTCCAGTTATTCCTAAGACTGAGGATAGTGGTCATTCAGAGCCAGTGGTTGTGGAGGATTCTGTGGCAAAACATTCCTTTGAAGCCCCTATGGAGGCTGTGGTTAGTGATCATTCTGAGCCAGTGGTTGAGATCACATTGGTCTCTTCCCTTATTACGGAGGATCCTCCTAAGAGCTAGACTTTTTCTGATTCTCACAAGGAGTTTTTAGTGGAGACCGTGTCCCCTGGGTTCCTTGGATCATTGTCTTCTGAGGCATGGGTTGCTGAGGTAGAAAAATTAGAGGATGGATGGATAGCAGTTAAGAGGAAGAAGTGTAAGCCTTTGGTCCCCCCTCTAGATAAGAATCTTTAGTCGTGTAAAAAAAAACCTCAATTCAAAAGGAAAATCTAATGTTCCCTTTTGCTGACTGGTTTTTTGGGTTGGTAAACTGGTTGCTTTACTGGTTTGCAGGTTACTAGATTGGGAGGTCTGTTAACTTTCCTTCCAGTGTTTTGATGGCTATTTAATCTAGTCATATCTGTTGGTAACAGGTCTTTGGAAAACCTGGTTTGGTTGTTTTACTAGTTTTAGGTTCTTTTAACCTAGTTGTGCTTTATGGTTTATCTTTCTTTTTGATGTAAAGGGTTTTGGGGCCCCTTCAAAACCTACTTTTACCTTAATCTAAAACTAAGCATAAAAATAACTAAGTTCCTTTTAAACACCAAAGACAAAGTGTGCAAGATTTAAACATTTTAAAATTTTATCTTTCCCATCTTAGGACCTATAATTTTTAGAGGATTTTTGCCTACTTATAAGCTCAAAAATGAGTGAGAAAATAAGATTTCATATTTTTCCCTTGGGTTTCTCTATTTGTTTGTCTTAGAGATTGATGTCAATCCACACAGGGATCAATGTTAGTTTATAAAAATTGGCATCAGTCAGTTATAAAAGGATTGACATCAGTTGACATAGATCAACATTTATTTCCTAAAAAAAAAAGAATATGGAATTTCAAAAAAATATGGTTATCAAGATGAGCATAAAACCAACAAACAACACTAGATCCTGCAAGCAAATGGTCAGTAAAACAACATTCAGGCTCTTAGAAACAAAATGAAAACTAGATAACTCAATAAAAAATTTAAACACATTTATTCCATGCTCTATTTTTTACATAAAGGTCAATGTTAGTTTTGATAGGATCAACATCAATCAGAGGGAATTGACATCGGTCTTTGTGTAATATGTGTATCACTAAAAAAATAAAATATGTGAAAAACAAAGCTAAAACTTGAATTTTGAAGATTGTTAGGCATTCATTAATAAAAATAATAGTTGCATATTAATCCCCTTGCTTATATGGGATGCTTTAAGTCCCATTGATAATTCCATTTATGATCATAGGAATCTAAGAAGGGAGGTTAGTATATTTCTAGTTTAAGTAATAAAAACACACTAACACTTACACTCCTAGCCTAGAACTTGGGGGGCACTTAGTAATAAAAGACTAAATGAAAGTAAAACTAAAACATAAAAGACACAAAACCTTTGCCTTATTTTAGAGCTCTAAATACATTTTTGAGTGGCTTGCTCAGCTTGTGAATTAAGAAGTATTTGGAAAATGAAGCTTGTTATCTCCTTCTCTCCTTGGCAACATGTGGATTTCATGTGGCTTGATATTTCTTTATCTCAAGGGTTTGGCATTATAACACTACATTCAAATCTTGTCTCTCTATAATTTAGCATTATAAATTTGGCTTATGAGAGCTTCTCAATGATATTTGTGCATAATAACTTTACACTAAAATAGCTTAGGATTCAATAGGCAAGGCAAAATATTTATAGCCTAAGGATTTAACTCTCACCCAAGGTGAGTCAAGGTGGAGTTAAGGCTTGGAATGGGTTCAAACCTAACCTAGGTGAGTCAAATACAACTCAAATAGAGTTAATAGTTTTAATGTAATTATGATTTGTAATTACTAGGCATGACTCTCCAAAATAGATATTTTATGATATTTTCAAAGAGCTTGACAACTCATAAAGGCAAGGATGAAAGGCTAGGATATTTTGAATTTTTAAATTTCCTTTTTTAGATATTCATTAATTTCAAATGGATAATTCAACTAGGAATTTAATATTATTTAGTTTATTAATTAATTTTGATTAGCATTTTAGCATTTTAGCATTTCTAAGATTTGATTTAAGCATGCAAGTTTCTCACTTAATAAGTTCATAGGTCAAATTGACTATTGTGATTCCACAAAGTGATTAGGGATGAATTCATGAGAGGGTATTGTTGCATACAATGGAATAACCCAATTAGGTATGTCTCAACATGACTCTTAGCTTTGATGAATGATTCTTAATAAAATTTGGGTTGTGCAGTGATTCCTAGGTTTAATTTGCAATGATTGGTAGGAATTAGTCTAAAGTCTAGTTGAAATCTAGTTGTGGCTAGTTTTAGGTGTCTACAATGCTTATGTTAGGTTACAAGGACTAAAGTGGTGGATAAGGTGATTAGGATATATAAAGTCAAGTCAAGTGACATGGTTAAGAGAAGGTGAGAAATATGTTTGGACTAGAACCTGAAGAATAATATATACAAGGTTTAAGACAAAGGTATGACTATGGTGTGACTAGGTCAAAAGGTGATTAGAATTAGGCATAATGGTGATATGATAAGGTCTAGGATAAGAGTTGATGATGATTTCCAAGATTAGGTAGTGATTGAAGAATGAATCATGGTGGACCTAAGTTTTATATTTAACTAGGGGGGATAATATTTTGTCTATTTAGTTTAAGGGATGTAAACAACATAAGCATCCACAAGACATAAGAAAATAAGAAGGGCACAAAACTATAATTATTGACTAAATCAAGAGTGTGATCAATGACTGCACCATCTAATGGATTCCTAGGTAAGGCTATAGTTTAGTAACCCATTACATAATCTCCCAAACCCTCTCAAACACATTTTCCCCCGATGATAACTTTGGAAATAATACTAACTCTGACATCAAGTCACCTATTATAGTCAAAATATCCTATGTTAGAATAAACAAGCTTTCTATGGGTTCTCTTGATATATACTAGTTACATGGGGCCTAACTATGTATAGGGTATTTTATAATTCTTGGGTTAGAGAATTAATTATTCCCTTCATGGAATACATATATAGGGTCAATCATTTGGCCTAAAGACATTTGTACCTAATTTTTAGACTCCACCAAAAAGTAAAGTGTGGTTGAATGCATGGTGATAAAATCCATGTCACCAACCCCTAAGGCTATGAAAACTGTGTGGTAATCAATTCCACATCATGTTTCCCACTAAAAAAAAATAGGAGGGTTTGCGAGTAGTTTTTGATCCTCTAAGAATCATTTCTAGGATGTAGGGAGGAGAGCATACACCACTATAGCCCTTGGGTAACACTCAAGCAAGAAAACATATTTATTTTACAATTAATTAAGTGTGATATATAAAAAATATATATAATATGATTTTCAAATTGATAAAGTATTTGACATGTGACCTACAAATCAAGTGATTAGTAGTTTCAATTTAAAAATCTTAAGGGGTGACCTAAATAACAAGACATTAGAAAAAGACAAAATGTGTCAAAATGTGGCCTGCTAGATAAGTGGTTAGTTTAATTAATATTTATAATCAATCAAGACAAAATTGATATTAAATTTGCCCTTATAAAATACAAAACAAAATGTTACTCCAATAAGCCTTAATAAAAACACTAAAACAATCATGATTTTACACTCTACATTTTTGAATGAGTGGATGGATCTAAGGGTTTGGGGGAAGCATCCCCCAGTAGGGTCAAGGTGTTGGGATCATTTTTTATCCAAATTAATTAGTATTTTATGTTTTTATTTTTTTATTATGGGTTGGTTTCACCCATTGGTTCATTTTGTAACCAACTCTTTTCGTAATCTTTTAAGCTTACCATTGTACAAAAATAATTATTGCATTTCCCAAATATATTTTTCTATGTCTATTCCTCCATATTAAAAAGGGACATCACTGGTATCAGAGTACTAGTATTGGAGGAAAAAGATATTTGGAAAGGAGAGAAAGAGAAATACATTTTTCTCTCCTAGTTCAATAGTATGGTGATCCCATATGCAATGCATTTTTATTTTCTATATGTTAAAAGGCTCCTTACTTCCTTGATTTGATCGATTATTTATATCATTATTTTATTTTGATGTGGCTGAAATATGAACCATGTGTAAAGCACAATAATACTATACAAGAGAGTATGAGATGATGGAGAATCTAAAGACATTACGAAGAAGTCCATGCATGTAATCAAAATTATAATAATAGTCATTTTTTAAGGCACCATATTGGATGCCTCTGAATATTTTAAAGAATAAGGTTTATTATTGTTATACAGTAGCCTTAAAATTAATAATTATAGCAGAGTGAAGAAACTTGGGTATGAGATAAAGAAACAATGCATAATTTATTGTGACCAAGAACTGTGTAGTATATTTATACTAAAGGCGTCGTAGCTAGCTGCACCAATGATTTCGAGTGAGATTTGATTAATATTTTTGTGCATCTATAACTCAAACATGGATTTGACAATCATACATATCAATTTCTTAAGATAGAACCTTCAAAGTAAGTGATGCCATGTTTTATTTCTCTGATTAAGATCAAAATCTTCAATTATATATCGTAAAAGTTAACATACAATTTTTAAAGTTTTTTAATTCAATATTGACCTTTCCATAATGAAGTGGGTCCCACAAAAGGAAGATAGTGAAGTGAATTTTTTTATATAAAAAAGGAGATGGTAAATTAAATTCACATTTGATTTTTCATGTAAAATATAAATATATTTTTTGTGAAAATCAGAAAACTGAAGATTATTGCTCATTTATAAAACTTGTTGACAAGTTTACATTTGCAAGAAAGAAGTTATAATTCCTTTGGTGATATGTTTTGATCAAAATATTTTTTGATCTTATTTTTAATGTAAAGGAGTTATAAGGTTATAATAAAAATTTAAATATTAGAGAAATAAGGGTGTAATAGGAATTATAAGGTGTAATCTTTTTTTTCAAGTCCTACGAATCTCTTATAATCAAAAGCTATTTCAAAGGTAAAGGAAAAATATAGATAGTGATGTTCCCAAAATCTATCACTTGTTTTTATGGACAACATACTGACCATTTTGGTCCATAGGCCAAAATGCTCTCTTTCTTTCTTTCAAAATGTTCTGAGCAGTTGAGTTTTTCAAATATTCAAGCCTTTTTAGCTAAGGAAGTCATAGGTTCAACAAGCAGGATTTCTTCAAAGGAAGTTCAAAACACTTAAGGCTTTTCCTTAGTGTTTTGAGGATGGTTCAATGCCTAGGTTTAATCAAAATACTTAATAGTGGGCTTCAAACAATTAGAATGAACCACTATGAACCATTGAACCCTGCCTTTGCAAGGTTCAAAGGTTCAAAGAGTTCGAAGGTTCAACGGCTTCAGCGGACTTAAAGAAAAGAAGGATTCGAAGAGTTAACATTGAATCATTGAACCATTGAACCTTGAACCAAAATGGTACAAAGTTTCAAGGTTCAATAAGTTTAATAAGTTTGAAAGACTTAAAGAATAGAAGGAATCAAAGAGCAAAGATTGAACTGTTGAACCGTTGAACCTTAAACCAAAAAGAGTTTGAAAGTTCAAAGAGTTCAAAGGTTCAAAAGACTTAGACAGACTTAGAAAATTTAGAGAGTTCAAAGCTTCGAAGAAATAAAAGAAATAATAATGAATTGTTGAACCGTTGAACCTTGAACCAAAATGGTTCAAGGTTCAATGAGTTCAATAAGTTTGATAGACTTAGAGAATAAAAGGCTTCAAAGAAAGAGAATGAACCATTGAACCTTGAATCAAAATGGTTCAAAGGTTTAAAGGGTTCAAAGAGTTCAAAGTTTGAATGGATGTTTTGAGTGAGTGGATGAAGTGAAAGATTCTAGAAAGAAGTTCAAAGAAATGGTTCAACCAAAGAAGAAAAAGAAAGCGAATGCGGCCCTTCACGAAAACATTTAACCATTGAACTATTGAACCTTTGAACTAAAAGAGTTCAAGGTTCAAGGTTCAAAGAGGTTCAAAGTGACCAATGACATCCCCATGAATGTCAAATTAAGGGTAATGGAATAGCCATTGATTTTCAAAAGACTTGAGAACAAGTTCAGTGACTAGCCTAGAAAGAAGCTGAAAGACCAACAAAAAGTGAGAAGGTAGTCTTGAGAGCTTAGATCACCAAGGAAAGACAAAATGTGGCAAGGAAGGGGGAAACAACTATAGAAAATTCAAAAATATCTATAGGGGAGTTATTTCTAGTAGGTGGAATAGTCCACCAAGTAGACATTAGGGAACACAAACATTCAAGGATGTAACCTATTTTTATACATTAAGTAAAGGCAAATGGATAGCTGTGTAAGTAGCATTAAAAAGACCAGACAACCCATGCTGAGGAGGGGACATTTGAGATAATTCAAAATGCCAAATTCAAGTCTGATGACCTATTCTAACATGGCCCTTTCACAGATATTCAAGGCATTCAATTCAGCATGGGCCATTTTCATGAAAAGAAGTGCCCAAAGTCTTTCTTGGAATGATATATATTGTAAACTCCCATTTTGTATAAGGGAGATCTCTTGGTTATTGGAAGTGAAGCTCTGCCCAAATTGAAGGCAATCCTGAGACTTTGAGCTCAAACTTTTAATCATATTTTGTTAAATGAATGAGAAAGCAAGTGACCTTTTAAACTTTCTGTTGGAATAAGCTTGTGTCATCTAGGAAATTATTCTTATGTCTGTTTCCTAAATATAGTCTTGTCTATTTAATCAAACAAGTAGAACAAGTGGAAGTAAGTTGGAAGATGTCCTAAAGCCAACTATGGGAGACTTTGTGCTACCATAATTGTCTTCAATCTATGTTTTATGTAAAGAATACTAGAGAGACTTTGAGCTCTCTTTATCCTTCATTATCCTTTACTCTGTCATAGTCTTAGGTGCAGAATTTGAGCTACACTTAATCTTGCTGTGTTCCTTTGTCCTAATCAGTAGGATAGATAATGAAAGACTTTGTGCTTTTGTTGGTTTCTTATAGTTTTTATTACTACCCAAAGAGAATCCTACTATTTTTTGAATATCACTTCTGAAAGAAGAGAAGTGCCTTTTTAGTAATTACATCAGAATTCTCCTCTGTTATATGAACATCATCTCTAAAAAAAGAGAGATGGATGGTATGATTTCACTCCTGTGTGTATTTTTTGAATATATATAGTATACTATAATTTATAGGGAACCTCCCCTTGATGAGATGAGAGATTTATCTCAATTTGGATGTGGCCACCACATTTCTTTTGCTGTATAAATCTCCTCATGCTGTGGTTGATGCACCTATTTTTCCATCAGTTAGCTGGTGACAAAATATTAACCCAATAGTTTTTGGTGACTCCACTGGGGAAGAACAATAAATTTAAAGCCTTAAGCTTCAAATTGAAGTAGTTCCAGTTCTTTTCCTTATCCATTTTACACTCTGGTAGATCCACCATACAATCAAAGCCAGAGAGCTCAAGGTATTGTTGACCCTGTATTTGATCTTATGCAGCTAAATAATTTTGAGCTTTCCTATCCAAAAACTCACCTTCAGTGAACTATGAGTTTTCCTCCTACAAACATTAGGTCTCCAATACCAGGAAAATATTCTCTTTCCTCTGTTAGCAGAGATTTGTCCATACATATCCCACAGAGATTTATTATCCCTCCTTTCAACAACCATATCATGGTAGCTCAAGGCCCCTGAGGTAATACTTTTGGTCCCCTGAATCTAACCTTACCTCTACATGAGCTACCCCATATCTCAAGGAAAAATTTCCCCAAGTTTTATGGTGATGGGAAGGTTCATCCTGATGAACATATAACAGCCTTTTACATAACCTATAGTGTAATAGGCATTGAATATGAAGACATTGCATTCAGACTATTTGTGGAGACATTGCAAGGTGTTGCTATAGACTGGTTTTATCATCTACAAGCATAAATAGTAACTGACTGGAACACTCTCAAAGCCAAATTTAAAGCCAAATTCAAAATTGTAGAAGATGCACATGCCTTATTAGCTCAGCTTACACAAATGAAGAAGGAGCCTCATGAACCCATGAGAGACTTCATTGTCAAATTTGAGAAGCTAAAGAATAGGATTCCCATAATTGGTCAGCCGATGCCTAAGAATCTCAAGTGCTTCTTCATCAATTCTCAAGTTCCTGAAGTGAGTTTCTTGTTGAGGCAGGCTATCCACATAGACCTTACTGTTGCTCAAATTTTGGCCACTGAGGTTGAAGATGACCTTATCTTGGTAGAAAAGATAAGAAGAGATCCTAAAAAAGGTAAATCTTCTTCATCTTCTAAGTATTCTTCTATAGGTACCACTGATTTGATGGTGCAAAAGCTAACAAATTAATTACTAGCTCTCAAAAAGCAAATGGCACAAGGGATGTCTGCTTCTCCTTCTTATCAAGATATACCAAGGAGGACGTTTCCCAACCAATCATATTAGGGAAATGCTACCATAAATCAAGGGCAACTAAACTACCTTTCTCCCCCACCAAGGAAGCTTGCCATTAAGGCAACACCAACTAACTCAATAGTTGGTTATCTTGAAATTGAATCTAATTTTTATTTCCAAGCTGAGTTAAACCAAGAAGATGAAACTGATCTCTTTGTAGAGAACCAAGAAGAATCAACTGGCAACTCCAACATTAGTTTCCTAAATTACCAGGATGAACCCAAAAGTAAAGGTGAAGCATTTGATGGATCATACGTTGTATTTACTAGGTCCCAAAACTAGTCAGCTCAACAAGTAGATAAAAGAAAAATAGGGGAAGAATCTTGACTAGAAATTTTAATTACTAAATGAGAAACTTCACTACCTTTCCAATAAAAAAACCTAGTGATCACTAAAAAAGTAAGTACCTCATATATTCCTTCACTTTCTACTTCAAATTTGTAGACTAGTCCTACATCCACAAAAAACCAAATTAATGGACTGCCTTCCTCTATTTATAATTCATTTCAGTCATTTGATATAATTATCCATGTGAAGAAGACCAAAATTTAAATGTCTGAGGTTAAATTCTTGCAATCCAACCCTGAGCAGTTGGATAAGTTAGTTCAATACGTCAAGAATAAAACCATCCCTGTAGGACAAGAAATTTTGAAAGAAACTTGTGATCCCCCAAAGAACACACCTACCTAAAATAATATTGTGATCACTCCTCCAACCACCCTTGGAAGGACAAAACCATTTTATGTCTCCCTAATGATAACTAACCATCAGCTAAACAATTGCATTATATATTCTAGCACATCTAATAATGTCATGCCCACCAAGGTGGCAAAATCTCTTGGTCTCATGTTGACTAAGACATTTGGGAGATGTTTCTCTATGAAAAAAAATAGGTGCCTCTGTTGTGATAAATCAAAGATGCTCAATTTGCATTTGTGGCATTCCTAGATAAGAGAATTAAAATGATAGTCCTGGTGGCCGACGTCCCAGCCTCCTATAACATTCTTCTTGGGTGAAATTTTTTCAAGGATGTTGGTAGAGAATTAATCATGGACCTATCTAAGGTGAGGATCCCTGCCAAGGGTGTCATGCAAAGGTTGTTTCCTATGAAGGAGGAAAAGTACATTGTCATGCAAACATTAGCCCCTAAAGCTCAAATTCTATTTGAGTCTTCAGGCATGGGTAATTACTTTTTAACTACTGAAGATGTTTTTATTTCATTAGATAAAAGCTTATTAAGTGACAATCTAAAAAATTTAGATAAGACATCAAAAGATTTGGTAGGGCACAATACACATAAAAAAAATATCTTCTCTTCCTGACGAAGAAAAATCTAAAAGAAGATCAAAGTCTGATGATATTTGGATTTTGGAATTTTATGGCAGCAATGTTTCAATTGGTTCTAGAGCTAGAGTTGTTTTAATATCTCCTTAAGGAGATATCTTTCCCTATGTATAAAAGTTGTAGTTCAACAACACCAATAACACTACTGAATATGAATCATTGCTACTCGAATAAAAGGATGCTCAGGATAAAGGTGTTAAAATATTTTATGCTAAAAGAGACACTAAGCTGGTGGTTTGTTAGGTGAGGAACTTGTACCAAAATAAGAATGAAATATTGCAACATTATCATAATCTATTGTGGGATTGCATTGAAAACTTTGATGTTTTTATTATTTTTGCCATGCCCAGAGAATTCAACAGTTGTACAGATGCATTGGCCATCTCTGCAACTCTCTTGGTCCCTCACCAAGATTTCAAAGAAGACATGTACACTATCGAGTTGGTCTTTCAACCAAGTGTACTTGATAATGCTGACCATTGGTAGGTGTTCAATGGTGATAACCAAATCATTGCCTTTTTGGAAAAAAGAGACAACTTTGAAAAGCTTCAATTCAAGGGCAGTGAATCTCCACCATAGGATTCAGATCTTGAGATAAATTCAATAGCTGATGAAGAGTTTCTCCAGCTCAAAGGGAATAAAATTCCCAAAGGATTAGTTTCTCTTGAGAAACTTTTTGACAAGCACGATAGGTTTATCAAGGAATAATAAATAGATTCTAAATCTTCCAAGGAGTTTGATCAAATAAATTTGAGTATAGAAGACAATCCAAAAATGGTCAACATTGGGAATTGTTGCACTCCTGATGAGAAACTCAAATTCATTACATTACTTCACCATTACATTGATGTTTTGGCCTATTCATATGATGATCTGAAACCTCTCAGACCTAAAGAAATCAAGCATGAAATTCCTCTCAAGATTAGGTCATTGCCTCATAAGTAGAAGCAAAGGTAGTACAACCTTAAGATATCAGGCATGATTTTGTCTTAGATACAAAAAATATTGAATGCAAAGATTATTTTCCCAATCCATCATTACAACTAGATTACAAATATAGTCCCTATAAGAAGGAAGAATGGATAAATTTGCCTATGTGTTGATTTCAAAAATCTGAATCAGTCATCTTTAAAGGACAACTATCCCCTACCCATCATGGATCAACTACTACAAATAGTGACTAGTGCTAAGATGTTATCAATGTTAGATGGATTTTTAGGATATAATCAAGCAAAAGTTGGTGAAGTAGACCAACATAAGACCACTTTCACAACACCTTGGGGCACCTTTGTATATTGTAGAATGCCATTTGGCTTGATCAATGTTGGCACCACTTTCCAAAGAGAAATGGATCTTGCTTTTAAAAATGAAATAGGTAAGTTTATTATGGTATATCTTGATGACTTGATAGTCTTTTCTAAGCATCGTCTTGATCATATGCATTATCTACAACAAGTGTTGGAGTGATGTAGGCAGAATGATATTTATCTTAATCTTAAGAAGACAATTTTTGGGGTTATTAAAGGGAAATTTCTCAATCACACTATGTCTTGAGAAGACATAAAGATCAACCTAGAAAGGGTCAAATCAATTCAAGAGCTTTCTCTTCCTACTAGTAAGACTGCATTTCACTCTTTCTTTAGAAAGGTAAATTTTTTGTGAAGGTTCATTCCTAAATTCATAGAGAAAACTCGCCATATTGTAAATATGATGAAGGGAAAAGCCATTTTTAATTAGACTAAAGAAGGAAAATCAACATTTTGAGATATCAAGGAAGCTATCGCCCATGCCCCAATTCTAATTTTTCTTGATTACACCAAAGACTTCATGATGTATAGCTATGGTTTTGAACATATGCTTTCAACCATCTTGGTTTAGAAGAACAAAGAAGGCGTGGAATTTTCCATATCTTTCATGAGTTATCCTCTCAAAGCTCATGAGCTAAAGTATTCAATCATGGAGAAGCATGCCTATGCTATCAAAAAGGTAGTAAAACATTTCCATTTTTACATCCTAAACTCACACACTGTTGCTCTTGTTCCTGACACAACAATCAAGTCCATACTAACTCAGTAGGAGTTTGGGACTAAAAGGGGCAATTGGATTACCAAAATCCAAGATTTTGATCTTGTTATCAAACTAATGAAGCTTGTGTAGGGAAGGGGCCTCTATCAATTAATTGTTGATAACATACCCAGAATGAAGAAACAGGAGTTGAAGACATGCCAACAGTTCTCTTTGTCACCATTACAAATGAGTGGTATTCAAATATTGCTCATTTCCTTACCTATGGTGAGTATCCTACTCACCTGTCTCATAAAGAAAAGAGGATTGTTAAGTTGAAAGCTTCCAATTTTGTCCTATGGGATAATGGTCTATATAAGAGGAATCTTGATGGGGTATTCCTTTGCTACATGGATAAAGCATATCAGAACAAACTTTTAGAGTCCTTTCATAATTTGGCTTGTAGAGGAAATTTTTTTGCACCTATGAATACCCATAAGATTTTATGAGTTAGGTACTATTGTCCTACTCTATTTCAAGATTCATATGCTTGGGTGGGTAGACACGAGCTGTGTCAATAGTTCATTGGCAAACCCAAGTTGGTTGTGTTACCTCTTAAGCCTGTGGTGATAGAAGAGCCATTTTAGCAATGGGGGATTGATTTCATTAGCATTATAAATCCATCCTCTAGTTCTAGACATGATTATGTACTCACATCCATAGACTACTTTACCAAGTGGGTGGAAGCCATTCTAGTCAAGCATGCCACTTTAGAGGTGGTATGTAATTTTCTCAAAGAAATCATCATTTCTAGGTTTGGGGTCCCAAATAAGATTGTAACAGACAATGCAGCCTATTTATCTTTTCATGAGATTACCCAGTTCTAGTACTCTTATGGGATTATTCTCTCCCACTCTTTTGACTATTATCTGCAAGGAAATGGTCAAGCAAAATTAAGCAACAAGAACCTAGTGACCATTATCAGTAAGCTAGTAGATGAAAATCAAAGAACCTAGCATAAAGCATTGCTTGATGCTTTATGGGTAGACAAAATTACACCCAAGAGGGTGATAGGTATGTCCCTATTCCAACTTTTGTATGGTCTCAAAGTAGAGATACCAATCACCCTAGAATTACCAGTGTTAAAGTTAGCAAAGGTAGTGGAAGATTTAAATTTTGAAAGTTCCATTGACAAAAAGATCATGTGCTTGACTGAGCTTAATGAGCAACAAACTATGGTGGTGGACCGAATTGCTACACATCAAAGTCTGGTGAAGAAAATCTTTGACCAGAAAGCAAGGATCCATGATTTTTATGTTGGAGATCAAGTCTTGTTGTGGGACAAGAGGAGAGAACCAAAAGGAATGCATGGAAAATTTGATTCCTTATGAAGAGGCCCATTTTCCATTCATCATTTAAATGGTGAAAATATTTTCTTACTGAGATATCAAGATGAAATGCCATTTACTCTACCTCATATTAGGCAACATCTGAAGCACTTCAATCCTTGAAGTATCAGATAAGTCAATTTGTATATTTGTTTAGTCTTTCTTTGTTTTGAATTTTTTGTTTGTTTTTGGCATCATTGGTTTTTGGTGCCTTTATTTTTGGGTAAGCATGATTCCATAGCCCAATGACATAGATGAAGGCACTGAGATTCTGGTTTCTACTCCCTTTGATTACTTCATTTTTCAATCAATGGAAGTTTCCCAACTTGAGCCAGTTGTTGTTCCTAAAATCCATCACTTATTTTTGTGGACAATATACCAACCATTTTGGTCCTAAAAGCCAAAATGCTCTCTTTCTTTTTTCAAAATGTTCTGAGTATTTAAGTTTTTCAAATATTCAAGCCTTTTCAGCTAAGGAAGTCATAGGTTCAATAGGCAGGATTTCTTCAAAGGAAGTTCAAAACACTTAAGGCTTTTCCTTAGTGTTTTGAGGATGGTTCAACACCCAAGTTCATTCAAAAGACTTAATGATAGGTTTCAAACAATTATAATGAACCACTATGAACCATTGAACCATTGAACCATTCAACCCCACCTTCACAAGGTTTCAAGGTTCAAAGAGTTCAAAGGTTCAACGGCTTCGGTGGACTTCAAGAAAAGAAGGCTTCAAAGAGTTAACATTGAATCATTGAACCATTAAACCTTGAACCAAAATGGTCTGAAGGTTCAAGGTTAAATAAGTTCAATAAGTCTGAAAGACTTAAAGAAAAGAAGGAATCAAAGAGCGAAGATTGAACTGTTGAACCTTGTACCAAAAAGAGTTCGAAGGTTCAAAAGACTTAGATAGACTTAGAAAATCTAGAGAGTTAAAAGATTTGAAGAAATCAAATAAATAATATTGAATCATTGAATTGTTGAATCTTGAACCAAAATGGTTTAAAAGGTTCAAAAGGTTCAAGGTTCAACAAGTTTAATAAGTTTGATAGACTTAGAGAATAAAAGGCTTCAAAGAAAGGGAATGAACCGTTAAACCATTGAACCTTGAACTGAAATGGTTCAAAGGTTCAAAGGGTTCAAAGAGTTCAAGGTTTGAATGGAAGCTTTGAGTGAGTGGATGAAGCAAAATATTCTAGAAAGAAGTTCAAAGAAATGGTTCAATCGAAGAAGAAAAAGAAAGCAAATGTGGCCCTTCACAAAAACATTGAACCATTGAGCCATTGAACCTTTGAACAAAAAGAGTTCAAGGTTTAAGATTCAAAGTGACTAATGAGGTCCCTATGGATGTAAAATTTAGGGAATGGAATAGCCATTGATTTTCAAAAGACTTGAGAATAAGTTCAGTGACTAGGCCAGAAAGGAGCCAAAAGACTAGCAAAAAGTGAGAAGGTAGCCCCGAGAGCTTAGATCACCAAGGAAAGACAAAATGTGGCAAGAAAGAGGGAAATGACTACAATAAATTTAAAAATATCTATAGGGGAGTTATTTCTAGTAGGTGGAATAGTCCACCAGGTCGACATCAGGGAACACAAATATTCAAGAATGTGGCCTATTTTTCTACATTAAGTAAAGGCAAATGGATAGCCATGTAAGTAGCATTAAAAAGACTAGACACCCCATGTTGAGGAGGGGAAATTTGAGATAATTCAAAAATCCAAAGTCAAGGTTGATGACCTATTCCAACATGGCCCTTTCACAGATATTCAAGGCATTCAATTCAACATGGGCCATTTTCATGAAAAGAAGCACCCAAAGTCTTTCTTGGAATGATATATATTGTAAACTCCCATTTTGTATAAGGGAGATCTCTTGGTTATTGAAAGAAAAGATCTACCCAAATTGAAAGGCAATCCTGAGACTTTGAGCTTAGACTGTTAATCATATTTTGTTAAATGAATGAGATATCATGTGACCTTTCAAACTTTGTGTTGGAATAAGCTTGTGTCATCTAGGAAATTGCTATTTTGTCTGTTTCCTAAATACAGTCTTGTCCATTTAATCAAACAAGTAGAACAAGTGGAAGTAAGCTGGAAGATGTCTTGAAGTTGATTGTGGGAGACTTTATGCTACCATAATTGTCTTTAGTCTATGTTTTGTGTAAATGATACTAGAGAGACTTTGAGCTCTCTTTATCCTTCATTATCCTTTACTCTATCATAGTCTTAGGTGCAGACTTTGAGTTACACTTAATCCTGCTGTGTTCCTTTGTCCTAATTAGTAGGAGAGATAATGAAAGACTTTGTGCTTTTGTTAGTTTCTTGTTGTTTCTGTTACTACCCAAGAAGAATCCTGTTGGTTGTTTAATATCACTTCTCAAAGAAGAGAAGTGTCTTTTCAATAATTACATCAGAATTCTCCTCTATTCTGTGAACATCATCTCTAAAAAAAGAGAGATGGATGGTATGATTTCACCCCTATGTGTATTTTCAGCATATATATATATATATATATATATATATATATATATATATATATATATATATATATATATATATATATATATATAGTATAATATAATTTATAGGGAACCTCCCCTTGTTGAGAGGAAAGATTTGTCTCAATATGGCTATGGCCACCACATTCATTTTTCTGTATAAATCTGCTCATGCTATGGTTGATGCACCTATTTTATCGTCAGTCAGCTGGTGACAAAATATTCACCCAATAGATAGCATTCCTTATTTTTCAATTTTGTACCATCACTAAAATTGTGAACTCTATTCTCAAAATAGATGCTTAACTCCTAAAAATTATAAAGAATGGTCAGTTAACATGGAAAATAAATTAATTTTCAATGACTTGTGATAAGTAATTGAAAGAAAAGCTTGCATAATTTCATAGATGTGACAAGTGTGCCCTTGATTTATTAAAATCTACTTGTAGTGCACAAGTTATAATTCACATAGAGGTCATGAAGTCTGAAGCTTGGAAAGCATGGAAAGCTCTAAAAGACTTATATGATAACCATCCTACCTACAAGAAAATTAACCTTCATATGTAGTTTCAAAACACTAAACTAACAAATAATGAAGATGTTTCAGAATATGTGTCATGAATTAAGAATTTGAAATAAGAATATGGCACTACTGGTAGAAAAAATGATGATTAAATGCTCATTTATATTGTTATGAATGGCCTTATCCCTAGCTATAGAAACTTTCTATAAATATTATAGCTTAATGATAATATTAACAAATCTAATTTTGATTTCATTTGTGAGTTTCTCACTCAACATGAGTGACAATTTACAAAGAAGAAAGAAAAACCTACTAAGGAGGCCCACTATACCAAAAAAGGTAATCCATTATATGAGCATAACAAAAAGCATTATTTGAAGCAATTTTAGAGACAAAAACACTATCCATGGCACATTTCCAGACATAAGCATCATTTTGGATATATGGATCATTCTGGTTCTCTGAAGCATAGACATCATTTTGGATCTCTGAAACATAGAAATCACTCTAATTCTTATAATCATAAGCATCACCATAATCATTCACATGGACAAAAGTAAAATCACATACATTCTTCTTCATGTGGATATTCTTCCTCTAGTTTGAGTGAATGTGAGAGAATATGCTATAATTGTGGTGGCATAAGACACCTCTCTACATAGTGCCCCTCTAAAAAGAGGTCATCTTGACATTGATAGAAGGTAGAAATAAACATTGTTGGTCACTCCAATCACTCTAGTCACTCTTCTAGTTCTTATTTTAGTTATTCTTCTAATGAATGGGATGACTATGAAGTTTCTTTCTCTATAGTTGATGACTATATATTTTGAGATGGTAACACACCCATCTTGTGTGAGCTATTAGGCTCAAGATTAGGATTTGATGTAGTAGCATTTTTTTGCTTGTGTAATTTTATTTCATAGATCTAGTGTTGATATGATCTTTGATGTGAAGCATTTTAGTGGTTTGTACTTGGTTTATTTACTTCATGACTTCTCACCCCTCACCTAATAGGGAGAGAAGATATTGCATATTATATTTTAATTAATCATCGATGGTTTTGGTATGAGTCAACATTGAGTTAATAACATTGTTAGTGCTAAGCAAAGGCCTATGAGAGATGTTGGTGATTGTTGGGCATTAGTTTGAGATGTGCCATACCTAGGGTTGGGGTAATCACTTGCTATACATATTCTATGTGAGGATCGATGTAGTTGGATAAAGCATGATCTTATTCTACTTCAATATGGAGATGATCAGGATGTTGATTAGTACAAGATGCACAATGTATTAGTTGTAGTTGCAATAGATTTTACTTGGATGACTCAAAATTCATTGATTTAGTCTTTCTATACCCATTTAGATCAAGGGGGAGTTTTTTGGGTTCATTTTGATCCTAAGTATTTGGTTTTTTATGTTTTTGTTTTTCTTTATTATGGGTTGGTTTCACCCATTGGTTTGTTTTGTAACCACTCTTTCCATAATATTTTAAGCTTATCATTATAAAGAAATAATTATTGCATTTCCTAAATATACTTTTATATGTCTATTCCTCCATATTCAAAAGGCCATCAAAATGGATATATCCCCTTACGAGGTTAAGGGGTAGTGAGGCTTATAGGGTCTAGGGGAATTGCCCTAGTTTCAGTCCCCAAAAGTAATTCTAGACTTATGGGATGCTTAAAATATCTCAAAATTTACTAAAAATTATCTTAAAAAATTCACTCAAAAGAGACAAATTCTAAATGAAAATAAAGAACATAATAACTACTCTATTATCTCCTCTTTCTCCCTTATATGTGTCCTTTCTAGGGGCATCATCACTATTAATCACATTTTTGTTCATTGATTTGATGCATTACATCCAACTCTTATGATTTGTCACTCTATCATATCATTTACTCTCTCTCATCCCCTTCATCATATTAGCAAACTTTAGATTTGAATTACACTCATAATTAATATCATCAAATCATTAACTTATTCTAGCCTGATGCTCTCCCAACATGTGTCTTTGCTTGGTATATGTTAAAATATTATGGCCATTATCATCTTAGTATACAACTCTCCCTAGCGTGTGTCATTGCATGGGATGTGTCAAAATCTTGTGTCCTTTTATCTTATCATCATCATGCTATGGTTGATTCCCCCTTGAGATGTGTACAAAACCATGACATAATAATTTCTACTCCCTATGCATAGGTCTTTGCCAAGAGCATCATCAGTTTATAACTCACTTCTTATGTTTATTTCATCTTCTTTATCATTATTCCCACATATTTAATCCCATCCCCTTGTCAATTCATCTATCGCACCCCTTATTTATTATTTTTGAGTGGTCATCCACTTCCTTCCTCCCCATATGTCTCCTCTAGGGGGCATTATGTGTCTAGTAACATATGCTAACATCATTTAATAACATCCATTATTGTCTTTCATCTTTAAAATACCATTATTCCTTCTACTTTGTCCATTTTTAATGCCATTTCAAAGAGGGGAAAAATCTATGCATCTAAATTTGCTCACTTCCCTCCGTCTATAATTTCATCCAATAATGTTCTATCTCACCTTATTTAATCTAATACATATTATTAATCCCCTTATATCCATTTGGTCTAATCCCCCCTCTTCATTATTTATATTGCATAATAACCTTATAACATTTTATAACCTAATTAATTCATGTAATTCCCCATTATCCACAAACTAACCCCATTTATCTAATATTTTGGAATTTAAAATTCCCTCCCACCTACCCTAACCTATTATTAGCCTCTCCTACTCCCTTATATTCTCAATAACACCCTAATCACATGACTAATCATCTAATAATTATCATTATACATATAGAAAGACTCTAGAGGCTTCTACCTATAGAACATTCCCTCTAGAATAATCCAAGGAATTTTTAATTCCTTAAATATTTATCCACTATTTATCTTCCCACACCCAACTTTGAATTATCTCTATTGATCTTTCATCCTCTCACTATGGTCACCAAATGTGATATGATAAATTGGAGTAATAAATTTGATTATTCAATTTATACACTAAAATAAACTCAAATTATAAATCTAATTCATAATTTAGAGCCAATATATTAGAATGCAAATAAATAAACATTAAAACCCAAAATTATGAATATAAAGCTAAATTATCTAAAAAATATTCAAGACAAAAGAAAAAAATATTAAAAGATCATGGATTCTAGATTACCTTTAGACTCAAAGTTTTGACAACATATAATTAGCTTGATAAAATGACTTGGATTATATTATTGTTTAACAAAGGACTAATGGATTGTGATTAATAAATTGACATGAAGGCTCATGTATTTCATAGTTTTCCTTAATGGAGGATTGGTTGGTTTTTTATAGATTTGGGGGAGGTAAGATCAATGGCCAAAATTCAAAGTTGGGTGTAGGAAGATCAATGGTGGAGAATTATTCAAGGAATTAAAAATTCCTTGGATGACTCTAGAAGAGGGAATATTCTAGAGGTAGAAGCATCTAGAGTCTTTATGGATGTTTAATCATGATTAGTATGTGATTATATGGGTATTAGGGATCAGGGATGTAGGAGAGCCTTTGAATAGGATAGGGTAGGTGGGATTATAATTTTAAATTCTAATATAATGGATAAGTTTGGTTAAAATAAGATTAAATGATAAATGACATATTAGAATAAGGATTAAATAACTTTTGGGGTAGGAATAAAGTTAGCATGATGAAGAATAATGAGGGGATGTTAGATAAATGATTAAGAGGGTGGGAGATAAGATGAATTATATGAAATTAGTGATGTTATTGTTGACTAATAATAATATTAGTGATGATAAATGAAGCAATAAATTTAAGATGCATACACAATATTTATAAACTTAAAGGGATTTTTTAAATTTCAAAACAATTTAAATATTGTGAGTAGTCATTTATTTTTTAGACCTTGAAGGCTATGATTCATAACATAACAAGTAGATTTTAGGAAAACTACATTTCCCGTTAGAACCCATCAAAATTTCACCCAATAAAATATCCTAATGAAATGTAGGATCACTCAACCCATCTAAGATATTTTGGGTATTTAGAGATTTTCAAACATCCCATCACCTATGGCTTGGTCCGAAACCCCTAATAGGTATAACCACAAAATATTTTCATAAGAAGTTTTTAAAATAAAGACTGAAATAAAATTATAGAATCTAAATTATAAGTCTCCCTCAAAAGGGTTATTTAGGAAACCTCCATTGCAAGATTTTAAACTTAGCAAAAAATGGATCAAAACCTTGAGGGGGACTAGAGGTATCTCTGTCAGGGATATGGATGCCTATATGATAGCAAGGAAATGCCCATACCATTCCCTTCCAAGCCATTTAGCCAATTAGTTCCCATTTTAGAAGTTATAATACCTAACTTGATCTGAACTTATTTGAGTGAAATATGAATTGAACTAAGCATAATTTTATCACCTCGTGCACACATAAAGCTTAGTATGTTACTTGGTGAAACTAACTTTAGTTCATTCTTTCTCTATTTATGTCTAAGGATTTTCTTACAGCTTATGATTTGTGCATAAATTAAGAATTAAAACTTGTGTTCTAAGTGTTTAACACTACTTTCCCCATGGAAGTCACCATTTATCATGGCTAACACACCCCATTCCTATGAGAAGTGTAAGACCCCTATTTAAATTTGATGAAATTCAAGGTTCCAAGAGTTTCAATCTTTCTTTGATCAACATCTTTCTTTTATAACCCTCAAATTTATTATTCATCCCTTTGTTTTTATGCATCCATTATATTCATAATGGTAATTAATCCTTATTAATACCCCATATGGATTTTGAATTTAAGTGGAGTTGAGACTTTGTCACATCCTAAGTAGAATAATGTAATTTCACACTTATACTATTTTTATTACATTCACATTATAATAAATAGGTTTGGACTTGTTTGAATATTCTTCGAATCTCAATCTCCTAGAGTTGTAGTTTCTTAAAGTCCTATGTAATGCCTTGTAAATATCCATCGATAAATAGGTGAGTTGTATTTGATTACATGCCTTCTATTTGTACTTAGTATATTTTCATGGATTTTTACAGGTTGAGATACCAAATTAAAAAGTGTCATGTGGTTCTAACTATCAGAACATGTTAGTATCTTAAATGTAACAAAGATGTCAGAGCCTAAGAGAGCCCAATTAATCAGATATTTAAATTATCAGAATGGTCACTCTCTAAAACTTGATAGAGATATTATAGGTTAGGATATCTTGACTAAATGAGAACAAACCATGTGTCCTTAGTGACTAGAGATGTTAAAAATCAACCAATTAAATAGCCCTATTGTTAGAACATGTTAGTCTCATAGACCTACTAGAGATGTGAAATCCTAGTATATCTTAACCAAATGAAATGATGAAATGTGGCATGCTTTCAAAGTTTTTATTCTCCTAGACCTGACAAAGATGTCATAGATTAGGAGAGCCTGAACTACTAGACCCTGCCACATGGCACTTCCATATAGATTAGTAGAAGAAGCATGAGAATCCACTAAGTGGTTAAATCAAGGTAAAATTAGACATAAAATGATAATCAAAGGATTCCATGCATCACTTCACTCTTAAAAATAGTTACTCATACTTCCAAAAGTGTAAAGTGAAGTATTAAGCTGTGCCTATGTGGTAACTATTGCAGTTAAGACCAATCAATAATGGACACATGACATAAGAAATAGTTTGTATAGGATGACATTAAGATGTAATAAATGTGTTCCTAACACACTCATATCATTAACAAATTTAGGAACTGGGCCTTGATTAGAAAAATTAAAATTTCATGTCACAACCCCTAAATCTTATAAGTAACACATATTTAAAATCACTGAGTTTAAGTCCAAATTAGGAAACAAATGAGAAAATATATACACCAACTAAAATTTTAATTCAAACTAAGTGATATTTCAAATTCCATAAAAAACATGAGATATTTTTGAATCCCTATAAGTGACTCTAGGTGAACTCATTTACTATTATTTCTCCCATTTTCCTAGACTACCTTCTTATTTTTTGCTCATCCATGCACCTTCCATGACTCCCTTTCTCAGAACTCATTATCAAAATAAATCCAACCCTTTATGCAATGTTAACTTCATCTTCCAACCCCAAAGCTAAGCCCAAACATAGTGACACCATGTTCCCAGACAGCCTAATGCATTTCAATAACTATAATGAGATGTTTAAGGTAATTGACATGGTGCCCAAATCCTCTGCTAATGATGAGAAAGAAAAGTTTGAGTTTAAATATTCCCTTTAGACATATGATAAGTGTGGTTTACACTAAGTTGTAGCTAATATGGAGGTCTTACCCTATGCTAATTTGTTCAACAATTTGATACATTGAAAAGTAGTCATAATATGGTGTTCATGACATATTCTTCTCCATCAATTCTTAGCTTCAGATCATAGATATCTTGGGAGGTACTTTCAAATCTTACTACAACATCCTAAAGTATACATTCATATATTATTTGGCTATAGTGAGCACATGGACTGAAACTTACCAAATATATGTTGTCCTAAAGGACTAGGTGGAGAACCTAAATGTTAAATGGGTCAATAAGACAAATGTAAAAATCTACACCATTCACACCTTCAATTAGGGAGTCTAAGTTAGGATGATAATATTGGATAGAATATTTGGGGAAAGTGACTACATGCATGCTAAACTCATGTGAGTTCCCATACTACATATAATCTTCAAGGGTGATTAGGTCCCAAACCTTGGAAGTGATCAATTTAAACATGATCAAGGCAGTTAGGGGTGCTCGAGGAGGAAACATCTTATAAATGATGAGCTACTTTGTAGATATAGTTTTCATGATGCTCATGTTCAAACCTTTGTCCTTCCCAATATGATTTTTTAGATGCATGATGGTCCATGTAATTTTTTAAAACCATATGTCCATCATTATTGGAACTACATCTAAGATATATGTGATTTACTCTAATCAATGGTCTAAATGGCCACTAATGAGACAACCATGCCTCAAATATCAAAGGAGATAAGGGATCCTCTCTCTCTCTCATTGGTGACTACTATTATCTTCAGAATGGAACTATAATTTGGGTGGTAATACCCTTAAGACTCCCCTCTACCTACCCTATCAAGTCCCATACCACCTAGTAGAGTAAGAGATTACCTACTAGTTGGTGAAGGGTATCCTAAACCATTACATCAACTAAAAATAGAAGGCATGCCTACCCTTCCCTATCACCACTAGGAAAAAAATGTAAATGGATTACCCCTTTATATAACATTGTGGTAGGAAGGGACTCATATGCCTTGGATAAGGGTGAACACTGAGATTAGGACCTATATGATGTCATCTGGGCCCATTTGTAAATATACATGGCTTAAATTAACATCAACTATGGAAACCCACCCCATGAGGGTGATGTGTTCTATCTAAACCTAGATGATGATCTAGAGGTGTACACTCAGATTGAGGCCAATAAGAAGAATAAAGGAAAGTAGGCTTATCCTAGGTCATCCACCTAAGTTGGCCTTACCTCCTCCACATCCACTTAGCCCAAGGGATATGTTCACAAAAACCTTCCTAAATATATTGAAAAATTATACATGACATCCTAGTTCCTTCCCCTCCTTTACCTTATCCTTTGTGAGTTTCACCTCCATGATCCTCTATTTAGCTCCACTACATCCTATGGTCAAAGCATCTCAACCTTAGGTAGTTCAAGCCCAAGTAGCTTAACCTCAAGTGGTTAAAATTCAAGTGGCTTGAAATTAAGATACATAATCAATCAAGATTTACATCACTAATATTCTAAATACAATTTGAAGGTATGAATAGTAATTAAAACCTAGGAAAATCCATCCTACTACTCTAATCATTCCTCAACAAGCTAGTGTAACCCTCTTAGTTTCCCTTACCCATAACAACACACTCTAGTTGTGCCCTCACTTTTAATTATTATACCCCTTCTATAATTAACCAAAATTAATATATATTTAGATATAAACAACATTATTACCTTTGATTTCCCATCTGCATAATCCATTCCACATGTAGGGATCTTCGTAGTGCCCCTGCTAGTTCTTATACATGTTTAGATACATACAGGTGTTTGATATCGATCAAGATTTTATATCTCCCCAATAATAAGTGAACCCATGTGCATAATTAAATCATACCTAAAAAAATTAGTGACACCTATGGTCACTTATAAAAATTCTTCAATTGGCCCTTATAGCCTCTACCACCCTAGCTCCTTCCATTACAATAGCTAAAGTTAATTTAGGCAAGAATCCCAAAAATAAACAAAAGTCAATTCATCCTTAGAATATTTCACCACCTCCTAACATTTATTTTCCATTTTCATAGGTGCTCAATGACTTATTTTGAAACTACCAATTTCTTCCATTCTTCTAAATTCCCCCTAGTGTCATTTCCCCATAGGTTAGCTTGACCTAGAGGTAGTGGTAGGCACAGTGTTACCATAAGCCTCTTGTTTTGTCCTACCCCCTTTTGACCCTATAACTTATCCTCATCCATTTATCTCCTCTTTCATTCCTTCCATTTTATTTTTTACCTCTCCACCTATCACATCCATCTCCACCATCCCATGAACACCCTCATCTACCCTAGGGGTAGCCATGGTATCATAGGAACCTAAGATGACTATACATGGTGATCTTAAGTATAATGGGAATTTGACAGAACCATAGGTAACATTATAAGAATAATCACCTAAAATTTCATATATAAAGGAAACCCTATGGTTTGGTAGACTTAGTAAGACCTTTTCTCCCTCACCAAAGTGAGGACATCCATGGGATATGATAAAGTGTTTAAGACCTAGTCTCTATGATCCAATATACACATGATATGCTAGATAATCTGATAAAGGACATGCATGAATAGGTATGATTCCTATAATAAAAATTAAATATCTCCTTCCCTATATATTTTATAAGGTGACTCGAATATTCCATTCTACAACTTTTCTCATCTCTGGGAGTATTCAAAATGTTGGCAAATAACAAGGCACATATTCTAAGGACCCAAACATATTTAGAGAGAATTACTCTCATGGAGAACAAGTGATAAAATATAATAATGATCATACAAAAAATCATGTTCCTATAATTTAAGATCATTCCCACCTTGGACTTGAGCCTTTATCAAACATATTTTAGGAGCATGATGGATATGATTGAAGAATTGTTGAGCTTGGCACCAATAGTAGAAGAGCATGTACAAGAAGGCAAGGAAAATATGTTGGTCTACTTCAAAGAGTTTAATATCACTATATTATTATACCTAGATGATACTCTTATAGATAGAGGAAATTTTGGAGTTCACTTGAGTCACTTTGATAAGTTTATGAGGAATAAGGTGGTGAAATCCAACAAAGATGGAGCCTATGTGGTGATTGAATTCTCTACTTAGTCCACTATGAGCATCAATCAGGTCTTGGAGGTCAAAGTGTCCATAAAGGCCCCACTCTAAGTGTATCAAATATTAGTGGCCCAATCAGAGGTGATATTTTGATATCCATTGATAAACTTAGCCAAGCTAGATTAGGAGTTTGACTTGGTGGTAGTTGTGCTAGCCACCAAGGAGACATAGTCCAAGTAGTTGGAAGGTAGTTCATATGTGGCTCATCCACATATCAGATATGTTGGTCCTCGGGTATATTTTAATTATATTGGAGGTTTTTACACCCATTTTTGATTTTTTATAGTTGTAACAAACTCTAAGAGGCCATCATGGCCAAGGATGTCAATCAAATACTATTTGAAGGTGAGCCCCATCCTCTATATATTGAAAATTGTAATCCTTTTTAAAAGGTCATAAAATTTAGTCTCAAAGTGTTATTGGAATAAATAAAGGATTACACCTAATATTACTCAGCCTTTTGATCTTTAATTATCTATTATGGTTGAAATTTTTTAAAAAAACTTTATTTTTAATGAATGTAATTTCCCACTTTCTATCGAACTAGTTGGTTTGTTTGCTAATGTGTCAATCATTTTAATTTTGAATATATGTTTATGTTAAAGAATCAAAAAAGTGATATTTTACTCAAATGAATGCAATATTTATTATGTGATCATTTTTATAACTCATTTGAAAATCTTTCTTGCTTTCTTTGTAACACATATGATCTATGTACTTGAGTTACAAATTATGTTGATGAATCTATGTTATCTACTATAGGATTTTTTTACATGTTGATAGTTAGTGAAAGATTTATAAATTAAGAATTATTTTCTATTTTACTTAGACTATTGTCCCATATGTAAATATGATTTATGTCCCTCAATAAAACTTGACACATAGTGGTAGAATTTTGGTAGGACACACATACATCTTGGCTCTTGAAGCATTAACACCCTTTCAAACCTAGAATCATTTCTTTTATTCCCTGCCTTTCCATCCCATTTTATTTTTATTTTGGACTTAAACACCTCTCCCTTGTTTTAGAAATCAATAAGGTATGAATTAAAGGTAAATAATAAATAAATTTTTATTCATCTAATAATGAATTTTGGTGCAACTGCACATACATTAAACCCCCAATGATAACAATTACTGCTATCTAAGTAAAAATAGGTTAAACTACTAGTCCTTAGACTAAACTAGAATTAGTCCTAAAATTAACAAGGGGATATCTTTATCCCATGAATTGTCTCCCACTTTCATCTTTGGAACACTCAAACCCATGAGTGCATTCATATTCATAGTATCTTAGCGTTGACAGTAAAATACAAGAGTTGTTAGATAAAGTGTTAATAAGAGAAAGTTTAATCTTATGAAAAGTTCTAGTGGTGTTATGACCTAAGAAAGGTACTGATGTAAGATTTTCACTACATCAAGATCCATCAATGTGATTAATATTAATTACATATTTCAATTATTATGAATGTATGATTTGATGGATTGCTTATGTAGAACACAATACTTCAAAAATATTGACTTGAAGAGTGGATATCATCAAATCCACATAAGGAAAGGTGATTAGTAAAAAATTGAGTTCAAAACATAGGAAGGATTGTATGAGTGCTTATTCATGTCTTTTGAGTTGACCAATGCATCAAGTAATTTCTTGAGACTCATGAATAAAGTGTTGAAACCATTTCTTTGAAAGTTTGTCATTATATAACTAGATGACATATTCTTTTCCAAAAAAAACAAGGAAGAACACTTGGTTCATTTGAGATGATTTTTGCAAAAGTTTGAGAGTAAAATTTATTAACTAATTTGAATAAATTTAGATTTATGAAGGAATTATTAGTATAATTAGACTTTGTAATTTCCTAATAAGTTTTTATTAAGGATTGATAGACCCTGAGAGATTTCCTTGAATGACCATCACTTAAGAACACATTTTGAGTGAAAAGATTTAATGGCCTTGAAATATTTTATATAAAGTTCATTTACAATTTCAATGGAATGTATGTAACATTACCCAAGTTTATACATAAATATAGGAAACAACCCTTTGTAGCGTGTAAGCTTAACATAGTTTCCAATAGTTGTGTTGGTTGAATAATTTATTTGGGGGTGTAAAGTATTTCAATCAATAATGAGGGGAAAAAGACACTCTCTTATTAGAATTTGAAGCTAAATTTATAGAAAAGAAAAGATAAAAATGGAAATGAAAATGAAAATATTTACAACAAAAATGTGTTTTTATGTGGGTTTTGTAATTTTAACCTAAAATTACAAAAAGGTGGTAGAAAATAAAATAGAAAAGATAAGAAGAATTTCACGTAGTGAGGGGAGAGAAAAGAGAGTGAAAAAGAAAGAAAAAGTTTAGTTTAAATATTTTAAATATTTAAAAAAATTTATAACTACATGAGTTTTTATAGAATGGCAATGGAAACTATTTTCTTTAGAAAGGCAAAAAAAATAGGCTCTAAACATAAGCATGAAGTCTATACACCAATGAGATTTTGGAAAGATTTATAAACAATTGTGTATTCTTTGAAATAAAAAAAATAATATTTATTTCCATACTTTCACTTAATTTTATTTATTTTTAATTCCTATATAAGTTATGACATATTTTATATAAAGGACATAAAGTCATCAGATAATTTAAAAATAGTGTTCTAACATATTTGAAAGGAAAATAATAAAAAAAATGAATACACTCACATATAATATTCACTTAAAATAATTATAAGCATAAAGCATTATGAATTCCTCTATTATTTATTCTTTATTGAGATGTATATATAGATTTCTTATTCCTCCTTTGCCAAAATTTATTTTTATGCCAAAAAGCCAGTATATTTCACATTGCATAGTTTGCTTCAATAAAGTGATCTAACAATAAAACTTGCAACATGTTGATATTTGTTCTCTAATTTATTATTATGCTATATGAGTACGAATTTATGGATTGCATAAAAATATACTTAATGATTTCAAGCTATGTAGGATGTGCAAGAGTTAGACTCAAAGGTCTGGGATGAATCAAGTAGTGAAAGTCTCTTTAGAATTTAATTATACTTACATTGTAAAAAAAACTAGTTGTTCTTGGTCTCCAATAACCCATGTTATAGAACATGTTTTACCTATTCTAAAACAAATTATTGATGTCGATAATCCTAATGAACTCAATTTTTTTGAAGATGGAATGATGTTATGGGAGTCTACCCTCAATCATGCTCCTTCAATGGTTTTTTAATTATTGGAGTTTTTAAAATATATTATAGCTATTATGGAGAAGAGATTCCATCATTTATTGGTTTCAATAAAAATAATCAATATATACATTATTTTAGTCTTCAATATGATAATTGGATCATGTTCCCCATTTTGTTTTATCTTTGATAAATGATTTTGATTAGGGTACATAAAAAGGTTTTTTTTAGTCTAGTGTTGTTGTGATGGGTGAATTATATGTTTTTCATCATCTAATTTTTCTTATTTGATATGGATGGATTTAAATTCTATCATATATTAAAATAAGTCCAATAATACCCTAAGATACAACCATTAACAATAAAAAGTTTAAGGAGAGATAATCCAAGAAAGTAAAAGTAGTAAAATCTAATTATAGTGGTAGATCAACATTATTATTGGTAAAAGAAGTGTTCTATGTCTTCATAATCACTCAAAGTCATTATTTTTTTCTAACTTTATATTTATATTTTAAACTTTTTTTAACAACTTAAAAGTTCATATTTACTTTTTTATATCATTTGGGGAAAAGTAATAGTAAAATAGAAATGTTTTACCAAAAAGGTGGTTATGTAGGTGGATACAACTTGGTTACACCTTCATAACCTATCAATATGATGATTATTATTGTTAAAAGGTTTATAAATTCTTATGAATAGATCTCAAGAGGAAAGAATGGCTGCATCATTTTACAAGTTGTTCATTTTCAAAGAGTGTGGTGAATTAAAAACAAACAAACCATAAGATGAATAGATTGATTCACATGTGTTGATTATTTATTATTTGTAATATCTTTTGTATAGTGTATAAATGAATAAATATATTAAAATATGTGATTTTTGTATTACATGTAAGCTCTTTTAGTTATGGAATTTTTTTGATGGAAACCCTATAAAATATACTTTATGTTATACACACCTAGTTTGGTTGAAAAAATACTTTAATATTTTGGGTAATCTTTCATGTCATCTATCTTGTGTTTTTATTCAAAATACTAAAACAAAGATTCCAAGATAGACTATTTGATATTAAATAATACTACTTGAAAGGAGGAAATAGAAACTTTGTGTTCATTTCTATATTTCATAGTGCCCTACAACATCTTGGGAGTTATGCAAGAAGATATTTTTATGAGACTTTTTATTGAAACTCTGACTATAAATTCTATTGAATGATTTTGGCACCTATAATATGGATTAATTATGAATTGGGACTCTTTGAATACCAATTTAATAAATATATTCAAACCAAATATTGATGTGTGTGCATTTTTTTCAAATCTATTCCAAATCTAGAAACAAGAAGAACAGAAGATGAGATAGTTTTTTGCATGCTTCAAAAAAGTATTGAGACTAATTCCTCAATCTTATCAACCAAGTTTTGATAACTAAATTTTTATTTTCATTATCTCTCTACATCCAGAAATCAAATTCATTTTGAAGAGGAACAAAGTAAATGATGTGGATGTTGCATAAAAAGAAGCTATCAAAATTGAAGATGACATGATTTTGTCTAAGATGTTGATGAAATAAATTTCAAAACATGTTATAATTACTTTAAGTGGTAAATAATTAGTAGAACTTGATATCATAAATAGATCTTAACATTCTAAACAAAGGTCAAGTAAGTAAAATATTGATCAAGTATGTCTAAACTTTAAAAATTAAAAGAGAAAGTGCTTATTATCCTTTATGATTGTTTGAGTTTCACAATCATAGAAGAAAGTGAGAAGTTAGAATAAAATGTACTTGATCAACATACAAATTAATAATTCATCTTCCCCCTTGACAAAGAGGAGATGGTTTTGACTATTCCACAAGATTTCTTAAACTTCACAATCTTAAGATAAAATGAGTTATCTGAAGGATAACTAATTGAATAATAAACTCAAAGGAACAATAATATAGAATTTTAAGTTTTGATTTCTAAAAAATAGGATAACGTTTGAACTAGTTTTCTATAAATAGGAAGATCCATTTTATATAAAAATCAAAGGCTCAATGGCCAAAAGTGAATATTTTCCTAGCACTTCCTTTTCATGTCCCATTGTATAAGAGTTATTTTCAAGATATAAATCCAAAGCAATCAAGATCATGTATATTGAAGACGATAGTAATGTTAAGTTTGAAATAAAAAAAGATGTGATGGAAGAACAAAATGAATTATATATAATATTCATTGCAAGTGAAATATAAACTTTCAAGGTAGAAAATATTGATAAAGATGATGATGATGATGATGATGATTCATTCAATTGTGAATTTGTTTATACCATAATAAGCAATTTAAAAAATAATATATGTACTCAATTTATTCCATAATATATTCCTATTATTGTTTTAGCTCAGGAAAAGATATGCAACACACTACTCTCTAATTTGATTCCTATATCTAGCACAAATAAATTTAAATACATTCAAGAAGATAATAAATAAGTACAATACTACTAAAAAATTATCATAAAATATTGGATAATTTTAAATGATTCCATTTCAAAAACTAGTGACACTTTTGATCTATTTATTCATAACTATCTCAGTATGCATGATAATTGTAAGTTCATCCTCTTCCCACCTACTTGATCACTATTGTTAAATGTGTCTAGGACTCATAATTCAAATCTATTATTACAAAATGTATGGTATTTATCTATAATAGTTAATGTTTTTGTATAATATTTATTTTTTCCTTTGTTCCCTTATAAATAATTATGTTTTCCCTATTTTGGGTGATTTCCTTTCCCATCTTTATTTTAGTGTGGGTGTGTTATTTTTCAATAAATGAAATAGTCTATTATTTTTAATCCCTCTCTCCATGTGTTGGTATTTATAACCATATATGTCTATATATTTTTTCTCTACTTGGAAATTCTTAGTATACATTCACATGATTTTCATAAGGAGGTTAGGACAATCACACTTCATAATGGTTGAAAAGATTAATTTTTGGGAGAAATATAATTGTTTTTTGATGGTTCATGTTTCACATCTATATTTCATCAAAAATATTATTTGAATCCAAATGGGAAGGAAATTTATGATCCCATGTTAGTTCTATAGTAAAATTCTACTTCAAGTTATTAGAATGACATGTAGAAAAGGGCCTTGAAGCATTTTATCTAAGTGGGTCTCCAAGTTGGGATATTTAATAGTGTATTCAGAATATGGAATTTATAGTCATGAAAATGGCAATATGAAAATTTATTCCTCAAGTTTTAAGATGGATATTAAATATTTTCATATATTTATTAAAGTGAACATATGAACATGAAAATGATTCTAAATAGGTGATCTAGCATGACAATGCATGTTCATTTCTCATATGATTGAGATAGGAAAACTAGTTGTTAGTTGGTCAAATCAAGATGTGAAAATGTGCACTATACATTAGTTTTAGGAATATATAGGAAATTAAAGGTACCAATAACTAGATATTATGGAGTTCTCATGCATTCATTTAAGTAATGCAGTCCCATGGTTAGATCCAATTGTTGTCATGAAATTTTAAATTTTGTGAGAATGCTCCCAATAAGACTCTTGTAAGAAATTGGAGGTGTTTTAATTGAAAGGAAAGTAAACTTTTTTTATAAAATAAGACACAAAATATATAGCATAATGTAAAATTATTACTCTATATGCACCATTTTAACCATCATTGTTTGTATCTTGTATATTACATTGGCAGAAGAAATTACAAGTAAGTTGGAAGAAACAAGCAAGATCAAAGTGCATTTTAATAAGATAGCTTGGTGATTTGAAATAAAGGATGAACCCAATGTAAAATAAAATTTATAATAAATACATGATACTTATGATATTTAATAATATACTAATATGTAAACAAAATATGATATAGGGTCATTGCCAAGGGTTTTGAGAAATAAACTTGGCTAGATATCCAAAGAATTGATACAAATGTTGGGTTTGGTGATGGATATTGAGATCTCTTTTTAGATTATTTCATGGAAACTTCAATTATTTATTTGAAATTAAACAAATATTAATTTATTTGACATATAGATAGATCTCAAATTGATATTTGTTGTAGATATCAGGGGTTTCATCAAATGTTTGTTCTTTATTACTTTTGTGCAATGTGATACATGCAAAAGTAGAGACTATCCTTCAGGGCTCTGGGTACATATTTTTGTAACTTAAAAAGGCATTTTAAAAGATAATATTTCTCCATTTACATCAAATTTCATAATATTTAAATTAATTAGTCATATTGTCAAGGAGTCATGTCATGCATGCAACTATTAGAGAAATGAAGAATAATAATATAAATCCTATCAAAATATGTTTTTTACATGAAAAATTCATATTCTTGGCTTTCCAATTTGTAAAATTTACATGTGCAATTATATTTATAATCCATTCACCTTCTCATTTTCAATTTTCACCTTGTGGGTTCTCAAAGTTCTTTTTGCATGCAATAAACACTATTGAAATCTACCACCTTTGTAATCCTCCAAATAAATCCTTCAAATATCCACATGATAAATCAAAAGTTAATCTTAAATTAACCTTATATAATCCATGGTTTCCAATTACATGTATAGGCTTTTTAAGCTAATTAATCATGAAAACATGATCTCTAAAGTCTGCCAAGTGTGCGAAAGACTCTTATTAGTCCTCAAACCTCCATGTGGTGAGTCACTTGTAATCCTAATCTATATTTTTATGGATTATTTGACTCATCCTTATAAAATGGGGCTTCAAAATACATTTTTACATGAAAAATTACTTTCTCAAGGCTTCCATACCTCTATTCTACCATTTTCAAGTCCATGCAAATCCATTTCAAGGAGACAAAGGTTGTTTTGAGGAATGTATTATGGATTTGAGGAATTAATCATAGTTTTGACATATTTCAGCCTAGGTAAGAATTTTTACATGTAAAACCCCCTTTAAAATCCTACCATATTTATAAAATTCCTCTAAAAACTTTCAAACCTTCCAAATACCTCCTCCAATCCTACAAGTGGAGTATATACATGCAAGGTAGTTTTAAGGAGAATAAAATTTGTGTTGGCTATATAGAAGGTAGTTTTGGAGAAATAATATGTTGGCTTGGCATTTTAAATTGATATAAAAGCCATATGCATTAGGTTTTAAATCATCTAAGGCTTATTCATGAAATAAAATGGGTTTATAATATCACAAGGTGGTTTTGGTAGGAATAAATGTGGTTTCAAGTTATTACTCATAGATTATTTACAGATTTTATAGTCCCCATTGCATGATGTGATTTTGAAATAAGTGTTTTTCATCTAAATAACCTTTCACCAACCTACCAAAAATTTTATTTTCATATAGCATATTTCATATAGCTTAGAATGTAGAACCAAGGTGTTTTTGAGTGGTTCATAGGCAATTTATATTTTTAAGTTTCATAGGATGGTTTGAAGGATATTTTTTTCCTAAACTTAATAACACATTCAAATCAAAGAATAATTATTCATACGGTTGTATAGATTTTGGTTCAGTGGGTATCTAAGATCAAGTATAAGATCAATAAACTAGCATATTATGCATTGCTCAGTTTGATCCAAGATAATGATCTAGAAGTAAAACTTTCAACATGTCAATCTTTGTTCTCATTGAATATGTTTAGTTCTATAAGGAGACTTTATGGATTGCATAACTAGATGCTTGGAGATATGATTTTAGGCTATGCATGATGTGAAATATTTTATCTCAAAGGTCTAAGATGAATCAAGTAGTGAAATTATCTTGAGAATCCAAGTTATAATGAATGAATTTTATATATACTCTTAGTCTCCAATCATCCATGTGAGATAACATGTTACTACCTATTCTACAACAAATTGCTAATGTCAACAATCCTGATGAACTCAATTTGTTGGAAGATGGAGTGATTTTATGGGATCCCACCATCATTGATGTTCCTTTAATTTTTGGACATTTTTACAAATCTTATAGCTATTATGGATAAGAGATTCCATCAGTTATTGGGTTTAATGAAAATCATTGAGAGATACATTATTTTAGTCTCTAGTGTGAGAATTAGATCATCTTCCCCACTTTTTTGGTCTCTGACAAATGATGTTGATTGGGGAAAATAAAAGGGTTGGTTTTAGTCCATTATTGATGTGATGGGTGACTTATGTGTTTTTCATCCTCAAATTTTTCAAATCCCTTAGGGGATGGATTGAAATTCTATTAGATATCAAAAGAAGACCAATAAGACCTAAAGATACAATTGTTAAAAATAGAAAGTTCAAGGAGAGAGAATATAATAAACTAAAAGAAGTAAAATATAATTATATTTATAGATAAACATTATTATTAGTAAATAAAATATTCTCTCTCTTCATAATCACTCAATGTCAATTTTTCTCTCTCTAACTTTAATTTTATTTGTTACACTTTTTGTAATAACTTAAAGAGGTCATATTTACTTTTTTGAGTCATTTAGGGAAAACAAATAGTAAAATATAAATGTTTTACTAAAAATGTGGTTACACCCTCATAGCCTATAAATAGGATGATTCTCATTATAAAAGGGTTTATAACTTCTTTTGATTAGAGCTCAGAAGGAAAGAATAGATATATCTTTGTACAAGTTCATTTTTGAAGAGTGTAGTGTATTAAATGTAGATAAGCTGTAATATGAATATATTGCTTCACAAGTGTTAATTATTTATTGTTTTTAATATCATTTTTATTATATATGAATGAATAAATATATTAAAATATGTGCTTTATGGATTATATGTAAAACCTCTTTGTTTTGAAAACTTTGTGTTGGAAAGATTATAACATAGACTTTGTGTTATATACACCTAATTTGGTTTGAATGAAGACGTTGATATTTTTTGTAATAATTCATGTTGTTTGTTCATATTGTATTCTTATTCACAATACTTAAAAGAAGATACTGGCCCAAACTATTTGATGCTAAATGAAACTGTAATTGAAAGGAGAAAAAAAACTTTTTGTTCGTTTCCAACCTGCAATACAAAGGTGTTATATATAAATTTATGTCTCGAAACCTCTCTAGTGATGTCTTCATTCCTAGTTTGAAGTATATTTTTATCGTGTTTTCTATGGATACAAGTTTCCATTGTTAAACTATTTAACTCACTCCATTAATCTAATTAATCTAATGAGTTTTCTATGTTTGCTTTGTTGTAGGTTTCCCATTATCATATCCATTTATTCTTATTCTCTCTCCATCCCTATTTTAATCTTTTCTTCCATTTTTATTTCCTTTTTCACTTTCTATTTAAAATTACTAAAACCTCCCATCATATGAGGGAGATTTCCCTCTTAAATGTAGAGTAGAATCATGCTTACACTCATGGTTTCTCGAAGGTTGTAAGGTTTATGTATAATTTAGTTGGGCAAGTCACATATATAATCTAAGTAAGCAATATGACATAAAATATTACCAACAAGTTGAAAAAGAAGGTTATTGAGTAATTAGTATTAGATTTTCTAGATTTTGATAAAGTATTTCTGGTAGATTAATGTGAGAGGTAAATACATTAGATATGTGTTACTTCAATAAGGTAGGTTTATCACTTACGTCAATGAAAATACATATGATAAAAATAAATTATTCAGTGTATGACCAAGAGTTTTATGCAATAGTGAAATCTCTCAATAATTGAAGGCATTACTTATTTCCTAAAGAGTTTTTATTATACACATACTATCAAACATTGAAATTCATAAATAGTCAAGGTAAATTGAACCAAAGACATGAAATGGGTTGAGTTTCTACAAAGTTACTCATTTATGGTGAAGTATTTAAGTGTTAAATAAAATTGAGTTGAAAATTCATTGAGTATGAGGTGTCTCTTATTGAATGAGATGCAAGTGGAAGTCATAGGATTGGATTATAAGAATGAGTTATATAAATAAGATGAAAATTTAAAAGATTCATATAATCATGTGAAGAATAGGTAGTGTGGACCAACACCATGGTTATATTATTTCATGTAAAAAGTATTGTTATTCTAATTAGTGAAATTATACATACCTATAGGTTTGATTCATGAATATTTGATTAAGAAGAAGCATAATGGACATTTATAAAATCCTCTTTGATTATGAAAAACCATATATGTAGTTAAATAAAAAATTCTATTGGCCAAATATGGGTATAGATATGCATAAATTTGTTTAAGCATGAAAATTTATCTACTCAAAAAAAGGAATGAGTCCAAATGCATGGTTTTATCAATTATTTATAATTCCAAAAAGACTATTATAATATTTAAGCATGCATATTATTTTAGTATTTCATAGTACACAAAGAGGACATGATTCCATATTGGTGATTGTGGATATATTTTAAAATATGACAAATTTATTTTCATGTAAAAATAATAGTGATGCAACACATGTCTATAACCTATTTTTTAGATAATTTATAAGGTTACATGAATTCTTGTTCAATATAGTATAAAACTTGGATGTGATTTTATTTGGAAATTTCTAGAGGGAATTATGGAAGAATATTAATAAAATATTCATGTTTAGAATATTATCCTCAAATGGATAAATAAATATAGATAAAAAGTATAAATCTTGGTAATCTATTATGATGTTTGATTGAATGGGAATCCAAGGATATAGGATTAAATCCTGGCACATGTCAAGTTTTATTATACCAATTAATTTAACAGAATGATTTGAAAAACACCATTTAAAAGTATCTATGGGATTAGACCAAGAGGATTCATGGAATTGTGTGACATTAGATATGCTAGAAGGAAGAGTGTTAAATAAATAAAATCTTGAATATAAGTGCAACTTAAATTTTCAAATACAAAAATAGTTGGGTAGAAGTGTTACATAGTATAAGTAGTGCAAAAATATGAAGATAAGATAAATGGAATATAAAGTGGGATACATGGTATTATCATATTTGTGTAAGGATTATTTACAAAGAAAAAATATGATAATTTAAAGTAGAAGAATATTAGACAATGTATAGTGTTTGGATTTTTTCCAAAAAAACACATGTGAGATTGAGCTAATTGAAGGGATATACATATTTCATATTTTAAATGTGGTATATTTTTATCCTTAACATGAAGGGTATAATAGTGAAGATGATTTATCACAAATATTGAATAATTTTATTGGAGGGTATAGATGCTTAAGAATACCCACAAGGAATCATAAATTTTCCAAAGACATCAAGTGGATGCATGATAGAGAGAACAAAGAATATTTGGTAAAATTTAAGGGCTGATAAATTAAAGATTCAACATGGATAAGTAAATAAAAAGATAAAATATAAGGAATACCAATATAAAATATATTATAAGGTGAATGAGGAGGAGACAATTTTTCTTTTTTACCTAGGATGTATGATGCAGGAGAATACAAGCTAACTTGTAATCCTACATCAACCAAAAGAATATTTAGATTAGAAAATAACCTAAATTTTATTGTGTGAAAGTTTAATTTATGTATATTATGTGCACACATGTTTTTTTATTTGTCATTCTATGTAAACTTTTTGGTATGTGAAATTTAGGTCAGTTTATAGTCTCTTGAGAAGCTTTGTGTAACTCTCTATGAAAGTCTATGTTTTGATTCAACACAAGTTCAAATAATCCAAATAGAAAGGAGAAGAAATAAATTATTGTGATGTCAAGGTAATTTTTAAAAAATTTATATTATGAAACTTTTGATATATTATAGAGGAGAATTACAACATAGAAATATGGTTGAGGGCATCTTGCACAATGTGTGCATGGAATTCTAAGCACATTGTTTGTTTGAAAACCATTGCAAGATGATCTTATGAGTTCATATATATATGAATATTATTTACTTCATAATTTTACCATGATATTTTGTGGATTCTATCCCATTTTTATGTGTTTTCATGATGCATTACTACTTGATGTGTTATATTTTGATGTTTTATAGATCATTAAGATTGTAATGGAATTTTAATGATTTTAATTCATAGTGATGTGTTAAGGGTGTGATGTGTTATGATTATTTGGGTATTTATCTTATATTAAATGTTGGTAGTTTGTTTTTGGGTTGATGGCAATGATTTATTTTAAATAGATGGACTTGTTCCTATATAAACATGCCTCTATGATTGAGTTTAAATAGTTTTGGATAGAACTAGAGAATGATCTACATAGTTATTTGTGAGTTGAGTGTTTGGTAGCTAAAATTTAAAATACCATGAGATGGAAATAAATATAAATATTATATTTTTTATTGCATCTCATTTACATTGTATATTGGTTTAGTGTGTGAAAATTTTATTTTCATTATATTAAATCAAATAAAGAGCATTATGTTGTTACATTTTACTGCATTCTATTTTTGCATGTGTAATTTTCAAGGTTGAGTGATCTAATACATATATTCACTAATAACCCTAACCATGATTGAATAATAAATATATAAAATAAAAAATATCAAACCATTCAATTTTGTTCAAGAAGTAAAAAATCAATGTGAATAAAAACATAGGAATAAGGAAATAGAATAAAGACTCAAAAACATTGAATAGAGAGAAAATGGCCACATGAAGAGGAATAAATATTTTCAAAAATAAAAAAATATATCAAAAGTGTCATGAAATTATAATAAAATCACCAAAAAAATCCTATTCTAAACCAATGATCCAAAATCATAGAAAAGCACTAAGTTCGTAAAAAATAAATAGTCCTATATAAAAAATATATATCTACACCTTATTAATTATTATATATAGATATTTAACATTTAGCCAATGACACATAAAATATAAATATTACACACCTATAAAGGTTGTGTTTGATATTTTTGGTGATGAAGCAGGTCATAATGAAAATGAATAAAAAATTATTTATGAGGAATTTCATGCAAGGTCACTATCCTTCATTGGGAATTTATATAGGGAGTTAAAGATGTTGAAACAAGACTCTTGTAAGTAGCTCTATTTAATATATATTTTTATGACATTAGGTGTTTGTACAAGGCAAAACCATTGAAAAAAAAAATATTGTTTTTCCTTCTAATAAATGAAGGTTATCTATATTATTTTTCCTTCTAATAAATGAAGGCTATCATTGGAATCTAGCATTGAAAACATTTGATATTATAGGTATAAAACTTAATTTTTTTTTTTTTTTTAAAATTTTTATAGAAAACACATTTTATAAAAATTACAAGACATATTTATCTCTCATTTTAGATTTGTTTGTGCTAAAAAGGGTAAGATGGGTTTTATTAACAACAATTGGAAATTAGTTAAACAATGTGTATATCAAGTGTGTACTATATTTCAACATTTAAATGTTTTACAAAAATGAAATTATTTATAAAACTTGAATTTTTATTACTTTGGTTCTTTTTGATAGGTTTTTTTGTCACATCTAACTCTAAGTATGTTATAAAACTTCTTTGATGTCTATGTATTTAGAGCTTGAGATGAATACAACATAAAAAGAGTTATTATATGTGGAAAATAATTTTTATAAAATGGTGAATAGTAAGTCATTTGATTATTATTTTTTATTAAATGTTTATTTTTGGTATAATGTTACATTAATATTTTTTATATAATGTTAAAAAAAAAAAAAAAAAATCTTCAAAGACTATTATTCCTAGTTATGGTGTAATCAATGGTCTAAAAAATGGTCATAATGGTAGTGGTTAAATGTTATAATCCAAGGTCATAAATAATTTGGCTCCTAAAATTAGTGGCCATGGTGATGTTGGATATAATATGCATATTAAAAGTAGTGGACATAAAATAAATAATGAAAGGTGAAGTGAACATAGGTTTATTCCTAATGTAAATAAATTGACAGGAATAAAATATCTTAAATATTCATGACATGTAGATGCACTTGAAATATGTTACCAATTTATGAAATTTATTATTTTAGTATACCATATAATTATGTGTACATTTATTTTTTTGTATAAAGAATGATGATGTGCATGTGACACACAGAACATCTCCCTTGTAAGTGTAATTTATTTATTATTCAAAGCATTGAGTTATGCATATAATTGATGAGATAATATAAATGATTTTATAATTTTTATATAATTTCATTATGATGTAAAATCAAAACACATAGGTACTCCATATGGTGAAAATGAACATAGAGACATCTACATATGTAAGGTACATTTATATTTTTCCATGCATTAAACCCCTATTTTAACTCCTTAAAAATACACAATAATTCATTTTTTTTTGTTTAATTTTAAATTATACAACATAGGGGTAATTTCAATCTTTGAATAAATCCCAGAATGAGGTTTATGTATGTTTTTTACGACACTCCATGTAATGAATTAAATGGAATGGAATTTTATGAGTTTGAAACTTATAACCTTCATTGCCACAATGTACATGGCCGTAAGACCCTTCCTAAAATTAAACTAGGTTGACATACATGTATAAAATGGCAAAGAAAGACCTTTGCTCAAAATTAATGATTATAAGAGCTTAGGAAAATGGATTATAAACTAAACCAATAGGTTTTTTAGTTAATAAATAAACTTTTTGGAATCAAATGCATTGAACACCATGTTTATGATAATGAAAACTTATCATTGTCATTGAAAAAGTAAATTATAAAGAAAATGTGGGAGCTAATTGTACAAAAAACATGGAAAAAAAGGCAACTAAAATTGAATCTATATTTGTGGTAAAATAGAGAAGGAGATAAACTACCTAAAAAACATTAAATGTCATAAACCTCTCATGTAATAATATATGTAACCTTGATATGGATATATTAAATATATTTAAGATTTTTTTTTAGTATAGAGGTTATTTACCTTAAACTATCAATTTTTACAACCACTTCAAACTTAATTTTAATGGTATTATCCATTTCAACTATATGTATTTACACTATACTATTTAATTATGTGATTAAAATACATTTTTAAATAGCAATCAAGATGCCCAATTCAAGAAAATGGTTGAACAATAAAATTTTGAGCATGAACAATAAAATATAAAGTAATAAATTAAAAACATATGAATTTAAAGTGAGGTCCCTAAACATGGAAATCAATCTACATAGATATTAAAAGGGATGAGGGAAGGAGAAAACATGTAAACAAGTGTAATGTTTTTCATGTTTATGAGATCACATCAAGAGGTGATGTTCTAAAATTAGATGAAGACTCCAAATCAAGGTCATAATATAATTTATTAGGTAACTTAATATATATTTATTGAAATTATTTGTATATTTTGTTATGATTTTCTAACAAATATAAAAGTGTTAAGGATAATTTAAAATATAAGGGTTTATAGAGTGTCCATAATACCATGTTTATGGGACAAGGATAAAATAATCCAAGAACAATAATTTGAGACTTATATGCTAGAGAAGAAGGTTTAAAATATCTAATTTATCAATTTAAATGATCCATATCCATATTCCTCTCTAACTATGTATAATCCACCTCTTTTTTTGATAATCCTTACACCCCTCTCATTGATTCTTTCAATCCATCAATTTTTTATGTAAAACATTCTAATACTCAAGCTATAGGCATGGCTTTGGAGAACCAAACTATGCATCCTAAAAATACACCAACTCCAATTCACCTTGAACAATTAAAGATACTAGATGATACCAATGATAAGATCCAATCAAGTGTGACTATATAAGTCCATGATTTGAGGCATTTAGGGTTGGGTGCTACTATCATGATAGGTTATACCAATGACATCACATATTTTAAGGTGGTTAATTATAGAGAGGTAGACCAATGCCTAATAGATAGAGAGAATTGAGGCATAGATAAAATTTTGGTAAAAAAATCATGATTTGAAGAAAATAAGGAGCAAGAAAGCACTTAAGGTGAAAACACTAGAAAGGAAGAAGGGTAAATTTCATCTATAAGGTAGGATCCATGGATGATTTCTACAATGACAATTAAGATAATCTAAACCATAATTTTAATTTCCCATACAAAGGGGGATACATGGATGATTCATATGGCCATTGACATGATGAATAAATATCATGTGATGATTTCAATTATTATAAATTAGAAAGAACATAATAATGAATTTAAAACCACTATTCAAAACTATAATCTAGATTATCAAGGCTAAAATGGTTGAAAAGCTATAAAGGGAGGAAATCGATACACTATGTTGTGAAAGGTAAGGTAAGATTAAGTAATGCATATGGAGTGAAAACCACTATAGCTTTATCCCTTGAAAAACTATGAAAAAATATCCTTTTCATTGAATAAGCACCTCAAAAATGCTCAAAGCATTAAATAGAAACAATCAAGGACATCTCATATGGTGAAAAAAAAGGGGAACTTCTCCAAAATGTAAGGGAAAAAATACATGAAATATTTTTATTACATATGCCACTATTTCATTTAAATTATAATTATTGTCATTGTAAACAAATTTTAAAAATGGTTATGATTGAAAATTATGTATTATTGTAGTATCCTAAAATTGATTTTTTTAAACTATTCTAAAAAATAGTTGGTGAAGAATGAATGTTAATAATATTAGAGTACTTGTGTTTATGAATGAGTGTTTTTTTATATGTTTAAAATACACATCATAAATTTAATTATGTGGAGGTACTCTATGTATACACCATGTAATTTAATCAACACATTATAGTTTTGTATATTAATATAGAGTCATTTTTATTGATTGATATAAACATTCATTTTAACTTATGTAACTATATTTACAATAGTTATATTATACTATGTTTAAATTTTAAGTAGTTATTTTAAAAAAAATTAAATATAATATTATTAATAATTGTAACCAATTTCATTATAGATTTGGGATTTTATACTTTATATTATGAATATAAATAGGGAAAATAAATCTTGAACTTTGATATAAATCTTAATATTTTTGTATTTAATATAAATAATATTATTAGGAAATTTTCTTAGCCATCATTTCAAGGAAATGATCTCTCTCAATCAGATGCACTCATGAATATTATTGTGAGTTAATACATGCATAACTTGTATTTTACACTAATACATAAAATTTTCCATGAGTCAATATATTTGAGATAAAAAGGAAAGTGCAATAATCTTCACACATCCATAATTTAAAAAAAAAAAATCATAGAAACCTTTAGTCCATTAATGGCATTAAATTTTTATCATGGCTAGAAAGATATCAATCCTTATAATTTGGCTTACATCAATTTGTAAGGAGAGTGTTTGTTAAGATTTTGTACCTAGTTTAATCATATTCACTCATGGTTTTTATTATTATCCTCTCTATTACATAAAAATTAAAAACCTTTACACATATACAAGTCTTCATTTCCTATTCTCAAAATCTTTCCTACAACAAACTCATATATTTGGAATATGTATTTTTACAAGTTGATATATAGCCAATTCGCCTAACTTTACAAAACTTTATAAAAACCACATTACTAAATTCTACCTAATTGTCTCCTAAACTTAACATTTATATTTTATTATGACCATTTAATTATAGCCTCAATTCCTTTTAAATCCTACTATAATTTATTTTAATATACATACATACATACATACATACATATATATATATATATATATATATATATATATATATATATATATATATATATATAAATAGCATCTATTAGCTATAACCCTTTACATGTTTTCATCCATCCCAACATTGGAGGGGGCATCCTATATCACTAATTATTGTGAAGTTTTTGGAATGGTGTCATTATCATGTGATGTTTACATTGGATATTTTTAGAGTTGTAATTATTATTGTGTCTTCTTGGAGTTGGTTAAGAATCTCCAAAAAAAGATTGAAAGGTTGGGCTATCTACTAGTATTTATATGTTGAATCTACTTGTGTTAAATAATTTTTATAGGTCCTACAATCATATATAAAAACATTTACCATTATAAAATATAGTGTTAAGTGTGTATAATATTTAGCTTCTTCTTCAAAGACATCCTGAACAAGTTTTGACATAATTTTAATGTTACTTATCAGTGGTTATTTTGATGTTATTTTTCAAGGCCAATAATCTCTTACCATGTCTCTAATCCTAAATACTAGAAAACCATTCCATTGGTATATTAGTTGTAAAGCATCATGTCCTAGTCAACACAAAATCTTGACTCTCAATTAAAAATTTTAGTGCATATGCATGTTTTGTATCATCAAGATCTACTAAAAACTTTGCATGAATATTATTTTCCCTAGAGATTGCATTTTATATATCCTTTTGTATTTCATCATAATGTAAGGTCTAGTCAAAGAGATTACCCCCAATATCATTAGCCTACATTGTAACTTCAAACAAATGTTTTTTTGTACTTATCTAGTATAAAGAGCCATTTTATAGAGTTTTTCCCATTTATGTACATGTACAATTATCTTCTTGAATTTTCCATACTAACCCCATTTTTTTAAGAGTATAATGTGCAAATAAGTAATTTATAGTCGGCAAACAATACTTGGTTACCTAAAATATTGTTACTATCTATAAACATTTATCCTTGGTCATATATTAAATCATTTTTATTATATCTTATAGTACATCATTTTATAATTTTAAATCCAAAACTTAATTAATTAAAATCATGTTGTAATTTTAAGTTTTTAAGCATTGATACAAGGCTAGAAAAAATGTCAGGTTTGACCTACTCTCTTATTCATATTTGATTATTTTATGTCATGCCTAGCATTGAAATATCATATTTTATATCATTCTTTCACTTATCATGTTTTCTGTTCATGTCATTTTACTAATCCTTGTATCCTACTTGATGTGTATCTTCCCCTATGTTATTTATAAATACCTCTCATGAAATTTTTTGAGACATTAAAAATTTCTCTTTTATGATTTATGTTTAATTGGGTGAGGTTGCAAGTAAAAAAATCTATAATACCATCCAAACTAGAAGCTTTAATATCATGCATTAAGCACTAATACTCATTTTACTACTCTTATATGTATCTTTTTTCATTATTGGTTGATTCAAATGAGTTAGATATGTTTACTTATTTGGCTATGTAGTGATTTACTTTTTTATGTTTAGAGTAAAAACCCATGTTTTGAACTAGTGGAAAACTAGAGAAAATAGTTGAGATGGATAAATGGGTTCATATGGAGCCAAAATGGTGAAGTATGAAGACTTTCCCACTATTGATCCATGCCATATCATACAATTAGTCTAGTTACCTTTAGAATGTATGTAGTTTTTATTATGGAGGACTTAAAACATGTCACTTTCCTTCATTTTTTCATTATCTACTATTTTGTAGTCATTCATCCTTGTTTTAAATCTTTTTCTTCAACATGACCACATCAAGTGTTTTTTTGGAATCTATATTTGCCATTTTTTTTCTACCTCTTTATCTTATAGTTTTTGTTGGTAGAATTATTTAAGATTATTTTCTTTAATTCAACATTTAAAGGGTAGGTAGTGTAAAGTAGTATTTATAAAGTCAATAATTTATTGTTTAGGGTAATTGGTAATTATTTAGAGTACAAATTTATGTTTATGTCATGTTATTTCTTCATCTTTAAAAAAATCTTCAACCATTTTTATATCTAGTTATGCTCATTTTACAACCTTTTTATTTCATTTTTGTGATGTTTAAAATTTTATATTTATTCTATGTAAAGGGATTTTACGACCTATTTAAATACATATGAATACCTCTTATTTTTATTAATGTAGTGCATAATCCATAATGTCAATAATTATGGTATCCCTTTATTCTTTTTGTGTGACTACTTTTATTTCTTGTGTTGATATTTACAATGTTATCTTTATTCCCTGAAAATAGGTTTCATGATCTATTTTTGAACCTATGGTTAGCTATTGATTTTTAACCTTTCTCCTTATCCTTGCAAATTCACCTCTTTTTTATTCCAACCAAATTCTTCTTCTGATCCTTTAGGTTGAGGGACAACTTACATTGGTTTCACTACATCCTTTAGAACCTTAAGGTTCATAGTGATAATATTCCATATCTCCATTAACCAAGGCTATAATTTAAGTTATTTATCATTTGGTCTTATGCAATTTTTTTGTATATTAACTTCCTAAATTCTATATGTAGAGTGAATAAGAACTACCTCCTTTGGTGTCTTAAATTAAATGAAGACCAGAAAAATGATTTAAAAAATGGTATTAAAATAATCTCACTTTTATTACAAGATTTTTTTTGTATACACCTATTGATTTCATTGGCCAATAATTGTGATCAATTGAATGTTTAGTCATGATAGACCATCCAATCCAAAATATTTTCATATCTTCAATGATATATAATAGTAACCCTTAGTTTTGTGTCAATATCTTTTCATGATTATTTTTCTCCCAAGTCATATAATCTCATTGTAATTTTTTTTAATGAAATTACATTGGATTAATAACTTAAATTATATATCCATTATATTTTTATAAATAGGGGTATTTTGGGTTTTTAAGGTATCCATGACAATCCCCCATTTAAAATTCCATCAACGTTGGCAATCCTTATGACATCGATATTTATTATTTTAATTGGATACAAATGGGCCACTCCCTCCCAATACCTAATCGACATGGTATGCATGAGTTATGGTTTTTTTTTAAAAATAATGTTATCCTTACTAACCTATCCATTACACTATATTGGAATATACTATTTTTGTTATAGTCTTGATTTATGCCTTCATGTAACTCTATGGGATCTTAGGTGAACATATAAATTTTTTAACCACTTAAATTGAAAATGGATCATAATAGTAGGTTTTAATAATTTATCAACTTATTCAAAAATAAATTCAAATATGATCAAATTTTAAAAGGGGAATTAGGTTTTTTTTACTCTGCATTGATGAGAGTTTAGGCATTGCTATCACACTATTGAACGCCATAGATCTAAGAAAAATATTAGTTTTATTTACATTTGTTGTTGATTTTGATAAGTGATTAGCCTTTTGGGTGGTAGGGGGTGTCATATTTTAAATGATCACCACCTACCTTTCTTCATCCATGGATACAAAGAAATTTAGAGTGAGCGAGCACAACCATGGCCCTAAAGCAGGAGAGAAAATTCATCCTAAAATAATTACAAAAGGTAATGTTGATAATTATGACTCTTCATTACCTAATGTTGTTTTGGATATGCATAAATTTGAAAAAACTTGTCCTTTATTTGAAAAAATTTGTTTGGTTTCTTATTTTGTTGGTCAAGTCCCCCCTAACAGCCTTTTGAAGCAATGGGTTCACAACCATTGGCAAGGCCATGGTGTGAAACTGGAAGGAGTCCAAAACCTTACCAATGAATTTTTTTGTTTCACTTTTCAAACATAGAATATTATAAAGCCATTTTTGACAATGGGTCTTGGTTTATTCAAAATATTATAGTTATCTTTTCTCACTGGACTTAAGATTTTCAAGTCTTAGAGTAAGCAAAGTTGAAAATCTCTATTTGGGTTTAATTTTTTGGATTGCCTCTCCCCTTATGAGGTTTTATTTACCATCTCATAAAACCCATAGGGTGCTTCATTTTCCATGATCAAACCAAGTTATTTATGTCTCATCCCTAAAAGAGGGTTTGTGTTGAAGTGGATTTTTCATAAGATTTTAAATATTCTATTGATATACAAATTAGAATTAACCATTTTTTTAGCATGTTTTATATATCAATCTCCTGAATACTTATTTTTAGTGCTAGTCATCAAACATATGATTCAAAAATTTATTCTAATGGTTCATGTACCATTTCTCCTCAGGAAAAATGTGGTTTTAAATCCAAACCATATAATGGAAATAATTATAGTTGGACTACTATCACCAACAAAAAAATCTTCCAAAGGTAGTGGCAAGCCACAAGCTTACTCTTACAGACCTGTTGGTAATAACCATGCCTCAACTTATACTAGTAAAACTATTTTTCCTAATAAATATTCTCCTCTACTTGTGCATACTTTACGATTAGTGGATTCTCTGGTTGAGATGCCACCCTTAATTCCACCATCACAACCCTCTCCTAAAGTGAGTTTTTTAGAGTAAGAATGGAGTTTGGTCACCTTGGATAACAAATTAGTGTTTTTGTTCTCTCAGATCCCTTTTCCATGACTTGATGAGGATGAATACATGGCATATAAGTGACAACCATTTAGAATCAATGATTTCATGCCCAACAAACTCATGTTTAATTAGTTTTCTATGCTAAAAAATCTTATAGAGGAGATTGACATGCACCTCGATAATGCCAAATGATTGTTTACTATTGGAATGTTTGAGGCCTTACTGATCCACCACATAAGTATGTGGTCGAGAATAATTATCATTTATTTAACAACATGAAAATTCTTTGTTTGTAATAGGTCAAGATTTTTGGCTTCTTATTTCACAATGTAACATGAATAATTTGCCCTAGAGCCATATGTCAGGCTACTAGGCATGAATTTGGGCATGGTGGATTCATCACTTTTTTATCTCTAGAGATTTCTTAGAATATTATTTTTTAGGGCTTAAACCCCACCCTCTGGGTGGTGTGAACCCTTTTTAACTTTAATAACTACATCATTGGGATGATTAACTTTTATGCCTCTAATGATGTTATGTAACATGATGCTCTATGGATGCGGTTATCCAACTCAATTATTGATGTACATTATATTATTTATGGTTATTTTAACATGGTGGAATCAGATGAGGATAAATATGGATGCCTTCTAATATAGTGTTGTGCTAGTGAACATGAAGCCTAGATTTATATGCACAATAAAATTGATGTGTTTCATCCTAATCATCACTAGAGAAAAACATTTAACTCCCCTAGTTCACCTAGTCTAAATTTATATAGGGAGAATATAGGTTTTTTCAATGTCTTGATCGAGCCTTGATATCTAAGTAATATCTTTTCTTTTTTGGCTTGGTCCATGACAGTCTAGTATCATTCATCCCTAATACTTTTTTATCAGATCATCACCCTATTTTATTTAATATTGATGGGACCACACCTTAATTTAAGCCTACCTCCACTCAATTTTATCTCAATACTACTCACCTCAAACATGAAAAAATAGTGGGGCACATTGTTAGAATTTGAAACCTAGTTCCTTGGCCAGAGGAGATACTAGCTAGATTCAGTGGTGGTTAGATGTTCTTTCTCATACTTCTAGTCTATATAAAACAAGCATCTCATTTCATATGGAATTTGCATAATGCTAAAAACTGTGAATATATCTGGGTTTCATAGGAATTAGGGAAGTCACCTTTCAATGTTCACCTCTAAACTCAAGTGGCAAATTGGAGACATAAGCTCTAAATTGAGGGGACTCATGAGGCCATAGGATCTCAATTATGATCTTGTATACATTAGTATAAAATTAGAGACAAAGTCTTAAAGGACCTTTTTTCCCTCCACTCTAGGAGAGCTATTGATAGAATCAAAGCTATCAAGTAGGGAAATAATTAGCTTACCAAACTTCTTAACATTATACAAGATTTTGTTCATCATTACCATGGTTTTTTCTCAGCACAAGATTATTCTCCAAAATGGGAGGTTAATCTCTAATAATGCCTCCAGGTGGTGCCTTGAAAAGTTTCCAATTCACAAAGAGTGGCCTGTGATATGTCCTTATCTCTTAATGACCTCCATGAGGTTGTTAAGAAGATGGTAATTTATAAAGATCTAGGGATTTATGGTTTCTCATGTGAGTTATACCAAACCCTTTGGGATACTATTGGTTCTAATTTTCACCAAGTTTATTTTAAAACTATTCTACCCAACTCTTTGGGATCCCTTATAAACCAAGTTAACATCAAGTTTATGCCTAGGGATGGTGATCCTAAAATTATCACCAATTAGAGGCCTATTACTTTTATCAATGTCTCTTATAATATTATTACTAAGGTTTTATCCTTTAAGGTTTAACACATTCTCCCTTTAATTTTTAGGAATGATCAATCTAGTTTTATTCAAAATAGATTCATTCTGGACAATGTCATTGCCATTTGGGAAGGTATGGAATGGGCTCAAGTTTCTAATAAAAGGATCTATTTGTAAAGGTTGATTTTGAGAAATCATATAATTTTATTGAGTGTCCCTTCATTCTTTCCATGTTGTATGCTCTTATTTTTATCGCTAAATATGCTCAAACTATTAACATTCTCTTTTAGGATGCTGGGGCTTATATCACTATCAATAGTACCCAATATTATTGATTTTGAATTCATAATTCTATCCAACAAGGATGCCATTTAACCTCTTATTTATATGTTCTGAAAGAAGGATTTAGCTACCTCTTATATAATTACACTGATATGGGTTTGATGAAAGGCATATTCCTCCCTCAATCTGATAGACAAATTTTAAATGGCCACTTTGTAGATGATTATTTTCTCACTCTAGAAAAGGAAGAAGAGTCCATTAGGAATACCATGGAATGTTTCCATATTTTTGTTTAGCTTCAGACTCATCTATTCAATGGAGGAAAATTTAGTGTTACCATCAGTATTAAGGCCCCAAACCTCCTTGGTTGGAGGGATATCAATGGTAGTGGCTTCTTCTATGGGTGAAATTTAAGTTTCTAGGCATCCCTTTTTGATTTTGGACCTCTCCCTCTGAGCTATGGTCTTATGTTGTGTAGAGAGTTGAAAAAAAATCTTTTAGGATCACTAAACCTCTATCTCTTACTAACAAATTTAAAATTTTCTCTAATGTCTTGGAAACTACTCATGCATATTATTCCTCTTATTGGGTCCCTTTAAATGGCACTTAAAAAAATTAGAAAAACTTCTAAGAGATTTTCTATGGGCTAACTCTGAGGGTTATAAGGGTTTCCACATAGTTTTTTGGAACATATGTTGCTGACCCAAGGAAGTTGGGGGTCTGGATCTCTTAGATATTAAAATTCAAGGCCTTACCCTTAGTGTCAAATGAATTATTATAGGTCTTACTTAGGATGAAGCCTAGAATATTATTTTATGCCATTGTATCTCTCAGGGGTTCTAATGTGGTAGAAAGCCTTAGCAAGGCCTATGACTTTACTCTCTACTCATAACCCTATTACCTATTGAAATCAAGGGTACTTTTGTGATTCAAATCCTATGGAAAGGTTGGAAAAATATTAAAAATCATATTAATTGGGTAGGTGAGGATTTTATTAATGGACTCTCTATTAACTCCTAGTCTCTCTAGTGGTCACCTTGCTTAAATTTTCATAATTTTCCCTTTGCCTTAGTCCCTTGGGTTAAAGGGTTAAGAATTTTTAGTAAAGGTGTGAAGGTTATCAATGATATCTTTTGTAAGGAGAATAGGTCTTAGCTCACTTGGTAGAAACTTTAGAATAAATTTAATTTAAATAATTTAAATGTAAAGGCTATTACAAAAATTCAAGGCTCCATACCTGATGATTATTTTCACAAAATAAGGGTCAACTCTTATGTTACTTGGTGGAAGGATTGGAATTGGCCTAAAAACACCCCATTCACCTGGTATTATCCTCATTTGGGGTATAATTTAATATCCCCTCAACATATTTTAGATGAAATTCTCAACCTCAAATGGAATCTCCATTCCAGACATGGAGTTTGGGCCTAATGTTTTAGCACTATGTGGTCTGTTATTATTAAGCCCAAAAAATCTCATTTCTTATGGTGTCTCCTTTATTATTTATTACCTATGGGTGATCAAATCAAACATATGGGAGTATCTAACCCCATTTACTTAATTTATTAGTAACCATAGATTGTTAAGCACTTTTTTTGGTTTTACTCTCACATACAATCTATGTGGCATTGAATTCATTCCATTTTTTAGCCCTTTCAACCTAAATTATTCATGTGGAAGATGGCTCTATTAGGGGACTCAACTTTGATTCTTGTAAAATACAATAGATTTTGGTATATATTTTGAGTTTATATTTTATTTCAAATCTAAAAACCTATAAATTATGCTTGCTTTAATCATGAAGAGATGGAACATAGTTTTTTTGTTACTAAAAAAATTACTATTCTATCTAATGTTACTCTTTAGATTAAAAGTCAAATAGATAAAGTCTGCATGGAACTCAACCACCTCTAGCATTTTATCAACCACTGGGGAAATACCTCGTGCATAGTTAGCCATGAACCTCTTAACTCCTATGACATAATACTCCTCCCCAATGATGAGGGAATGGATCATGCTGGTAACATTGTAGGACCAAACACATGAGTCATTATCCTTATTGGTCATCACCTCACTAGTATTTTTCTCATCATGGTGGTCTGAGTCTATCTTTAAGATCTATAGGTAATGTAGGGGATGGGGATATCATCCTCCATCTCATGATGGTGATATTAGGGGTTGGGTCCTCCCCCAATGAATTTTTTTATGACAAGCTCTAGAATTATTTCATAAAATAAGTCAAGATGAGACATTAAAGGCTCATTAAAACACGGGTTGGGAGCCCTTTCCTATGTAAAATTATCTTCCTACCCTAGGAGGATAGGGTGGTAAGCCTCATGACCCACCATATCCATCACCTCCCTCAATGTCCATGTTTATTATAGATCCTTAATTGTTTTCTTTATTGTTATGTGTTCCTTGCCATCTTTTCTTTGCTATCAAACTATTAATGTGATGTTTATTTTTGTGGGTGTGGTCATTTTTAAACAAATTTTTAGATGTTTCCTAAGGTGTCTTTGCCCTTGATGTGATTATGCTCGTGGGGTATGACTTTTCCACTTGATTTTTTTGTATGATTAACATTGAACCATATCTTTTTTAATTAATATATAATCTCTCTTAAATCAAAAAAATGGATCATAATATATCCATTTTACATTGACGAGTTGCAATTTGATTCCATTTTTTTCAATTGAATTTGGGTTTAGAGCTATAGTGATTATTCCTCAACCTTGCATGATTTTTTTTGTGTGTGGATAGGTACTAAGATTTTAGGGGTGAGAACTGGATCCCATTTTAATTATATATTGAAAATTATGCAGTCTTTCTTCTCACTATGATGTTTAATTCAAAACCCCTTATTCCGTTTAGATGCATAATTTTTTTTGGATAATGTTTGAGTACCTTATATATCTCTAATATATACTCTACAATTTTCATTTTTAAAATGACACTGAAAATAAAAATTATATGCTTATTTTATAGATTAGTCTTATAAACACTAAAATCTAGTATTAAATACTTGGAAATGTTCATTTATAGGGTATTAAACTTAATTAATTATGCATAAAAATATAACTTTTATTCACTCTTCTCTCATATTAACATGATTTTTATGTCTCTACCCATCCTAATTTGTTGTCAGTCACCTACAAGAATTCCCTAATTTGTGTCTAACCTACTCAAAATCATATTTAGACTATCTTTAGATCATTTTTACTTCCTTATTGATGAAACTATAAAATAAATATGTCATATAATACATAATTTTATAAACCTAATGAACTCATCCCATGCCAATCAATTATCACTTTTCAAATTTAAATACTTATTATGGGGCAGCCCATATGTTTCACACATTGGTGGTGTGATAAGTAACAAAAAAAATCCCATATAAAAACACAATAAGTCTAAGTATATTAAATATCTATCAAGCACTTATCAAGCATAATCAAACACTTACACATTCAAAATCACTTCCTTTTTCTTTCCAATTTAGCCATCAACCAAAAGTAACATGTCATAGACAAGTTTGAAGCACCTCAAATCCAATCTAAAGTTTTTATTTTCTAAGAATAAAAAGATAGACCATAGTTTTCATTCATTAAATAATCACTATTTCACACATGCACCTAACAAGGAAAACTACATTCAATATGACTTCTCTCTTTGAAGTATCAGATATGTAGGCAACACTCAATCATTCAATGGGGAGTGTTTAGGATCATCTCAACCCACCTTTGCCATTTTATAGACTAAAACCTAGTGTCAAAAGTAGACCTAGTGTTTTAGAGAGAGAGAGAGAGAGAGAGAGAGAGAGAGAGAGAGAGAGAGAGAGAGAGAGAGAGAGAGAGAGAGAGAGAGAGAGAGAGAGAGAGAGAGAGAGAGAGAGAGAGAGAGAGAGAGAGAGAGAGAGAGAGAGAGAGAGAGAGATGTTTCTATAATTGTACACTTAATCTAATCCTAAAGATCACATAAAGAGATATCGTATAGGAAATCATAGTGGCTTGTATGGAAACAAAGAAGAAAAACTCACTTAAATGGAATTATTAGGTTTTATAACTTAACATTAGTCAGTACCATATAGAGGATGAAAAATTCATCTAGGCACATCCAAAGATTCAGATCTTTATTTTATCAACTCAAAAACTATTTTCATGCCTTTCCTAGTTTTAGTATTCAATATCACACCTGCACAATAAAATAAAATGTCAAGTGTCTTAATCCTCTTAATAATTTCCATAAATATCAAGTGTAAATGTCAAGTTAGATTTTTCCTTTTACATTCAAATTCATGTTTAGTTTTTATACATCATATAATATGAATTAGCTCAAATTTATATATTATTATATCATATTAATAAAAATTAAGGTAAAACATATTGGTGAACTTGTTTACATATTGATCACATCAAACCCTAGGTCTTCCTTTAGGGTTTCAAATTTTTGTATTTAAATATCATTTTTAGACATGTTCTTAATTTTATTCATTCAAAAATGATACATGGATATAATGTATGTACATAGTTTCTATTTATTGACTCAATTTATGATTGTAATCATTATATGTTGTTTCCTTTACTATGTAAAATATGAAACAACTATATAATTCCATGCATCAAATCTTTGTACACTAATAAGGCTGAAATAAAGAATGAACAATCCTTAGCCTTCCATAATTCATGTTATTTAAATATATAATTTGATATGCCTATTTTCACCACTAGGTTCCAAAGGGAATTCATAATTACTTTTGATCTTCCTACACCTTCTCTTCATGGACTTTGTATGATTATTGAATCTTAAATTGATCATGAAACAAATACTATGGATTTTGGTCAAGGAAATTAATATGTGTACTTTTTTGATATATTTTATGACATAGATGAAATGAAATTAACTCAATTTCTTAACATATATCCATAAATTCATGATGCACTACTAGATGTAATAAGGGGTGAATGTAAAAAATTATCCAAGACTAGTCCATTTGAGAAATTATATGATGCTTTTAATGATACTAATCAGCCTTTTACATGTACCAATTCCACCATAGATGTTCATAATAATATTGCTGAAACTATTCCTACATCTACACCTTTGGTAACACATGTGATACCCACCCAAAGTGTGGGGGAAACACAAAATTTCCCTCATATTATTATACTTATTTCTATATATCCTCTAATGACTATGAATTTGACATCATCATACTCACTTACTACATGATCCCTCAAGCATACTATCATAAATCTATAGGTCAAGGTGATTCAGTTAGAGTAAATAACTTTTATATCTATTCATTTAATGGATTATCATGTTTTCCTTAACAATTTATTAGCCCCAAATATTTTATAGATATCCTTGACTTATAGGTTTTGTATCTCCAAATATTTTATTTTATGATGGTAAATGCAATCTAGAGGAAAAAATTAGTTTATGCAACATATTTGGACTATATATATATATATATATATATATATATATATATATATATATATATATATATATATATATATATATATATATATTTCAATCATCAATGATAAATTATCTTACAATCAAATTTAAAAACTTAAGTAAAATCTAATGAAAAAATTAGTGACCATGTGTTTTGGTATAGTACTATGCTTTTTAAAATGATAAATCATATGGCCAGTAATGAGTTACAAGTTAACTTCAAGAAGATTTTTATTGATCCTTTCCACCAAAAGTCCATTATATTCAATAAAACTCAAATCATTTCATGAGTTATGCCATATAGTTAGAGATTGAGAAGTTAGGCTCATAGATGTGCCTAATACTATAATTACATAAACTTCAAAGTTTCAAAGTAAACCAAGATACAAGGTTAAATATATGATTTTAATAATGAGGTAAATGATAATGATTAATATAATATCATGACCTACTAATCAGCTTGTTTTATCTATCCCATAAAGAAGTCAACATTCATAATTAGCTTAACATCCTCATACCCAGTTACCAAAGTTACTAGAGTGAAACCCTATATCTCTCCCTCCACCACAACAGGTTGTTATGATTAGGCCCACACCTTGAGGATATGCCAGTGATGCATTATGATTATCACCAATGTGTTGGACATCTATGATTAAATGCTTCAAGTTAAGGAATAAAATACACAATCTCATTGATAAAAACACTATTGAGCTTAATGAACCTAAAAATGATTTAGGACCACAACCTGTTGGGAATATAAAGTTGATTTTTTTTTCTAAAACTATTCCAAATCTTGTAAAAATAAAATCTAAGGATACTAATGATGTGTATATGACATAAAACATGCATCTTCCTCCTTCAACATGTGATCACCCATTGGATATTATTATTGGTATGCTTACATGCATATCACTAAAATGACTTATGATTACATTTGATGATAGTAAGATTTTGGAAGATGAATCCATTTTTAATTCATTATCTTTACAAGTCTAAGTTTATTTTCAACCTATTCATAGTGTCATGGTATACAATGGTTCAAGTGATTTTTTTTTATAATGACACACATACTCCTGGATTCACAAATAATATTTGATGGAAACCAAAAATATAGTAAAACTATTTTATGGATATAGACATAGCCCATTAGGATACATTGTGATACCTCTTAATATAGGCCCTGTAGTAATTTCTACATTATTCATAGTTTTACTGAGGATAGGGATATTTGACATGTTGTTAGGATGCCCTTGGATATAAAAGTTTCATGCAGTAAAATATTTAATGCATATATGTGTCAAGTATATACATTACATAATTGCCATGATATTTTCAATTATTCTATATGAGTATCTTGTTCAACTCGAGGTTTTTCCTCCTCCACCCCACCCCCACCACAATAGTTTATTTCACCTACTCAAGATCATTCTATGTAGGAAGTTACTCCACATATTTAGGAAAATTATACATAGGAAGTTATATAACCTAATCAAATTAATTATACATAGATAGTTCATAAGATAGTAGGTTACCTTCCTATATGACCATTAATTTATAACCCATTACATCAAAAGGTCATTCAGGACACATGATAGACAATATTTACTCCACGTCTTAAGATAGTATTATAGATAGTTTAGCATGTTCCAAAATAAACATATGCATTTTCTATCCTATAATACATAAAATTCCATAGGATATTATGTTTCCTATAGTAACTCATCATACAAAAGGTCATATGAGTCATGATGATGATTATGATGGTTACATTACAACATGAGATAATTTTTTCAAATTTAGATATAGATACACACAATAATCATGATCATGATACGATACCTCCACATGAACATGCCATAAATTGATTAATTAGTTAGCATCCAATTGAATGAAAATATTTAAAAAACATAAAAATAAAACATATTCAAAAACTTAAAAGTTAGGACCTAAGCATGACATCTTTTCTATTTCCCATTATGTATCTATTTTATTTATCACATGTTTTGTAGATTACATATCATTTTCATATGCAAATGAATTTCACAATATATATGAATGAGATGTAAGACATATAGTTTAATTATTATACATGGATGTACAGATGTAGGACATCCATATACTTAGGGTCCATGCTAATATTTAGGACATCTTAATCATTACATTTATATAGGTTATATCTTTCTATAACCTTTACATTGACAATGTTGAGCTACATTGATTCATTACATGTGTCTTTTTATTATTTATATTCATTATAGTGATACATTTCATGGATATGCTATCTTTATATGCTATGAAATTGGCATACTTTGATGGTGTAGATTAGTTTAAATTATTCTATACTTCATTGTTTATTTTCCTTTTATAATAGGGTAATAATTTTACATTATATGTGGCCCTTGACCTCGCATGTGAAACATTTTATTTTCCATTGTCTATGGTTTTTTGGCATTGTGTGTATGGCATTTTATTTTCCATTATATGTTTTCATTGGCCTTATATGTGTGACATTTTACTAAAAATTATATGAAACCCTTAGCCTTGTGTGTGTGAAATTTTATTGTCCATTATATGTGGCCCTTGGACTTCTATGTGAAACATTTTATTTTACATTGTAGGTAGTCTTTGCCCTTGTGTGTGACATTGAATATAATTATGTGTGTCATGGCCATGGAACCATGTGCTTATGAGTGGATTATATAGGATTTTATATTGAGATTGCTAAGTTTTGGGTATTGTGACCCATATTACACATTTTTATTTTTATGTGTCGTGCCATGATTAAAATAATGCACCTTTACTATGTAGTCTTATTTAGAGATTATATATGTAATGGTTAATACCCCATGCCTAGTTTTTATTTTTATCTTGAAATGAAAATTGTATGCCTTGAATTACATGTTTCATGTGTGATTTTATGATAAATTCATTACTATTATGGCATAATATACACATTTTGACATGCTTTTATATGATTACATATTTTTACATAACATGATATGATTAACTATTTTATTTTAAGATGAGTGAATCATGGTATATCTACATCACCTCAAAAGGGGGGCATATTAGTGGTATTTTCGTATAGATTGAAGACTCCATGAGTATAAAAATTAATATTTTGACACATTAAAATATTCATAGAGTTTAGATTGGTTTAGAATATTAGTTTCATACATATATGAGACATATACGTATAGATTGAGACATATTTTGGGGAAATATACCATGCATATGCACACTTTTATAGGAAAAAAATTTAAATATTTTTATATATTTACATATTTTTACTCATTTGGGTGCATATGCATAAAATTTATAGGATCACGAGTTATAGATTTTTCATGTTTGGAATAGGATATCATATAGATGCATAGTATTCTATATCATGCTGGAAATAATTTGTTCAAATTATTGATAATTAAGCTTAATCATACATGCCATTATTATAATTTATCATACTTTCACTGATTATGAGACATGACCATTTTTTATGCACATACACACTATTAGAATTTCTATTTTAAAACATATTCAATGGTATCTATAAGTAGGCACCCTTGAATATATAAATCCATATATAGTTTTTGATTCATTTATATTGAGGTAATGTAGTTAAGGTTTATTAACACTCAATGTCTTAGGTATTACTAAAATCAATCCCATAGGTGGCTCCCACGTTATAAACTTAGGGATCAATATTAGTTACATGAGAGTGTGGTTTACATACAAAGAATCTTTATGGCCTAGGTACTAATCCATTTTCAATGAGGGTTTAGGAATTTATTTTCCAAACCCATGGCCTTTACTTAGTACATAAATTGGGGCATGATTAACCCTAATCTCTCCAAGTGATTCAAAAATGAATCACAATTCTCCAATGCTTCAACAAAGGAGCATCATCTCAAATGACATGATAAACAACAACATGGTTCACTCACTTATAGGTGTATTCATTCATTTCTATTCAAGTTTAAAATGGGTTCAAATTCATTTTAAATTTAATTCATGGAAATTGATTATTGTTTATTCATTATAGGTTGCATGGAGTAAGATTCACATTTGGAGCCTCTCCCAAATATAAAGCGTATGATACACATTTAGGTGTTGGAAATATTATCATTAATGTCAAAGGTCTAGCAATCTAACATTTAATGTATAAATGTGCTTTAATGTTCATATCTTGGATAAAGTGTGTTAATATTAATGAATATATTTCTGGTTGCATAAAGACAAAAGAGGGTCCATGAGGAAGTCAAAGAGTCACCAAGTAAAGACAAAAGAGGGAAAATGCATCCTTTCCCTCTTTTTTATTTATCTGGTGACTCTTTGAATTCCTCAAGGTGACCCTTCATGGGAAAATGCATCATTTCCCTCTTTTGTATTTACTTGGTGACTCTTTGAATTCCTCATGGCCCTTCTTTTGTCTTTATACAACCAAAAATATATTCATTAATATTTAATTAATATTAACACACTTTATCCAAGATATGAACATTAAAGCACATTTAGACATTAAATCTTATATTTATAGACCTTTTACATTAATGACAATATTTCCAACAATATCCCCCTTTGTCATTGATGGATCTTAAACTTGAAAATGCAACCTCTAGCTGATTCTTAAAATTATGAATAGACATCTTATCTTCTTTTTATTCTATATCCAACTTAGAATCTAAGATACACACCTATTCCTTAATATCCTCAACCATATATTTCAACTCTTGATTCTCCTTCTTTATCTTCTTGGCCATCATGCTTTCCCTGATCTACCTTCAAGCTCTTAAACTCTTTCTGAAGGAACCTGATCTAATACCAATTTTTAAGCATAGGATATACTGATTCATAGTATATCATATATCTTTTACTTAATCAAATTCCTTTACTTTAACCACTTAGTCACACATTCAAGATATTCAATAAAAATAAAAGCAATAACATGCACCACATAAGAGAGAGAGAGAGAGAGAGAGGGACACCAAATTTTACATGGAAACCTAAAGTAGGAAAAACCATGGAGAATAATCTCAAGTATATAAATGAGAACCAAATCAAGTTTAAAATGTTCACAAGAACCAAATTGTAGGATCACCAACCCCTTTGCTAAGCACAAATGCAATAATGATTCATGAGCACTAATCTGTAGGATCACTAACCCCTCTTGTGTATAAAACACCACTATCTCTCAATGTTATTTTCTCAATAAATGATAGCACACTACAATATCTCTTCTCTTTTCTCTTCTCTCCTCTGCTCTTCTCAGCTAGATAAAATAATTTGATTCCATACTTAAAAAATGGCTTCCCAAGCCTCCTTTTATAGTCTTCTAAATGACCTTTGGCATTCACCCTTTGAGACCTTTCAATTCACATATAAAATGGTGCCAAACTTGTATTTTATGACCCTTTGAATTCCTCAAGGTGACCCTTCATGGGAAAATGTGTCCTTTCCGTCTTTTGTGTTTACTTGGTGACTCTTTGACTTCCTCATGGTCCCTCTTTTATCTTTATGCAACCAATAATATATTTTTTAATATTAATTAAATATTAACAAATATATTTTTGGTTATATAAATACAAAAGAGGGATAATGAGGAAGTCAACGAGTCACTAAGTAAAGATAAAAGAGGGAAAGGACACATTTTCCCACAAAGGGTCACCTTGAGGAATTTGAAGAGTCACCAGATAAATAAAAAAGAGGGAAAGGATGAATTTTCCCATGAAGGGTCACCTTGAGGAATTCGAAGGGTCATGTAAGACAAGTTTGGTGCCATTTTCTATGTGAATTCAAAGGTCTCAAAGGGTGAATGCCACAGGTCATTTGTAAGGATATAAAAGGAGGCTTGGGAAGCCATTTTGAAGTATGGAAGTGAATGAATTTATCTAGATGAGAAGAGTAGAGGAGAGTAGAGAAAAGAGAAGAGATATTATAGTGTGCTATCATTTAATGAGACAGCAACATTAAGAGATAGTGGTGTTTTATACACAAGAGGGGTTGGTGCTCTTGTGGGTTGGTCTTCATGAATCATTATTGTGTTGGTACTCAGTAAAGGGGTTGGTGCTCCTACAAGTTGGTGCTTACAAACATTGTAAGCTTGAGTTGGTGCTTATTTATATATTTGAGATTATTCTCCATGGTTTTTCCCACTTTGGGTTTCAATGTAAAATATGGTGTCTCTCTCTCTCTCTTATGTAGTGCATGTTATTTATTTCAATTTTATTACATATATAAAATGTGTGACTAAGTGGTTAGAGTAAATTAATTTGATTAATTAAAAGATATATGATATATATTGAATCAATATATCCCATGTTTAACAATTGGTATCAGAGTAGGTTCCTTTAGAAAGAGTTTAACATCTTGAAGGTAGATCTGGGAAAGCACAATAGCCAAGAAGTGAAAGAAGGAGAATCAAGAGTTGAAATATATGGTCAAGGATCTTAAAGAATATCTGTGTATTTTGGATTCTAAGTTGGTTATAGAAGCAAAAGAGGATAAGATGTCTATTCATAATTTTAAGAATCATCTAGAGGTTGCATTTTCAAGTTTGAGATCAAGAAAAGAAGAGTGTGATTAGTTCAAGGTTGAGTTAGATTATTTAAAGGATAAGCATGAGATGCTCATAGTAAAGGTTGAGAAAGATCATGAGATATCAATCCAAGGTAAGAAGGATGCAAGTTTGAAGGGAAAATTGAAGAATCCAATCAGGTAGCCCACTACTTTCAGGGATTCAAATTATTTTCATGGCCATTGTTTTGTTTGTCATCATGTTGGTCATATGGAAAGAGACTATTTAAGGAGAATCAATTAGTCAAAGGTAGATCTCAGTCACCTTCAAGTAAAAGGTATGAAAAATTTGGTTTGCTTTTGTTGTCATAAGGCTGGCCATATTGCTAAATTATTTCCAAATGGACTAAAGAGATCCTCAAGGTATGTCAAAGGCTATGGATCCCATATATGGTATGATAAGGGCTAAACTTAGGTCTAGAGACCTAAGATAGTGAATACTAGTCTTTAGTAGCCTACAAATCAAAGAGAATCTCTTGTTACTATTGAGCATGAACCTTGACAAGATGATAAAGTGTTGGAAGGTAAGATAGTTACAAGAGTTGAGAAGATGAAAAACATCATGGATGTTGAGGTTAGTGAGTCAAAGAAGTTAGACATGACTAAATGGATTCTAAGAGAAATAAATCAATCTTATGGATGCAAGAAGATCAAGTAACAGAGGAAATGTGGGCATCTCTGGAGTTCATTTTTTTTTAAGACCCTTTGTGTGGGGTGTCTCTTCTAGGCTTCAAGGAGACACTTTACAAAAAAAATGAAGCATGGTGGATGCATGTTGGTTCTTGGTTGTGTTGCATGACATGAAAGTCATGAAGGTGAGTTGATAGATTAATTTGTATATGAATTGAGGGGGAGCTAAGTGTTATCTCCAAAATATACTCTTTTCCTTTGATGTCAAATGGGGAGAAGTAAAAGAATAGGTATATGAACATAGGTACATGAATAGGTACAAGAATAGGTTTAGGAATAGGTACAAGAATAGGTTCAAAAAACAAGATGCTATAGCAATGGGGAGTTATTGTAATTTTTTTAGTTGGAAGTATGTGTAGGTTGACATATAAAGTATAGGTATAAAGATGTGGTAGTTTTAGTTTGAGGTTACCATCAATGACATAGGGGGAGATTTTTATAAATATTGTCATTAATATCAAAGGTCTAGCAATATAGCATTTAATTTCTAAAGGTGCTTTAATGTTCATATCTTGGATAAAGTGTGTTAATATCAGTCAGCATAGGATATATATTTTACTTAATAAAATTACTTTTGATTTAACCACTTAATCATACATTCAAGATGTGCAATAAAACTGAAACAATAACATGCACCACATAAGAGATATATCCCATGCTTAACATCAGGTACATTTATTTTCCTTTTATTCTAACATTACACCTATTTTCTATACTATAATGAAAATGGGCACTAAAATTTCAGTATTATATAATTTTAAATGTCATTTTAAACCTAAATTCACTTTACATGAATTTTTATTACACATATGTCTCTTATTTTCCCTTATCTCACATTCAAAAGCTTTCCATGGGTCTAAATTTACTTATTTGTTATTAGTCACCTATAGTAATTCATTAGATTATTAGATTAAGTTTCATACCTTATGGACATAACCATTAGACTTATTTTTCTCTATAATTCCAAACTCATCCAAACCTAATGGCTTCAACTATTGCTAAGCAACAGTCAGTTTTCATATTCAAATCCTTATTATGGGATGTTCCATGTGTTTTGCATGTCAAGTCAATGATAAACTACCCAAAGAGTCCCATATAAATACATAATATTTTTAATCCTTTTCTTCATCCAATAATCACTTATCAAGCATACTATAACACTCACTTTCAAAGTCACTTTGTTATCCTTTCCAATTCACCATTACTCACAAGGAGAAGGTCGTAGAAAAGTCTAAAGCACTAAAAATCCAAGCCAAAGTTTTCATTTTCCAAGTATTAAAAACTAGACCATAGGTTGCATTCATTAAAGGACCACTATTGCACACATACACCTAATGGGGAAAACTACATGTGGTCTTACTTCCCTCTTTAGATTATTAGATATGTATGTAACACTCATCCATCCAAATGGGTGTGGTTGGGGACAACTAAACCCACCTTATTTCCTATTTTACATACCAAAACCTAGTTTTAAAATTGTAAATATGGTTTCAAAGAGAGGGATAAATATTTATGGAATTTTTCACACATTTAGCTTCTAAAGACTATGCATAGTAATGGCTTACAAGTAAGCACAATGGCTTGTATATAAATAGAGATGCAATAATCACTAAAATAGAATCATAAAGTTATGGAAGATAGTGTCATTTAATGCCATCAAAGTCTAATGAACACACTTAGGGACTCAAATCATTATTTAAGTTGCACATAGTCTATTTTCCCACCTTTCTTAATTTATATACTCAATCTTAGACCTACAAAGTATAGTAAAACACTAAGCATTATGATCCTCTTAGTACTATCCATAAATATCATGTGAAATTGACAAATCATATTTTTATTTTTACATTCAAAATCATGTTTAGTTATTATACATCATATAATCTGATTTAACTCAAACTTATATCTTATCATATCACATTAATAAAACATGATGCAAAACAAATCCCCATACCCTAAAAATGTAAGTATAGTTAAATTTATATTTTAGAGATTAATTAAACAACCATTTCATAGGTATAAAAATGGTCTCACTAACATAAAATGTTAGGTGTAGAGCCTGATTATCTTCTAGGATCATAGGTTAAAATTCCAATGTTATTTTAGCTGAGTTTTAGATCCTATTCTTTGTATCCTCGATGGTGCAGGGGGTTACAAGGGGGGAACCTCCATTTTGAGGTCTAGGGAGGATGACCCCCCTGGTGGGGGGTCCAAGGGCCATGCACCCTAGTGGGGGTTTAGGGGCAATGCCCCCAAAGCAAATTTTTTATTAAAATTGCCTTGTAAAATTGTAATTTTGTAGTCAATATGGGCCATTGATTAAAGGTTTCTAGATTTTATGGTAGAGGTTATTTTTAGGTGTTTTTCACCCTAAAATGTATTTATACATGAATAAGAATAAAAAATATATATTGTACATAAAGAGAGGAGGCATATAAGGTAGAGAGGTGTAACGAGTTTTGTTGCAAGATTTGTTTCTCCTTTGTATTGCTGGAAATAATATACTAGACAAGTTTGGTGGATGTAACCCATCTTAGGTGAACCACATTAAATCTAGTGTCTCATATTTTTTACATGTTTATGATTATTTTATGTGTGTTAGATGGATTCATTTCATATTTTCTCTTGTATGTGATTTGGGGATAAATTTGGGTTCTATTTTATCCTAACATCAAATATGTTTACACCCATTTAGCCACCCATTATTGTTCCATCTACTTTCCACATATATACCTACTTAGTCTTGGGCTCAACTCATGAATTATTAAGCCTTACCTATTCATTATCATCATTGACCCATTTTGATCTTACATGAATATGCAACACTTTATAACCTTTCCCATAAACCCATAATTCCCTAATGTATTAACCCAAATTGATACACATCTACCTATTAGACCACTTATTTTATTAATATCATATTTTATCTTCATTTTCTTCTTAAAAACTTAAATATACTTTATCATCAACTATTAATCAGTCTAATCAGTAACATGTATGAAACAAGAATAAAATATTTGTTCCAACCTCTAACAAATATCCATTTTTATTACTCTAAAGTATAAAAAAATGTTTCCATAATGGAAATATACTTGTCCTCTACTCCACATATCTAAGATTGAAAATAAATTGATTAAACATAGCTTGATAACATATCAAAATAACTTTACTTATTTTGATGATCTATGCAATACTTTTAAACTACTTTATTCAAATAATTTACAAAAAATATCAATGGAGGACCTCGATAATATGTATTTTTCAAACCCCTATGGATTAATGTTCTATGGATAAAAAGGTAGGGACTATTGAATATTATATTATAAGACTAAATCCAAGGATCATGCATCAAATGTAAAATAAGGATTAGTATAGGTGGCTAAAGTTATTATCAATGAGAATAAATGCTTTAGAGACATCTTTTTAGATGTAGGATATGTGAGAATTGTACATGGGGCTTACAACTTATTTTTAAATAATTTAATGATGAGAATGTGGTTTATAATGATGAAGGGGAATAGACATCTCACTAAATCAATAATTCAAAAAAAAAAATCTTATGAAATAACTCTTTACATGGGTACTTGATAACTTCTGTAAGAAGGAGGGCCATGTTTTTAGAATGTGAAAAAGAAGTTGGTCTTAACTTATCCAATGAGTAGTTTATAAAGAACTTTTAATTAAATATAAGTGAAAAAACATTCAACATTGGGGAATTTATTGAGTATAATTTGAGGTAGAATTATTGATGGTGGATGAATCAAAATGTTTCTCTCATTGACTAGTATAAGAACATAATTTTCAAGGAAAGAATGTTACCATTTGTGTGTGTGTGTGTACATACATACATACATACATACATAAACGTTTCTCTCATTGAGTAGTACAATAACATATTTTTCAAGAAATGAGTGTTACCATCTATGTGCATGTACACATGCATGTGCATGCACACATGTGCATGTGCGTGCACACACACACGCGCACGCGCGCACACACACACACACACACACACACACACACACACACACACACACACACACATACAAAACTACACACACACACACTACACACACACACACACACACACACACACACACACACACACACACACACACACACACACACACACACACACACACACACACACACACACACACAAATGGTAAAATTCATTCCTTGAAAACTATGTTATTGTACTAGTCAATGAGAGCAACATTTATTTATGTATGTATGTATGTACACACACACACACACACACACACACACACACACACACACACACACACACACACACACACACCCCTACACCTAGAGTATTCATTGGTTGGGAAAAAATATGTCATTTTCATGACCTACTAGGTTGTGGGAAAGGATTCAAATGAAAAATTCAATGGTGATGTATTATTATTTATGTATTAGTCATTTAAATACATTAAGGGGTATAGACTCCATATTGGTGATTTATGGTCAAAAGAAATAATTGTAACTCTATGGACCTTCAAACATGAGGATAGATTTTGGTATTTTTCTCCATCTTATCTTTGTTTTTATATCATCATAAGGGAGAGTTTATGGGATATGGTATTAATTTTAAAATAATCAACACAAACTTGAATAAAAGGGTTAAAATACCTATCCAAATGTGTACAAGGTGTGTCTCTTCTAGTTTCCAACCTGATTCATGTTAAAAAAATGATATTTCTAGATATTACCAATGAGCTATTTTACAATGATGAAGGTCCTTATTACCATGAGACAAATATTTCACCTATGGTATACCTAAATAATGTGTCTCAAGATAAGTAAAACCTAATATATTATTGTATTTTCATTAATATTTTACTTCTCAAAGTATATGGTATCAATGGATCTCAATATTTTCTAACTTTCCCCATAAAATGATGTCCACCATAAAGTTTACTAAGAAGATTAAACATGCCAATGATGTATTCTTAAATTTGGGAAAGTGTGGTATAATTAAAATTTCATTGTAATTGGAAGAGTTTAATTTGAATCATGAGTATTCTATTGCATTTGAATAATAAATGATTCTCAATTTTCAATTAGAACTTGGTAGACCCAAGTATCATAACCCTTTATGAATAATTTTTGGACACCACAAATAACTTGGACTTTCACTTAGATTAGGTTACTTTTTATGTTCTCAAGGATTGGGTAAGAAACCCTATTTATGTAGATGAGAATAGAGAAAATAGATATGAGCTTGATAAATGACTATACTTGGAGGATTTTAATAAGAATACAGATACAATTTGTAAGGGATATCTTGCAAAATATCCCATGATTGATATATAGCAAATGCTAAAGACCCAATAAGTGGCCAAAATAATTACCAATGATTGGGAAGAAGAGTGTGTAACTATCAATATTAATCAAAACTATTTTTTGACTTCATACTAATAGTAAAGGAGCCCATTCCTTAAGATGAGGAACATTTTCATTGATCCTACATAAGTGGACATTGATGATGAGGAAAAAAAAAAAAAATTGTGAATACTTTATTTATTTTATCAAGGTTAAAACTATAATATTTATGATTGGTAAAAATATACAATACTTGAGAGAAAAATAGGTTGATGAGGTTGGTTAGGATAAGACCAAGAAAATGTCATAAATTTTGAATGAATATAATGAAGAAAGAGAGGAGGACCCAATTCCTCGTAAGGAATTTTTGGAGAAGGCATACTAAAGGGATTCAAATAATTTAAATCCTTATTAATAAAAGTAAAACTAATTCTAGTCAAAGGTTGGGACCCTGTCCTGATTTATATATTTGACACAATTGATAATGGTGGTGGTGAGTTTGCTTTAGGGGGAACTGACATGAAATTTTAAAAAATGGCAATGGTTCACAACATGTGAATATGGAATGAAAATACATCTAAGATGGAGTTTTGGTCTTACTATCCCCTTAATAGTATTACGTTTAAAGATCTCATCATGAATGATATCAAAGGTTTTTCCATACTACAAAAGGGAAGGAGACTAAAAACCAAGTAATACAAATAGTTTATATAGTTAAGAATGTAGATACGAGGTTAGACCTAACAAATGAAAAATTGAAGTTTGAACTAGGCACATCATTAAGATAAAAAGAGATGCAAAGAAAAATCCATGATATTATAGGAGAAGAATAAATTATTGATTATAAAAATAAAAAAATGAATACACTCCACCTTTGATTTTAAGGCCCTAAGATAATATATATTGTTAACCCATTAAAATAGGTGTAGATAAAACTTATAGGTATGGATGAATAATAAAAACAAATCATAACTTATTTTTTCATAACCCATACAAATAACATCAATGATTTGGATAATATTACATGGACCACTCTTAGATATTTGTTGTTATTGGTAAATGTTATTTCTTATATACATTCTTGTTATGAGGAGTCATTTCTATCTGATTGGTTGAGTATAGAAAATAATTAAAATATGATTACCTAAGGATGGAGTGATGCTCACCTAGTGAGTTAAGACTTGAAAATATTAAAGGCATATAAGCCTAGATTAAGGTAAGCTATGGGATTGATATATATATGAATTCATGGCTAAAGTGAAAGACATGACTCAACCATGGGTAATTTTACTAGCTATTTATATCCTTTTGGATATAATTAGGTTTTCCTCAATTTGAAAATATCTAATTGTGTGAAAACTTACATTGGTCAAATAGCCCAAATTTTATAAAATTTTCTATATGTGTGCTTCTAATCTACTTATTAAATGTATTATAATATATATTTGGGACATATTTCACCATAATTAATATGAATGTATGGTTTTGATTCACCTTAAAATTATAGGAGTCATTCATTAATTATTTATAATCAATAATTATAATGGTGTGTGTGTGTGTGTGTGTGCACGCACACACGCATGTGTTTGTATGTGTGTGCGTGCGTTCATGTATGTGTGTGTGTATGTGTGTGCGCACACATGTGCATGCATGTGTGTGTGTGTGTGTGTGTGTGTGTGTGTGTGTGTGTGTGTGTGTGTGTGTGTGTGTGTGTGTGTGTGTGTGTGTGTGTGTGTGTGTGTGTGTGTGTTTGTGTGTGTGTGTGTGTACATACATACATTCATGCATGCCTGCATGCATGCATACATACATATATACATACGTACACACACACACACATACATACATACATACATACATAAATACATATACATACACACACACACACATACATATAAATACATACATATGTGTGTGTGTGTGTGTTTACACACACACACACTCATGTGTATGAAATACTTTTCAATTTTTTTCCTTAACATGTTTCATATTGGGCATTTTGGATTATAGAGTCTAAATTTATTGTGAAGAAGTATTATATTAAGGTGTTGTAGTTTTGGACATCAATGTGGTTATTAGAATAAAGGAAGTTATAATCAACCTCAAGGTGGCATGTATAACTAATATTGAGGTGGTTTTTAACCAAATTTAAGATGTAGAAAATTCCCATAACCAAGAGGGAGGTTATAATCAAGGTAGTGGATTCAATCAAGATAAAGGGTCTAATCAAGTTGGAGTAACATTAGGCACAACGGAAGATGTTGTATAGGCAACAACTATGGTCCCATGATTTACTTAAATTATGGCAAAGGCCACTACCAAAATAATTTTACCAATTATCCTAGTTTTAATTTTTATTCACAAACTATATATGACTTAAAATATTCAACATGGTAGTTTAATACTCCAAAAATAAATATATAACAACTGGGGTGGTGCCTAATTTAAGATACATTAGACCATAATAATTATTGGTTAGAGTATATAGACGCTAGTGGGGATTCAAACCAAGGTCCAATAGACAACCCAAAATTGGTAGCACTTATGGTCTTGTTATTAGTTTTATCTTTCCTCTATTCACTAAATAAGGAGAATTGATCTATACTATTATGAATACAATGGTGGTTGTTAGTGTTATTGAGAATGAGAATGGAAAAATCTTTGAAATATATGTATCCATATCTATTTACATATGTCATCTTGCATTGGTCAATTAGATTATATATGAGGCATATTTTATTGAAGAAACATTTTCCATTTTTCTTCTAATTGGTTTTAAAGTCATTTAATTAGTTCTAGACTCATCTAAGTTGACATGTGGTACATTATCTATGTTTTTAAAGGAGTTTTTAGATATCTAACACTTATTTTCATTGAGATGACACATGTTTCAATCATGTATTGGGTATTGAAACAATTCAATAAAAGCTACAAATTGAATTGACAAATGTTATATGCCATTGAAATTTACATGTGTATTTATTGGGGGTTCTTTGAGTCCATCATTTGAAATACCATGTCATTACCCCTAACCATCACCACCAAACTCACCTTAAAATATTTAACATTTTCATAATTTTTATGGATTTACCCTTCCCCACACTTCATCATTGCTTAAGATCATTGTGAAATGAATCATCTCATCCTCACATAGTGCATTGTTGTATTAAGGAACATAAAACCTCATTTTCCACCATCACCACCATTATAAATGTTAGATTGTTATTGATAAATGTTTCATGCACATAGGATTAATGGTCATGGGTTTCAAGTGAAGTATGATTGTTGATTTAAACTCTTTGATTTTACAAAACCCCACTTAAAACATAAAATTACATCCATTTTCCAACATAACTTGTACCTTTGTAGAAACTACTAGTTTAATTTATGTGGCAAGAAGCAAACAAATAATCCATTATCTAGTTTTAACCTTAATTAATTTTAAACAAGGCTTAAAATTTATGGTCATATATCCTATTTATGTTTTTAGCTATAAAATACAATCTATTTTTTTAAGAAACAATATTAGATGGAAGGCAAAATTTAAGGTACACCTCAAAAAAACATAAAGAATTATAATAAATGCATACATTTTTTATAAGGTTTCCTCTTCCTAATATAAACTATATTAACATTTAAAGGGTAGTATTAAATAGATAACCATCATAAATAATCATAATAGGTAGGGTTGACCATCAAATTTAGGCCTTGGTGATATCAATACAAATTGAATGTTTAGAATCATGAACTAAATTTGAGGATCAACCTATCATAATTTTTTTGATGATAATTATTTATTCAACATTACCCTTTAAATATTAATATAATGCATAATACGAAAAATAAACTATAATATTATTGTATATATTTATTATAATATTTTATAATTTTTGATGTTCCATGTAAAATTTTACCACTCATAAAATATGGTCTCCTAAAAAAAAATCATGCATTCATTCATATATGTCGACTAACATTTATTCAACCCAGTGGAGTGTGTAATGAAATTTATAATCCTCACTAGCAATGCAGTGTGTAATGACATTTATTATTATTACTGGGAATTCACATACAAGATAAGTGAGGTGAAAATCCAATTCATTTTTGATTAACGATTATACATATTAATAATAAAACTTTTGTTGAGGGAATGCCGGTAAAACTTTCAAGGTGAATGTTCAACTACATATGTCACTATTTTGAATATTTTTTCAAACCATGTTATAATGTAAAATATTTTAATTTTTTAAGCCTTCAGTGTTACAGGTTTTGGATTTATAGGACTATTGAAGAGACTAAGTTGTATAATTTAGATAAATTTTATTTTTGTCTTTATTTTTAATATATTTCAAATGGTAATTCTTCTTTTTATCTATTTAGAATTTATTTCTTTTGTAATCAACCATTTATAACCCATATGATATAATATTTTTGGTGTCAAGGAACCTTTTGATGTGTATTAGCAAGATTATTTATTCCTTCCATATTACCAAAACATTTTTTGGAAATGTATTAGAAGTAATGGAGAAAATATATCTTAACAAGAATCCAATAGCTAGTTGTGTTCAGCTAGTTGTCATTTCACCATCAAAACTTTGTTCGAGATCTTTTTCACATATACTATGGAGGTACCTTTTGTCCCTAAAGGTTGACTGATATTTATGTATCATGCTCTATATTTTATCCCTATAATTCAAGACTTTGGGAAACATTTTGAAAGTGACCTTAGTATAATAGTGGTATAGATAATCTAATACTTTGGGAATTTCTTTTCAAGAGTATATGATTTTATATCTAGTATTTTTAAAAATCTTTCGTCATCTCTCTTTCTAAAAAGATCATCTATCTTAGTTTTTTCTTTCTACATATCCAACCCATTTCTTTCTTTAGGGTTTTAGCCAAATCTTTTATTCTTCCTCTAGGAAATATTTTCTTTGTCATTCTTAAGGTCCCATAGTTGGCCTATATTTTACATCTACTTTGTTATTTCCACATTTCTTAGATTTTGTATACAATAATTTTTTCCTCAAGGTAAATATATCTTTTTTACCCAAGTTATTTAACATTCTCTAGTCCATTATAAACTCAAATTTTCATTCAGATCGAGGACATTTTTTATTTCTTCTAACACCCTAGAAATATTGTCATGCCTAGTTGATGTCTTGTTATTGCTTAAGGCTACTTGAGATAGCTTAGCATCAAATTTCATGTGTCATTGAAAAGATTGCATCTTGAATCCACATTTTTGTAGTCAATTGTGATCCTTCAAGATCTAATTGAGCATGTATAATTTCACAATTACATAATCAATATATATCATTATTTTAAATTATGAACATAATGTGTTCTTCAACTTCTTTAATAACTTATAAGGAGATTAAGAATCCTTTATCAATCTAGAGTCATTGAAATAAACATGGTGGCTAGGTTAAAGTTGAGGAACTCCATGAATATCCTACATTTTTTCCAAAATAATGCTCCATTTTTTACTATCAAATACCTGTTATTGTTACATAAAATTAATTGAAAATAATCTTGAACAAGAATATTTTAATTGTAGTGATTGTTTAAGTAGGGACATAATGCACCTAAATTTCTCTAGAAGTTATTAAATTTGAAAAGGACATAATTATTTTATGTTGGTATGGATTAAGTATGATGTCACTTTAAAGGCTAGGACATTCTCTTATTTTTATAAAAGAAAGATTGTCCAAACTTACCTAAAGCTACATAAATAGTGAATTAATTATAAAAAATTAAGTAGTATTTCAAAATAAATGGAAGGTATCAACTAAATCCTAATTTATCATATATTGTTATATACAGTCTTAAATATTGATATGATATTGCTTGAAAAAGTCTTGGATATCGATATGATACTGCTATCAAATGGATCTAGGAAGAATACACAATCAAAAACCATTTTTCCAATTTTTTTGTTTTCATTTAAAAAAATTAAAAATAAACATTGTTGGGAGTGTTTACTACTAGCTATTAAAGGTTTTGGACTTGTTTGATCTTTTGTGGTTAAATAAAATGGGATCATAATCTCTCTTTGGAGGAAGTGTCAACCATATTATTTTGAAATGATGCCTATTAAATTAGTTTCTACCTCTTTCTTTTTATGTCCATACTCTAGTCTTCATAATGGTGGTCATGAGGAATATGTATTTTATCATTTCCTAAAGTGATTTGTAAGGGTGGTTTTACTTCAAGCATCTTCTCTCTATGTGTATATGAATGTACAAGTAAATATATTTGTAATAATAGTATCAAAGTTCAGTTTTCCATTTACTAGGGACATTTTATCTATTGTAAAATATCTAAATTATATAGACAATTTCCTTACTTTTATTTTGACATTAACAAAATTATGACATTAGTCGTATTGGTATTTGTGATCACTTTACAATGAACCTAATTTAATATACTAATTTGTCTTAATTTTTGTCCGTGTATTGTAACATTTACACTATGTACTTATTCTAAGATAAATCTAGTTTTCCATTGAACATCATGACATTTGGAATTGAATTATCGATATGTTTTTTGTTTATTTAATCTATTTTATTTACTCTATGCATATTATATGGTTAATTATAACTATTTGGATATATTTTTAATTATTTATATATATTTATGTGTGTCCATATCTATAAACATACCCAGGACCAAAAAATCATTGTATTGGCATACCCAAATCCTATATGTGTTCGTATTAATACTAGGATTGGCTATTTAGGCTAAATATATAAGTATAAGTAATTTCTATGTGGCACATGATTTTCAATACATGCACCATTCACTTATGCCTCTTTTTTCCTTTGTGTATTTGGAAGCCAATGTAATCTACCTAACAAAATACTTCTATCCAAATGTGTCGTGATATTTATTTTTAGTACAATGTCCATTGTATTGTTCATCATGCTTTGGGCATACTTATGAGTTTATCTAGTTATATCAAGGGATGTGTTTGAGTAAAATATTAATATATAGTGTCTATATATATAATAGATAGGGATATGAATTCTTTAAAAATATCCTTGCTCCTAATACATTGTCTTCCCAAATTTTTATATGAGTATGATCAAATTTTAGTCTGTTACACCAAGCACTAGGTGTTGCCTCATGCTTAATGGAATTAACTGACTTCATCATCACCTTGATAAGTTAGTAAGTTAAAATGTTTTAACTAACCTTTTATTTATTTAAATTTGTAGACTTTAAGATTGGAAATCCAAATTTGTAAAATATGATATGAGGCCAATTTTCAATGGCAATGTGAAACTCTAGCTCATTATTATATAGTCTTTAGAAAATCATACTAATATTTAATTTACCATATTCAGATTTGGAGTAATACTATTGGAGATTATAAATTATGATTTCACTAATTCAAGCATCAGGGATCCCTTCTTCACTAGGTAAAGGCATCTACATTATCTTTACCTCTCTTTATCAACTCCTATGGGAAAATAAAGTTGACCTTGCACTATTTGTGCAGTAAAAAAATGATTTGGAGGTTCCTAATCTTATCTCATACATGGTTTATCCTTCAATTATGTATTTAATATATAGTGTAATCCCAAATATTTATGAGGTGGTGCATATTTACATTAAATTCAATCATACATGACCATTAATAAAGTAGATAATTTGTATGCTAGAGTTTGGAATTGATGTATCTAAAACTATAGTTTTCAAAGAATCATACCTCAAGAAGGTATAAAATCAAATCATAAACATTATTGTAAAGAAAATTAATATTTTATTACCAATTATTTTGCTCTTATGTTAATTTATATGTTTAGCATAGTTGATGCCAATGGATTTGGTATTTGTTCATCCACATTTTCCTATTGTGATCATAAAATAATGTGTTAGGTAGTAGTAATTAATAAGTTTGCATGATAATAGATATGCCCATGTTATATAAGTTTGAAACATACTTGAAATATTGTGCTTCCTCTTCATATTCATTTTCAGACATGAATATTCTTTCATTATTTGATGAATTGAATTTTGTTGCTTTTATTAAACAAATGAAGATTATTAGGGATAAAATAAATTATTCTAGATTGCTTTCTTGGGATTGTAAGTTGGATATTCCATTATCCAGTTAATAATATTAAAATATTGTACCCAAATTCTATATGAAATAAAAATGCATTGGAAATTTTACAAGGAAATTATGTCTATGATATTATTTTTAAATGGAGGTTTCCACAGTTCATTTCTTATGATTTTTTTGGATAAATGTGTTGGTTTCATTACTATTTTTCAAGTGAAATTTTTCAAAATGTGATTTTGCATTGTGATAGAGACTCAATATAAAAGTTAATTCAAGAAGTATAAACCTAGAGAATGTAGGTTACAACATGAAAGTTAATTCAAGAAGTAAAAATCTTGAGGATGTGGATTCCAACATGAAGCAACAAACATTAATGAGGTATGTCTAAAAGAAATTTGACTGAAGTATTTATAAATTTGAATTTTTCGTTGCCATTAATGATGTGATTATAGTTTTTGATAGGATTGAGTTTTCTTATTATTAGGACTTTTGTTATAAAATATTTTTCCCAAGCACAACTCTACAAACAAAGTTCATTAAATGTAGTAAAAAAATACAATGTAACATTATAGTATTTATACAATCTACAACATGATAATATTTACACCACTTAGTTTAAATAATCCTGAATTTGACTATGTTCATAAATAAGGTTGAAGCTTGACTATGTCTAAAATGATAATCAATGGTAGATTTTAGCCAAATTTTAGTAACCCAGATAACACCTTGCTTGAAGGCTAATTTCTTAGGATCTCCTTCACACCTGGACTAAAATTTGAATGATCTAAGGTGTGGGACACCTACTCTCAGACCAAACCTCTAGATTTGTGAGGTTAGCTCCTCTAATGTATAACTTATGCTCTGTTTACTAAACCACTTTGATTTTTGGGATGAAAAGGGTTCAAGAGATAAATGAAAGGCAAATCTAAGCTAGTAATGGTGATACACCTATATTAATGGTTCATTAACTCTATTTGAGCTCCCAAAACACTGATAAAACAAGCAAAAACTAAATCTACAACTCCAAATGACTCCTATACATTAGTATTTCATATAGATGTTTTATCAAGTGATCAAAGCATGAGGGAAAAAATGAAATAGGCCTGATTTAAGGCACTAAACAATAAATAATATCCACTATTAGCTCAATAAAATTACATAAAACACTAAACATAACCTACATAAGCTAGCATACTAATAACTAGGTGAGATCAGGACCTAATAAGGGAGAAAATACTACCACATGTGCAAACAAAATAACATAAACACACTATACCAAAATATGGAAATCTAAAAACATTCATTTTATGCACCTCAAAAGGTTATGAAGCTCAATATTGGTAGAATCTAGTCATGTCCAAGAGAGGGATCTTGAAAATTGGCTTGAAAGCCTAAATATATAGAAGATAGAAGAAGCTAGCCAAGATATTGACATTGAATAAAGAAGAGTAAGTGAACTAAACATCATTTCAATTTCAAATTGAGTTAAAATTTGCTAATAATAGCATTAAATAAGTATCCTTGTGTCTAAGCCTTGCATGATCCTCCTTTTAGCATTGGAAAGAAATGGTGGGCCCATTTGACTTGTCAAACTTTATTTTGCTTGAAATATATGATATATATATATATATATATATATATATATATATTGATTGATTTATCCACTTTGAGCAAGTTTAAGTTGAATGAAAGTCCTATTTTACATGAAGATCAAGAAATATGCATGATGATTAGTCAACTAAAGTAATTGGTCCTTAATAGTAGTTAGTTTCACTTAATCCTTTTTATTTCATGAAATGTAACTTGAAGACTTGAAATTTAATGATATATGCACTTTAACATCAGATATAAAGTGTGACAAGTCCACATGAGCTCCCTTGACATCCCTTCAACACCATTCTTTACTTGACTTGCTTGATCTAATAGGCCTAGTAGCATAACTTTATATAATTGGAGACCATTGGAACCTGCATGAAAAATAATACTAAAATAAAATTTATGCTTGGAATTATTCCTAATATCATCATATATGTCCTTTTGATGAAGAAAGACCTGCAACTCAGTCAAACTAGTTGACTATGTCAATTTTCCTTGAATTTCCTACAAAGTGGCTATTTTTGATGAGCTATTAAGGACACTTACAAGAATATTTTTAACCAAATGATGAATAAAAGTCTCATTATTCACCCACCATTGATCAGATTTCATTGGACTACCTTGTATCTCTTATTTTATGCCCTAATCCTTATAATTTTGTACAAAATATTATCATTTATGGGACCCTCTCTGAGTTTAAATTATTTTTGAAGAGGATTTATGTTTATCCATGAGGTTTTTATTTAAATAAAATTGATTTTTCTCAAAATTGGTCATTATGAGGGTCTGGGAGGGTTTTGGAGGTGAACCTTCTTAACGATGGTTCATAAGGTAAAAACCTCCAAAATAAAACTTATTTAAATTAATTTTTAGTATAAATTCCCCCTAAAATTTAATTATAATATTGGTTTCCCATGAAAAAGGTATGAAAATATAGCCACATGAAAAAATTTACCTGTAGGGTTTACAAACATTCTAGACATGCTTATGCCCTTAGCAATTGTTCATAAAGCACATACCCTAAAAAAACATAAATTATAAATGAATTATAATTTAATAGGGTTCCGAAAATAATTATAATATCATTTGGACAAACTATTCACGTGGTGAAAGATATAGGCACTTGATCAGGTGGCTCAAATGGGTGTTTTCGACTATAGAATTCAAATTTCCTCTTTAGACTAAAATTGACTCCTCCATTGATTATTATTGTTTTAAAAGATAATAATTTAACCTTTACCATATCATTATATAATTACCAATGTGTTATATTTATTATTAAGGATACAAAATGCCTTTTGGTGCTAATAGGCCTTTTAGGCTTAAAATTGAGTTTTGGCCCAAAACTGAGTTTTGATGATTTAGGATCCTGTAAGATGATATGGGGATATTTATTTTTAAAATGTTACTTACCTTATTAAAATTTTATTATCCCCTTCAAATGATTAAAAAATCAACTTTGCTCTTTATGCTTTTGAGGTTACTTGTGGGGTTTCTAGCTTGCCTAGCCTGTGTGACCCTAGACCAATGAGTCTACCTATTATCTAATCTTCAATGAGATATAAAAATTGTATATAATTTAAAAATTGTCTTATTAACCATATTTGAAGTTACATAAATCTTGAACAAGTGTCAATGTAAGCAAGAATCTCCAAAAAACACACATGTCTGTTTGCTTGATTTAGCCCTTAAGGGCATGAATTGTTTAGAATTATAGTGTGATAAATTATAAAGAGGATTTTTAATTTTTAAAATGGATCTATTATTCTCATTAGACACTTTAATAAGTTCAAACCCTCTCAAAAACCTTGAAAACCTTCAAAGATGGTTTGCCTGCTCCAATGGACTAACAAGAGACATACATGGGGACTGTGTCAAAACAATGAGCTTATACACTTTTTAAATGGAATTTATTATGACATGGAAGGTTTATCAAGTCTCAAGTACCATATTTTACAAATTTAAGGTCTTAAATCCACCTATAGATGCCAAAAATCCTCAAAACTCTATAAAACTACCTCTTTGTGCATTAATTGAGCATGCATTTAACTATGTTGATGTATGTGGGGGGTGAATTAATGTAAAATGTAATATTTTAAGATAAAATTCACACTAATTTAGTTATTAATATTCTTATTATCTCACTTTTAACCATCTCGCTATCTTATTCTAGCATTTTGACACTTCAAACTATGTCATTAGGCCTCACACAGTCAAAAAATCTATATAACAGGCCTATACTATATCTTCATTCATGATTGGTACTGTCCTAGTGATTGATAAAGGTTTTTATGATGTATAATATTAAATATGACTTGATTAATTCATTTCATATTTTTGTCCTTGACTTGAAATGGATGACCTACTATGTTTTCTCACAATGTATGATTGTAGCTTACCTTGTTAGTTGACCTAAATGTACTATATTAGTAATTTTTACCTCCATAATTATATATATATATATATATATATATATATATATATATATATATATATATATATATATATATAACTCATTATATCATAGTTTTTAATTAAAATTACATGAATCACATGGCTCTTCCCTTGACCACTATGTTTGTAAACTATTTGCCATTTGAAGATAGGCCTGCCTTTTTAAGTGGTTGTAGGTGTAGTTTTTATTTGACCTTGACCAAATTATAGTTTAATATGACTAACTAATATTTAATATCTTAATAACACCATAATTTTACCATGAAAACTTCATTTTCTTAAATGACTATCCAATTAGGCCACTACTTGATTATTCTTAATTCTTGAAAAATAGGCTTGCCCTATATGGCTGTAAGTGTAAATCTTTATGAGTGACCTGACTATGGTTTAGTGATTAGATTTTAGACCATGTAAATTATGTTTTAAGTCATTAATCCCTTTATATATTATATTTAACATTAAAATCAAACATGAAACTCTTTTAAATCCATTAGCCCTCAACTTTCATGAACTAACTTGGAGATAAGACTATATTCATGAGTTGTAGGTGTGTGTTTGAGATGAAATACATGTGTATCATTTCCTTTGGGTCCCATAATTATGTCCTTAGCTCTATATCATATATCATCCTCTCAAGCCCTTCTTTCATTGGATATGGAACTCCTTATTGCTACTATGCCATTAATGTGCATACCATTTTAATGGAAAACCTATTATTTCATGATGACTATAGTTATTTGTTGGTTGTGGATGATATGATTGCGTAAAAACATATTAAGACACTCATAATTATATCATTTATATCTTTATTATTACTTTTATTGACCTTAAATACATGAAACTCTATTAATAGTCCCCTTTTTATCAATCTTTTTTGCTAAGAAATTGACAATGAATCCTCATGGATGTAGTTATCTTTGAAATCGACTGTAGGTCTCATTTTGAGGTGAAAAGACCAAAAAGAGATTGTTTTTTCTTTAGAGTATACATTTATGTACAAAAATTATGATCATATCCTTGAAACTACCTCCTTCATATGTTCACCATCATCTTCTTTCTAACAAACCTTCTCACACATGTTCTTGACTTTCCTTTATGATGTCCTTTATATGAACTATGAACATGGTCTTTTTATGTTTGGAGAGTGTGATCAAAGCATAAGGTTTCCTTGAGTCTCTCTCATCATGATGATATCTAAACTCAATACCATACAAATTTTCAAAACCCTTGATGTATTCTTATAGTACCATTCACCTACTTAATTGTAGTTCCTTCTTGGTATCTTTAAGTGTCCTCATATGTGGCTGTAGGTCACCATTTCCTCTTCTTAAGCCCTACTTGAAGCTTGACATGTATACATTCTAGATCTCTTATGAGGTTATTCATATCTATTATTAACTATACATGAACTTGGAAATTCCTTAGACTTATTTCACCTTAATAAGCCTTTTGATGAAGTTGGAACCATATCTACTATAGGTTACTTGTGTACATGCCTATATGTCAATCCTAAAAGATAGTTGAATGATTAATAATGGTTTATGATCATTAATGAAACCATATATAGGTCAATTATCCATTATTTATATTCATATTAGCTCATACACTTACATCATGACCAACCTTCATTGAGATTATCCCCTTTCTTCAACTATATGATGACTGTATTATGTTGAACTATACAAAAAAAGAGTAAAAATGACCTTGAGAAGGTCACCACTCATGGATAAGATCATTGTCCTTTTCATGTATTACATCTTGAGATAATTATTCAATCTCCTTCATGTGATAAACCTTACATCAAATTTTTCAATATAACATCTTCATGAGACATATCTTGAATATATGTGTATTGGTTATATGTGATTACTTCAAGATTGTTTAGTAGGGTTTTCAAGGTTTGCATATCATATTTTCATTAATATGATGCTTAGACCAGCCCTTGAGTCTCTTGAATGTTATTCATGAGATGAAATTGAGATGTAAGGAGGGTGAGTGAAAGGATGATGTGAAACCATGAATGGTGGGTGGAAGGAAGCCTTACACTATAAGAATGATAGTGGTAAGGGGATGAACAAAATGGATGTGAAAAGCAGTATGAAGGAGCATGTCAAGGCCAACATGAAGAGTCATATTCAAACATGAACATATCATAATCAAACCATATTAATTTTTATTCCTTTAGAAAAGGATAATATGCTAAAAATGAAACATAGGTTTCTACTAAAAACCTTAAAATTTGTGAGAAGACCCTAAACAATGCTAAACTAGGACTCCTTGGAGATGCTTGAGAATATAATGATGGGATATGATATGAATAATTGGATAAATTATTGAGAAAAAATATTTTAAAACATGATAACATGAAGGAAATATATGCCATTAAGTAAACGAATAAATCTTGAAAACCTTCTCTCTCCTAGACTGTACAATTCCTCTTTAGAAGCATGCTAAACTATAGATTGCACTACTTATCTTTGTGAAATTTTTTTTACCCTCACACATATGTAAAATTATTTAAGGAGGCCATGGAAAGGTTTATTAAGTTCCAAATAATCTCTTAAAACTTTAATTTTCTTGAAATGATGTCGTGATGAGGAGAATTTGTAGAAAACCAACCGCTTTCCTGGATGCAAGACTACATAATTATACCTTGATTTTAAAAGGATGATTAATGAGGGAGAATAAACCAAACTTAGAACTAATTTCTCATGAAATAATCACTTTGATTCTACTTTATTTGAACAAAAATTTAGACCTGTATCTTCACTCTCCTAACCATACCAACTACAAACTTGAAGGGCACTCCTTGTGTGCAAACCTGGAAGGTGAAGGAAAGAGACTAGTTTTTAGCCTGTAGTGCATCCAAATGCCATGAAATTATTATGGGAACTATTCCATGCCCTATTTTTCCTATTCTTGAGATTAGTTGTATATAATTTCGTAAAATTTTATACTACTCTTTGAAATATGAATGGAAATAGCCCTTTTTTGCCTTTTATTCACAACTTGAGTTTAGAACCACAAATTTTATGCATGAGAGAGATATACACGAGTCTATTACATGAAAAAAACAATAAATAAACTTTTTCCATGCTCTTGAGGGCTAAATTTGGCACGTAAGAGGTTAAAATGGCTCTTTTTTGACTTAAAATTGCATTAAAAGACCTTTTAAAGGCATGAAACTTTGGACTAAGGCTAATATCATTAAAATTAATATGGTCAAAGGTAAGTTTAATGACTTTTTGACTCTAATTTTAAAATTTAAAGACCAAAAATTGTCCTTTTTGTCCAAAAATACATAGTTTTAGACCACCTTGAGTAGGCTCAATAATACCAGGAAAAGTTTTGAATTATACAAGTTGGTATTTGGACTTGAAAGGAAAAATTAATAATACTAACTAGTAGCTTTCAAAAAAATTCAAAATGATAATCAAAGTAAGAGATTGGTGGTATTCAAAAACCATTTTTTTAAAGGTTAGCTTCAAACAATACTCAAGTTTTGGTTTATATGACTATATGACATAAAGGCATAATATTTTTAAATTGATTACATAAAATGTTTATAAATAAAACTAGTTTATTAAATGATCTATTTGTTTTCAACAACTTTATAAAAATAGAGAAAGCTCTGAGATTTGACATTCAACATTGCAAGTCATAAATTTAAGTGAGTCTCAAATAAAACATATCTATCACTTTGACATTTATTTTTTAAATTTAATTTAAGTGACTATTGGATTATGTAAACCAAAATATTGAGGGAATAACCTATAAAAACTAATGTTAAAAATATGACTTTCAAATAAAAATTACATGGTTGGTGTTTTCTCCTCTCTTGAAACTCCAACTTTGTCTCTTACATAAAAAATTAGAATCCTTAAAATTGTATAGATTATAGAGTTAAAATTGGTACAATAGAATTTATATTGGTTTAAATAAATGTGGAATTTGATGAGCCACTATGAAAATTATTAACAATTCTATGTTATGTTATTGCTCGACTTACAAATTGTTTCTATATTCACTTTTTATAATTAATAACAACATGCACTTATAAGTCCTTATGAGAGGCTAATAGGTTTATGTAAAGATATATTGAAATGAATAGATTTCAAATGAAAAAATAATTATATATTTATTGTTTCTCCTACTCAGACTAATAATTATGCCAAGATTAAAAATCTAAATTATTTTTTCCTCCTATAATTTAATTAAAATATTTATTGGATTAAATTTGATTTTAAAATGGCTAATCCTTTATATATTAGTGATTCCTATTGACATTAAAAAATTCCTTCTGACAAAAAACCTAAATCCATTCAATGCATATCCCATAGTAAATATTTACTTTTAGGTGTGATCTATTTACCTATATATTAAGACTACTCTTTTGATTTATTTTGATATGCATTTAGATTCATCTAATGTAGGGAAAATACTTTGATTTTGTGTTATATTTAGATCCACAAATATATTTGTTTCTATTCAAATTTCACTTTCTATATTCAAGAGAAGAATTAAGAAAGTAAGAGATATGGTCAAGGCCTGTATGTACCTGGATATAGTCTGCGCACCATAATCCAGACGTTGTGAGTATTCCTCTTTGGCTGTGGAGGAATGACACCTGCAAAGAAAAGAGACTTAGACAAAGGAGGTGTTAGATAAGGAGATGGTGGGTTGCCAAGCGAAAGCTTGATCCCAGAAGTATGAAAACTTCCTTAAGGGAGGTCAACCCACTAGTTGATAAAAGAAAAGTCTGATAAAATACAGAATGACAAAGTAATGATAAAAGACTGAAAAGCAAAAGGGAAGCAAAGGCTTACCTGAAAGATGCTGTCGGCCTGGTCACCGTCGCTGACGTCGGTGGTCCTACCGGCGTCGATTTGTCAAGATGCCGACGTCGGTTAGTCTGCCGACGTCGGTGGGGGAAGCGACCAGTGTCAGTTAAGGCAGTAGGTTTATACGGGGTCTGGTCGAGTCTGTGGTCTGTGGACAGGGTCTGGTTAGGGTTTGGGTTTGTAGACAAGGCCAAGGAAGGGTCTGGGTGAATGGTTTGGGGTCTGAGTTTGAGAGTCTGGTTGAATGGGCAGAATGTATGATCCGAATAGAGGACGGAGGAAACAGAGAGATGGAAGAGATAAGGGTTCGGGTCTGGCTTGGTTAATAGTCTGGTCTAGGGAGAGGGAGTGTTTGATCTAATTCATAATACATAAAAGCAAATGACTAGGAAACACAAAGAAAACACAGACAATATACTTACCTGTGCCAGAAGAGTGTTGTTGATGTCATCCCTATTGTTGGTGTTGCTGGTGTAAAACCCTATTGCTGATGTAGAAGTCTGATGCAGAATACCTGTTGCTGTACCTGAGGGAGAGAGTGAGAGGCTTGGCTGAGAGATTAGCATATTGGCAGATGGTCGAAGATTAGGATTCGTGATTAGATGCGTGATTTCATGATTTAGGCAAGAAATTGTGATTAAGGGGAAAATTGTGATTCGTTGATTACCCTTGGAAGAGGTTAGATGTCGGTTTAAGTAAACTGACGTCGGTGATTCTGCCGGCATCGGCCGACAATTGACCGACGTCGGCGGGTGTAGAACGCGAAAAAGGCCTAGCAAGCCCGTTCTACATCCACCAAGTGCATAGTCAGTTGGAGATTTGGTCAAAGGTAAGGATAAAGATGCACGAGAGTTTGTTATGCGGTTAGAGAGGAGTAAGAATAGGTCTTGGGTGAGTCATAAGGTAGGAAATGGTCCAAGGTGAGGTGTCCTAGGCGAGGTGTCATAGGTGAGGTGTCATGGGAGAGGGGGTTAATTCAAAATAAGTGTATTATTTTAAATTAGTAATTGCATGGTTTAGGAATGGGTTAGGAATGGACCAAAGGAGGGGAAAGACCAAGGGTTAGACACTTTTTAGGTGTCTACATTTGCCCCTTTTTGTCTTGTTGGTTGTTTTGGACAAACTGCAAGACAAAAATAGGAGTTGGTTGCCCCAAGTGTGGGATGATGTGGATTGACCCGAGGTATGGATGAGGTATTCCCCCTCAAAGCGGGAGTCGAGGGAAGGGAACCTGATGTCGGGTGCTGATTTGACAAAAGGTGGATGAGAAGGAGAGTGAGGGTGAACGCTGCAAAAAGTTGTGATTGTGCGCATACCACTTCACGGGACAGGTAGGTCAAATGGTCACAGTCAAAAGGTCGAGGAGTGCCAAAATTGAAATAACCGGGCCCTAACATTAGTCGTAGCTGATCGGGTTATTCAATGTAAGCTGTAGCTCCAAATGGTCATCGTGTTTTAGGTATCCCAGGCTCAGGAAGTGCTCCCAAAAACACAAAAAAAGTCACAAGTAGTGCGGATCAACCAGCTTGCGATCCTATACTTGTGAGGGTCCAAAAATAAGGTCTGCAAACAATGTTGCTATCTATTCATGAGGTAGCATGCGTGTAAACAAAACCAAGACAGAGTTGTCTTGAAAGTGGTCAAGGTCTAAGGAGATATGCAAGATCTCCATGGTCGGTGGTCGGGTTGAGATATAAGTGATCTCAAATGGGCCCCATGAGGAGTCAAAAATGACTTTGACATTGGCGGGGCTGGTTGATTGGTCATAATGAAAGATGAAAGGTTGACGTTTTGAGAGAGACAAATGTGCAGATGGGTGGACAAAGGAATGGCCGAGCTAACCTCAGAAGACTGAGTGCTGCCTACATAGCCCTTGTGTGAAGGGCCTCAGACCAATGTAGTTCGGACAGAGGTCAAAGAGGTTGATAGATTGGTTTTGGTCGAGATTAAGGTTAGGAGAAGATGATGTTACAGCCCTTTCCAAATGGTGTATTCTATAACATTGGTTGAAGGGTCTTTCATCCCTAGCAATTTTCCACAGTCGTGATGGATGTATGCTAAAAATGAATTGAGGTCTATTTATGTTTTAGCAAGTATTGGTTTATGCTTAACATAAATTGTGTCGGGTCGATAGTTTCCATGTGTATTGGTGTCCATAGAAACTATATGAAATGGACTACGTCATGTCAGTGGTCTAAAAATGTTTGATTGGTTTGTTTTGGGTTTGAGTTGGATAGATAATGATTGGGTTGGAGGCGTGACCAAAATGTGTCAAAAGTGAAAGGCGAATTGCTCTTTCATTGACAAGGACCAGAATGAGAGCATGGATAGGGGTTGTTTAGAAACAAAAGACCCGTTCATGCATTGCATTGTTGACCAGTGGTTGTGTTAGAGCGGTAATCGGATCACTTGATGTTAAGTGAGCTCGAAATCCCTTGAGTGTGCAGGGGTGATAGGATTGATAATGAGATGGAAGGGGGAATCCTATTTGGCAGGAACAACTTTGCCCCTTTTATAGGTGACCCCGAGAACGACTATAGACAAGTCCATGATTTTAAAGTTTTGTCAGTCAATTTTTTTTTAGGCAGACTGATCGATGCGGGAAGCCTGCGATGGGATATTGTCTTGCTTGGTGGTCATGTCGTGAAGCTGATCGATGCGGGAAGCCTCAGAGATAATGTTGTGTATGTAGCAAAATTTATGCATAGCCATCCTTCGAGGGAGTGGTCTATATTCTGATTTTTGATGTTGTTGATATGACTTTGGCCTAGCTGTCCTTCAAGGGAGCAGTCTAGTAAATACAGCAAGGATGATGCAGCTGTCCTTCGAGGGAGCAGTCTACATTTATAGTTTTATGACCTTGGAATATGCATCCCATTTTTATATATATTGGATTGATTTGCTGACTGGACTTTTGGTCATGGACTTGACTATAGTGGTTTAGAGGGTTTTCCCTTTTATTAGGACAAAGCATTCATGCTTGCCAAAAGGGGTAGGATTGAGGGTTGAAGGGAATAGGAATGACGGTGACAGGGAGTGCTCAAGGGATCGAGCTCAAGTTAAACGTCAAATGAATAATTATTTGACTAACAGTAGACTAGTCAAAGAGGCAAGACATAAAAGGGGCTCAGGTTCTGATAAGTCCCTGGACCCATGATGGTGTTAAGGTCCAAGTCAATTGGGAGCAAACTTGCCCCATTTGCTTCGTTCCAAATTGGTCACAATGATTAATGACGGTTTGGAGAAGTGATAGGTGCTTGGTTGGGTGGTGTTTGATAATTGAAGTTTGGTCGAGGTTTGGTTGATGCTGGTCAGGGTCATTATAAGAAGGTTGATTGATGGTTGGTCGAGACTTGGTCGAAGTTTGGTCGAATGTTTGGTTGACTGTTTGGTTGGGGTCATGATATGGTTGGATTCCCCCAGTCACTTAGGGAGAATTTTGGATAAATTGGTCAAGGTTGGTTGAGGCTTGGTGGCTAAATGGACTGTGTTGATGTCGAATAATGGGGTCAAAGGCAGCAAAGGGATCATAGTCTGGCGTGGAGATCCCGATTTAGGTGATGAGGTTTGAGAGGCATGGGTTGGTGTTGATAATTTGTTGAAGAGGTGGTCAAAAGGGTCCTTGATTAGAAGGGAATCCTTTCTCCATTGTTGATGAATGACAGCTTTGAGAGTGCAACAACACTCAGTGTCATGTCGCAGAGTGTGATGATAATGACAGAATTTAGAGTTGTCGAACCAAGATGGCCTTGATCCGAGAGTTGATGAGTGGGGTGGTGTTGAAGGTTTGCTGATGATGTGGTCAAAAAGAAGGGTGTCATTCCCCAGACATTGGCGAATGGCAACCTTGAGGGCACAACAATGCTTGGTGTTGTGCCCAGGCGTGCGATGATACGCACAAATGCGAGTGTCATCGAACCAGGGTGGTTTTGGTCTGAGAGATTGATATGGTCTAAGAGGTGGGAGATAGATGTGAGAGGACTGCAACAATTGCCGTAACAGTAAGGCATAAGAACTTGCTAATGGGTCTAGATATTTTGTCACAGTGGGGATTGATAACTTTGGTTTAGGATGCGTAAGAGGCATAGGTCGATGGTTTGGAGGAGATATATGTTTGACGGGTTGAGGGAGTAATGGAGGCAACTTGCCTCTGTGAAGTATGGGAGTAGGAAGAACTCTTATTAAAGTGGATGGATGCGGGCCAAAGATTGAAGGTAATGAAGAAGGTGGGGGAGGAGTCCTCCGGTGTGGTCTAGTGGCCTTATTTGATATGGTTTGAGGGCCATTATTTTGAGAGGCAAGGTTAGATGTGGGGTGAACACCAAGAGGTTCAATCTCTTTTGGTAAGGTGGGTGCTTGTATGGGTTTGGGCTTAGATGTGGACGGAGGTGAGTGAGATGTAACAATCTCAGGCAAAAGGCAAGAGAAAACTGTGACTGGGTCTTCTTCATTCAAAATGGATGGAGAGACTGGGTCTTCTCTTGGTGGAGAAGAAATAGGAGAGTACGGCTCCTCAAGAGAGAAGAAGGCAGGGATGATCGTGCCTTCTACTTGTGCTTGAGGAGTAAGCAAGGTAAGGTCTTCAGATGAAGGTAGGATTAATGGTGTTGGCATGGTCGAGGTGTCCTCTAGTATGAGAGAGGTAGATGGAGGACTAATAGGAGAAGAAAGTTCTTCATCCTGTGAGGGAGGAGGTTGGTCAAGGACAAGAGGCAAAATAGTGTTGATTGTGTGAATATCATGGTCTTGGGGGTCATTAGTCATGGTTTGGATGTTGTTTTGAGTAGGTGGATGGTTTGGGAATGGTTTTTTGAAGATGTCGATGTTTTGATTTGGTGGGGCGTTTGGGTTATCTAAAATAGATCCCCCTTGTTGATCATGTCTTAGATGATGTTCTTGAAGGTTCAGCAATTGTCGATGTCATGGCCGTGGACGGGATGAAAGTGACAAAAGTCAGCCTCCCTATACCATGTAGGGATGGCTTTTGAAGGGTTGAATTGAGGTGGTCAGATTGGAGGGAGATTGAGGACCCCCTGCTTAAGTAGTTTTTCCAAAATGGAAGCGTATGATTCTCCAAGTGGAGTGTATGAACGGTGGATGTACCACTGTTGGAATTGTTTGGTGATGCTGGGAGATGTAGAAGGTTGAGGGTAATTAGTTGTCGTCAAAGATGGTGATCTAATGACCACAGTGTTGGCCACTCCTTTGGGTTTGGAGTTGGCAGAAGAAGAAGGTATGGAAGAAGAATGGTCATTGGTTTTTGCGTTGGTATTACGCAATTTGACCTTATCCTCTTCAATGGCACAGAGTTCAAGCTTTCGAGCCATGGTGAAAGCTTCGTCGAAAGTGTGGAATGTATGAATCTGCAAGGTAGAAGATATGTGCCTGGCACATGCTTGAGAAAAGAGCTCGATGAGCTCAGGTTGAGGCAAGGAGAAAGAGAGCTGGTTAATCAAGCCTCTCCAATGGGCGATGAAATCGACTATTGATTCATCGTTGAATTGCCTGATGGAGTAAAGGTCTGTGATTGAGACTTGTTTGGTGATGTTGATAGAAAAATGGTCGAGAAATAATTGGGAAAGTTGAATGAATGAAAAGATAAAATGTCTAGCAAGAGAGCTATACCAGTCAAGGGCAGACCCAGAAAGAGACATAGGGAACGTGCGTAAAAGTAATGCATCGTCATGGGCAATAAGATAGCAGGCATGTCTGAATGCCTGTAGATGTTGTTGCAGGTCCTCCTTACTCTGGAAGCGAGTTAATTTAGGAAGCTCCCATTGGTTGGGATATGGTCAGATAGGGACATAAGGATGAATGGGCTCGTTACAAATTTGCTCATACGAGAGAGCATTGCGTGAGCTAGAGATAGAGGTCTCGAGACTGGACATTTTATCCATCAGCATTTTAATGACGTCTGTTGACGGATTGGCAGATGGAGTGCCCCCTAGGTTGTAGGGCACTTGAAAGAGGCTAGAAGAGGCATACGGCGTAGTCGATTGTACCAGTAATGGGGAAATGTACAGATGACTAGTCGCAGGGACATAAGTGGAGGCCAAAAGTGGTTGAGTTATGAAGGTCGAGGGTATAAGTTAACTAGATACCACCAAGGGTGGTTGCGTGATGGCATTGGTAGAAGGATAGGTTGGCACTCCTGCATTCATGGGCACAAGAGTGTGAGGGGTCGAGACAATCAAGTTCTGGTATGATGTAGAACTTGGTTGAATTGCGTGTGGTTGAGGGGGTAATAGAACCCCGATGGAGGTTGGTCTAAAAATGGATGGGGAGGCCAAACTTTGCATATTGGCCATGGTTGAGTGACTAGTCAAGATAATAGGTTGAGTCGTAAAGGGCTAGGTGGTGAATGGTGTGGATGTCATTGCCACATCACCCGAAAGGTCTCGCGTTGGGTTTCTTACGAGATAGTTTTGGAGGGCTGTGACGTTGAGGTCCAATAATCTTTTGAAATCTTGGTCCCCTTTAGGGATGATGGGAGTCTAAGTCAGGGTCGGTCCTGTAGGAGTTCTTTCGGTCTCCGAGTGGAACTCCATGATAGGATTGGTTAGGGACGAGAGAGCATGGTTAAGAAGAGGATCAGGTTCCATAAACTGTGTGTTTTCAGTTTCAGAAACTCAGAATGAGGTTTTGGCAAAAAAAGGGGTCAGGTTTTAAGTTGTTGTTTTGAAGAAAAGGATTGTGACAGTGACCGACGTCAGTTGAAAAACCGATGTCGGTAAGGTAAAATGGCCGATGTTGGTCAGGTAACCGATGCAGGTGGAGGAGGGTTGCCGACGTCGGTGGAAAAGCTGATGCCGGTGACTGTGTTTTCCAGAAACTCAAAAAAAAAGTTTTTGGAAATGGAGAAGACGTCCTTACCAGCTCAAAAAAGATGGATAAAAATAGAAAATAAGATGATGACAGACAGAGCCTAGCGTTAAATCCCTCGAAACAATTTTATTAAGATCGTGTGGCTTATGCCTTAATGTGATGTTTGAGGAAGTTGGCTGTAAGAAGGGTCCTAGAATAGGTAATCTAAAGATGGTTTCATGTATGTTTAGGCGCTCAAAAATTTGTATTAGGTTTGGTACGTGGCCTGGTGCTAAGGAGCAAGCTCCCCTCACTTCACGATTCCAGTGGTTAGCTGGTCTCACTTAGCCAAATATACCTTGCCTAGAGATTATCCTCCACCAGAGAACGGAGTGGGCTTTCCCCTTGGTGATGAAATGCAAGTGAGATTGCCGGGTTGGGGTAAGGTATCCGCTAGGGGATGAAATCCCAGTCGGGCCTTGTCTCAAGTGAGTTTGATGTTTGTTTTAGTGCATGTGGTCTGGTAGTGTAACATCAAGTGATCTACGATTTATTCAATATTAGGTTTAATTACTAAGTGTGGTCTAAAAGATGCAAGCACAAGCAGAAATGCAATGCAAAGTGTTTTAAAGCCCCAAATCAAAATGTTAAATTGGAATGAAGACAAGTTGGAGAAAGGGTTGAAGAAAATGATTCTTGGACTAGTCTAGAAATGCAAGAAAGAAAAGAAGGATTCGTTTTAGTCCTGCTTATGATGTCATTTGGAATAGAAGAAAGAGACGAGAAGGGAGGAGCCTAATGCACCTAAATGAATGACAAGAAAAGGAACCCGAGGAAGAACCTAAGCGTCCCACCGGGCATGCCAGAATGTTTCTATTCAAATTTCACTTTCTATATTCAAGAGAAGAATTAAGAAAGTAAGAGATATGGTCAAGGCCTGTATGTACCTAGATATAGTCTGCGCACCATAATCCAGATGCTGTGAGTACTCCTCTTTGGCTATGGAGGAATGACACCTACAAAGAAAAGAGACTTGGACAAAGGAGGTGTTAGATAAGGAGATGGTGGGTTGCCAAGCGAAAGCTTGATCCCAGAAGTATGAAAACTTCCTTAAGGGAGGTCAACCCACTAGTTGATAAAAGAAAAGTCTGATAAAATATAGAATGACAAAGTAATGATAAAAGACTAAAAATCAAAAGGGAAGCAAAGGCTTACCTGAAAGATGCTATCAGCCTGGTCACCGTCGTCGACGTCGGTGGTCCTACCGGCGTCGGTTTGTCAAGATGCCGACGTCGATTAGTCTGTCGACATCGATGGGGGAAGCGACCAGTGTCGGTCGAGGTAGTAGGTTTATATGGGGTCTTGTCGAGTCTGTGGTCTGTGGACAGGGTCTGGTTAGGGTCTGGGTTTGTAGACAAGGCCAAGGAAGGGTCTGGGTGAATGGTCTGGGGTCTGAGTTTGAGAGTCTGGTTGAATGGGCAGAATGTATGATCCGAATAGAGGACAGAGGAAACAGAGAGATGGAAGAGATAAGGGTTCAGGTCTGGCTTGGTTAATAGTCTGGTCTAGGGAGAGGGAGTGTTTGATCTAGTTCATAATACATAAAAGCAAATGACTAGGAAACACAAAGAAAACACAGACAATATACTTACCTGTGCCAAAAGAGTGCTGTTGATGTCATCCCTGTTATTGGTGCTGCTAGTGTAAAACCCTGTTGCTGATGTAGAAGTCTGATGCAGAATACCTGTTGCTATACCTGAGGGAGAGAGTGAGAGGCTTGGTTGAGAGATTAGCAGATTGGCAGATGGTCGAAGATTAGGATTCGTGATTAGATGTGTGATTTCGTGATTTAGGCGAGAAATTGTGATTCGGGGGAAAATTGTGATTCGCTAATTACCCTTGGAAGAGGTTAGATGTCAGTTTAAGTAAACCGATGTCGGCGATCCCGCCGGTGTCGGCTGACAATTGACCGACGTCGGCGGGTGCAGAATGCGAAAAAGGCCCAGCAAACCCGTTCTACATCCGCCAAGTGCATAGTCAGTTGGAGATTTGGTCGAAGGTAAGGATAAAGACGCACGAGAGTTTGTTAGGCAGTTAGAGAGGAGTAAGAATAGGTCTTGGGTGAGTCATAAGGTAGGAAATGGTCCAAGGTGAGGTGTCCTAGGTGAGGTGTCATAGGTGAGGTGTCATGGGAGAGGGGGTTAATTCAAAATAAGTGTATTATTTTAAATTAGTAATTGCATGGTTCAGGAATGGGTTAGGAATGGACCAAAGGAGGGGAAAGACCAAGGGTTAGACACTTTTTAGGTGTCTACAATATTTTCAAAGTATTTTGACAAAACTTCACACATAATGACTATTGGTTAACATTTTTAATAAAAGTATATGATTTTTCATAGTTGGGCCATCCATGCCATTTAAGTTATGGATTGGAAAATTGGTAATAAATTATTTTGTTTAATGTGTATAAGTCATGGGATAAAAATATTATGTTTATGTTCAAAATTTTACATAAATGTCATTTCAACTCTTGTGAAATTCAAAATCAATAATTTTTGGGTATCTTGAATGAATATGGAAGTCAACGAGCAATTGAAAACTACAAATAAGTTTATATTTTAAAATGAAATTATTCAACTTATAAGTTATTTTTTGTTTTCAATTTTTCTAATTATCAAGAGGGAAGAATAAATTACACACACACACACACACACACACACACACACACACACACACACACACACACACACACACACATGCATGTAATTTTGACGTGTAATTCACATTTTAAATTTTTATTCATGCGGTTCATATTTTGACATGTAAAATAACCTATTCCATCTAAAGGCTTTAAAAATTTCAACATGATGATATCCCCAATGGATTATATTATGTAGAGATATATTCTCAAAGTATAAATTTTTACATTTGTACCACTTTACACACCAAATATGATAAGATGAATTTTCTCATGCATCCTTAAAACATTGTCAAGTTGGTGATTCACCATATCCATTTTCATATTTATTAAAAACTATCCTTGTTTTGTCATATATTTATCTTCAACAAATGGGTTAGGCAGCTAGTTTGATTTGATGAATATTAAAACCAATTTAAAACTCATTATAAAAATCCACTATAATTGTAATCTGACATTTATGTAATATGTTATGTTTTCATTTCTTTTATACCCCTCACAAGTTCTTATCTTTAAATTTTGATATCTTGGAATAACTTGTGTTTTCCACAAGTGGAATTATCCCTAATGATGGGATTGCTTGCATGTGTGGGATTTAGAATTTTTATCCTAGATATTTGGTGGGTTGTTTAATGATATATTTAATGTCATTGTTGATGTGGGTTTTATGCACACTAGGGAACCTTAAAAGGTAGCCTCTAACATTTTAGCATTAGTGAAATAAATTCATTATGGATGAGTTATGGGGTATTGGGTTTTGTAAACAACTTATTGGTGGAATAGTGGTGAGCAGGGAAGTTATTTACCATAGATTGGCTATGTATGAATCTAAATCTACTTGAGATGGAAACATTGATGATGGATCTTGATGCAGTGGAATCTTAACTATATCAATTTTGTGTTTATTTATGTGATAGAGATAATTTATAATGTGTATGTCTAGGTTATAAGAGATATAATTTCATAGGATTTGAATTTGAAGTCCTATTGTGTTTTCCTGTCAACTCAACAATTTTGAAAATTTAAACTTGTTGGTCAAAATATTGGTCATTAATCATGTTTGAGAGAAATTAAATGAGGTAGTATTTTTGGTTAGAATATATATGGGGTCAAGGGGTTCAATTTTATCTAATTAAATAAATTAATCACATAATGAGTCCTTCATATAGGTGTGTTAGGTGTTAGGTGTTTTGATCCTTATCAATGTTCTTGAGAGGGAATCCAATAACCATTAAGTAGGTATTGGTCATATATAAAATTTTAAATGATTATGTTGGAAGTAATTTTTTGGATTTATTTTAATGTGGAATTAATTTTAAAACCCCAATAAAATTAATATAAGGTTTCTTATTTTTTTAAACTAATGTTGTAGACCCTATTTCCTGTGCATATGAAATGAAAATGACTATGTATAATAGAGTAATGGAGAAAGTTAAAATAATGATATGCCTTTGAATATTATTGAAAATTTAGTAAGTTTATTAGATATTAATTTAATTTTATTATGTGTTTCATTTGATTTATTTCATAATTATTCATGAGAGAGACAATATAGTCCTGAAGACGTTAGTGAATACCCATATAGTCAAACATAGAACATTGTGAAAGTAAGTAAAAAAGGAGTCAAGGTGGGTAAATAATGATTCAATAACTTTTGTGGAGTTATTATAGACATTTATCAACTATTATAGTATTTTAAGGACATTTTAAAACTTGAAACATTAAATTAACCCTTCTCAGGTCTACAAAGCCTATGTAAACCCTTAACTAGGTTTAGTGATTTAACAATTTTGGGAATATTGGTGTATTATTTCTAATTTAATTAAGGGTCTAGAGTAATAAAATCAATAAATAAATATTTAATAATTAAGCTACTGATTTGTATAATTTGACTATAATTTTAACCTTTCCAAAAATAGTAATAAGGGAGAGAAAAAAAGACTTAGCCAAAAACTAAGATGGTTTTTACAAGGTCTGAAATTGATTATGCAAGACTGAGACACTATCATAAATTAGGATCTAGACTTTGTTTTATGATTGGATAGAAGTGCCAAAATAGGACACCTTTGGGTCTAGTGCTATAGTCCTCTTATACCACTATTATTTAGGAGACCTGAGCTTTTTGGGTTTTGTTCACTATGTCCATGTGAGCTTGCCTATGAAATTTCAACTATTGGATGTCCACAGAACTCCCTATAGAGCTGATTTATTATTAAAACCCTAGACTCCATTATGATTTAACAAAATTTTGTAAAGAGGTGGGGGGGGGGGGGTTAGTGTGTCTAAGATACACTAAATGTGGATCCACACCCTTTGTGTGGGCATGTTGCCTACATACCAATACTATTAAGAGGGATCAAGCCATATATAATTCTCTCACTTGATGTGCTTTGTGCAATTATGTGTTTAAAGATTCAAATGATAAAATTGGGTGTGCTCAAGATGGATAGGTATTTGTGTAAGGATTTGAATAAACTTGTAGTAGTATTGGCTTGTTGTATGTAGAGAATAGGGAAGATTGCCTTAGTGGTTTTGCTTGTATTCTTACTCACTTTGTGATGATTATCAACCCCTTTCAAATGAAATTTGAATGGAATTTTATAGGGATCCATTGGTCATGGGTTGAATGTGCTTACATTTGGATAAAAATAAGAAGGATAAGAACCAAAAGGAACTGACCATTGGAGGAAAAAAATTCACTTGGACAGGAGAACCAAAATCAAACACTAGAGGGCCTGATGATATAGTCCAAGTTGGCCACTATAGTCTTGAGCTAACAAGAATTGGGGGGATATATTTTTCATAGAAAGAGTAGTTTGGTTGAGATGGGATTAGGTTTGGAAGGTTATGAATGATTGAGAATTAGTGAAATGATGCCTATGAGGGTCATGAGAGCAAGTAAGAGGGACCTATGGGTTGGGTATCATTAGCCACACTCAAGTTACTAATTTTTACATTTTATATGACTACATTAGCCCCCACTTTATTATAGTGATGCAGCAAGGTGAAATACTAGGATAAAGGAAAAATAGAAAGCTTCATTGAACTTACCTATAAGGTTGAATCTCATGAAGATATGTGATGTTGGGTGTGCATAGAGAGAGCACATTGTGAAATATAAATTTACAAGAGAAAACAAAGAGTAGATCAGTTCTTACTAGATATGTTATATCCAAAATATAAATGTAAAAAGTTGGGTAAAAGATAGAGGAAGATAAAGGAATGAATACAACTCACCAGGTATGTGAACTAATATAAAACATATTGTGATGCTGAGTAAATGTTAGATGATGTTGAGTAATGTTGGCTATGTGTTATACCAAAAGTAATATCATGAATGGAGTTGAGTGCTCAATTCTCTGAGAGTGGCTCAAGAATGCAAATGTTAGCCCTTTGGCTCCATCATTTCCCACTAAGTGAATCTAGGTGATCATGCATGTGATAATTAATGTCTAGACTGTGTGTCTAATCCCTTTGGATAGGTGGCTCAAGAATACAAAGGCTAGTTAGTTCTTTGGTGATCTAAGAGGATCCACATTCAATCTAAAATAGAAGTCATCAAATTTTAAATTTATCATTAGTACAATTTAGATCTCATCAAGAGATTTTTAATGGTATATTGAACTTTGAAAATGGAGCTCGTATGTTCCTTGTGTAGTTGGTCAAAGTTCCAATAAAATCTAGTTAATAGGTGGTCAAAGCTAGTAAAAATGAAAAAATGACCATTATGAAATATTTCAAATCTAGTTCCACAATGTATATCTCATCACAATCTTTTTGATATCTTTTATGATTTGAAAAATGGAGTTCATTATGACTAGTCAAAGTTATGGTCAAAATCGATGATGTGGCAATAAAGTGACATGGAAATATGGTATGACCCAAGTCTTTACTATTTAGGGATAAACATTTTCCATCATATATTTGGGAATAATTATCACCCCATATTTTTAAATGTGATGGATAATTTAAAATCACATAAGAAATGGGTGTGGGATAATTATGAAATTTATTAAAATAGATTATGGATTATTATCCCAATAAAAAAAAGTGGACTTGTAACAAGTATATAAAAGGATCAGAGGTTCATTTCAATTCATTCAAAAAAGTTTCAAATCTCTCATCTAAAGTTGAGAGTTGAGAGCTAAAGAGCTAGAGTTGAGAGCTGAGATCCTAAGTGTCTAGATTTGATGTTATTTGATGCCTCAAAGTGAAGCTTTGCAGATTGTGTAATGGCCAAATAGAGACCAGTCTACATATATACTAAGTTTTGAAGGACTTAGAGAGATTTACACTTGGTGTAAACTAGGGATTTATCCTAGACTTTGAGATGATTTCAATGGCATGTTGAAATACCTATGATGATTTTTGAAAGACCATTTTAAAATTTCATTTTTGAGACATCTGGTAGAAATCCACATGATTATGAGATTGCATTGACGTGATAGTAAGGTTTAAGGTCTATTCATGGGTTTACTAGGACTTTCTAAATCTTTATTGTTTATGTTGTGTGCAATCTTAGAGTATCTATTTGACAATTATTAGAAATTGGATATGTACTCACTTTTCAAGGAAATTGATCAATTTGTACTATAAGCAAACCCAGAGACATAGGCATTGCTAAAATTTGTTATCACATGCTTATCATGAATTGATTTTATTTATACATTATTTTTGTGCATTTTGATTAATTTTATTTATTAATCATTATTAAATTCATAATTATTAAAATATGATATATTAATGGAAAATTGAGCACTTTAGGGTTTGAGAAAAATATGTATTAAAAGGTCAAATTTAGTTTCGTTTCTTTAAGTGTATTGGGAAATTGTGTAATTTGACAAAAGTATCTATAGTAAAATTTTTATATAGAAAATTAGTGTCAATTTAGGTAACAAGTTTGATATCAGAGTGGTTAGTTTGATGGGCTAACTTCTATGTAGAAATTGATCTGATGCATTAGGTTTAGTATCAGAGTAATTAGTATGTTGGGTTAGCTTCTGATTATGTGGATTTGATATCAATTTGATTTCTAGTATTATTATAAATTGTTTGGGCCTATTAATATTCCATTTGTAATTTGTATAATTAGGTTGTTTTTAGGGAACATAAAGCCATGGGAAAAGCCTTGAAAAGAGTGAGGCTTAATGAGCTTGAAGCAATTAATCGATAGATCAAAAAAGAGAATGCTTTCCTGAGAGCTCATTTTTACTCCTTGGAAGAGGAGATTGCCCACTTAAAATTAGAGCTTCAAGCCAAGGATGAGCTCTTAGCATAGATATAAGATTAATAGAAACACTATCTTCATCAATTGCCTTCCACTACAGATGCAAGCACTATGACTTTTGAGTTCACTATAAGTTATTCATCTGGTAATTCATTTCATTTAGTTTTAGATATTGATTATGGTAGTTTTGAGAAACACACTAAGGGCATTAGATCTAAATTATGATTGAAAATGATATTTTATGGAAGGGGTGTTGGTAATAATGGATAAGGTATTGCTAACCTAATATAGATAGAGCATATATCTCACCATTTAGGATTGGGTTATGATAGCGAGAAAATGGATTTTGGAGAGAGTTCTTCCATTACTGGAAGAGGACAAACTTCTGACAACCAATGTCTAAGGACACTAGAAAAGTAGAATTACTCCCTATGAAGTAATGATGAGTGGTGTAATAAATTAGGGAAAAGAGGTATTGATATTCCACCTCCTCATTCTTACACTAGAAAAGCACTAATAGGAATGTGAATTCTAAGAATTTTGATTCATTTTTGCCATATAATAAATTTGGTTTTTATATTCAGAAGATGTTGCATTATGTTCCTTGTATATATTTTTGGATTGAATAACCATTGTGTTGCATATTTTTGGAAAATAAAATCTTTACTAAAGCAGCTTGTAGGTGCTAAAGACCATTCTCATACTAGCAAAGTAAGAAATGGCAAAAGGGTGACCTCACCAAAGAAGAGGTATGTTTGCAGTCATTGTAACATGAGTGGACATTAGATTGAGAAGTGTTGGAAACTTCAACCATCCCACCATCTTAGTAATGGTAAGAAGAAGATGGTATATAAACCTACTGATAAGGTAATTAATGAAGTTAATACTAAATCAACCCATGTAGCTGTCAATAAATCCACTAAGAAAATTAAACACTCTAAATAAGAGAGTCTGATTAAGATGGTTAGTAAACACTTTATTAACTTCATTTTGTCATGATTAGTGGATTGATAATGCATTTATGTTGTAAAGAAATTTTTGTATCGTTTTTGTATGTTGACAAAGGATGTTTACTCATGCTTTGATATATGCATTTTGGAGCTACTATGGTGGGACCACTTCGAGACAAGTTCATCATGTGAAGTTTTTTAATTCTCACACTTATGTTTTGAAAATATCTATTTTTGGAATCTCCAATGTTAGCTTTATGAGTTTCATGTTGAATTATTTAGGAATTTAACTCATTGATTAGCTTGAGGATTGATAGCAGTATATAGGTTGTTTGGTAGGATTCAACTTTCCTACGGTACTTGTTTCAAAATAATTATTATTTTTGGAATGAATATATTTATGGAATGTGTGTGATTACATGCATTGATAAGATCCATTGGGGCAATGTATTATGAAATGATCACAACCAATATTATATTTTGTTTGCAAACTTGTCTTACAATTGCATTGGTGATTATTTTAGTGTTTGGTAGTTCATTGCTTACAAGATGTGAAAGTGGGCAGATAGTTTGATTTATTGTGACCTTATTGGTAGTTACAAGATTTAGTATAACTCATGCCTTATTTTATGACTTTTAAATTTTGAGTTATGAATCATATTTTGACTCTATTATCTTTATTCTATGATTTGGGTTTTGTACTTGATATGTTATAGAGGACCATTTAGTGGTAGTAGAGGAAATCACTAGGCTTATATGTGTAGAGGCTCTTGTGAAACCATGAAATAGAGGAAGTCATCACATCCTAGTTCTATGTAGAGGCTATTGATGGCTATGTATTAGTAGAAGGTATGTAGAAGATATGATCAATTAATTATTTCAAGCATTGTAGGTGACATTATGAAACTTGAGTAGACCAAAAAAAGACCTATCAAAATTCTTCAAAATCAACTAGCATTTTAAAGGTTCAAGTTGGGTACCAACTTTTAGTGGAACAAAAGACCTCTTAGTAAGGAGGATTGATCCAAGAGGATCCACATTCACTACAAAATAGAAGTTATCAAATTATATATTTATCATTGGCACAATGTAGATCTCATCGAGAGCTTTCCAGTGGTATGCAGAACTTCAAAAATAGAGCTCATATGCTCTTTATGAAGTTAGTCAAAGTTCAAATCAACATGTGGTTAAATCTGGTCAAACAAAAAAAATTGACCATCATAAAATATTTCAAATCTAGTTCTATGATGTAAAGCTCATCATAAGCTTTTTGGCATATTTTATGATTCAAAAAAATGGAGTCCATAAGTGAAAGTTATGACCAATCAAAGTTATGGTCAAACTCGATGATGTGGAAATAAAGTGACATGCTAATATGATTTGGCCCAAGTCTTTAATATTTTGGGATAAACATATTCCATCATATATTAGAGAATAATTATCACCTAATATTTTTAAATGTGATGGATACTTTAAAATCCCATAAAAATTGGGTATGGGATATTTATGAAATTTATTAAAATAGATTGTGGATAATCCTCCTAATTAGAAAAAGTGGACACATAACAAGTAGATAAAGGAGTAAAAGGTTCATTTCAATTCATTCAAAAAAAATTCAAAGCTCTCATCTAGATCCAAGAGCCAAGATCCAGAGCTAGAGGTTTTAACCATATGCTGAGTGTCTAGATTTGAGGTCATTTGATGGCTCAAAATGAAGATTTGTAGATTATGTAATGGCCAATATAGAGACTAGTATACATATATCCTATGTTTTGGTTGACTTAGAGAGCTTTATACTTCTCAGTGTAAACTAGGGATTTGTCCTAAACTCCAAGATGATTTTAATGATATGTTCAAATCCTTGTGATGATTTTTGTAAGACCATTTTAAAAGTCTATTTTTGAGACCTTTGGTAGAAATCCACAAGATTACGAGATTGCATTTGTGCAATAGTAAGGTGGAAGGTATGTTCGTAGGTTTATTAGGACTTTCTAAAGCTCTATTATTTGAGTTGTGTTAAATCTTAGAGTATCCATTTGAAAATCATGAGGAATTGGCCATGTAATCACTTTTCAAGGAAATGGATCGGTTCATACTATAAGCAAACCTAGAGATGTAAGAATTATCAAACTCCATTATCATGTGCTTATCATGAGTGGATTTTATTTATGCATTATTTTTCCACATGTTGATTAAATTTATTTATTAATCATTATTAAATGCATAATTAGTCAAATAAGACATATTAATAGAAAATTGAACACTTTAGGGTTAGATAAAAATATGTATTAAAAGGTTAAATTTAGTTTTGTTTCCTTGAGTGTATTAGGTAATTATGTAATTTGACAAAAGTATTTGAGGTAAACTTTTTGCATGAAAAATTAGTGCCAATTTGTGGATAATTTGGGTTCATCGTTACCTCATGAAGTGAAGCTATAAATTGATTCTGATATGAAATGTGTGTCATATGAGATGGATGTTAAAGCCCATGAATGTACTACTATTTGACAATCTTGGCATGGATAGCCAAATGTATGATAGAAACTAGGCCACTTTTGACCACTCCAAAAGGTGGAGATTAGGCTTGTATGAAATCCACTCTAAAATTAGTGCCCTAGGCTTTTATGAAAGCCACTTCAAAATGTGGAAGTTAGGCTTGTATGAAAGCCACTACAAAATGATGCCAACCACCTATAGATGGAATAAGGCATGAAACTTCTAAGAATGTTTGGGTAATGTACTAAACTAAAAAATAAAAAGGAAAAAATGTGTCACATACGTTGCCCCCAATCATTAGTGTCTAGAACATGGATCTTGATCTAAAAGTTATACTAATTATCATATCTAAAATTGGACGTGAGAGCCATCATGTCATGCATGATGCCCCCTATATCTATATTCTCTAAGCAAAAGTGTATTGAAAACTACTAATTCTAAACTGGTCTAAATGTGCAAAAATGTAGATGAACTTACTTTTTTGCCTATTTTTGGAAAGTCTAGCTTTTTTACTATTTGGATAGGAACACTCAAAGTAGAAACTAGAGGGTCTAACATTGTAGTCTAATCTTAGCACTATTGTATTGGGTTAAATTTGGTAACTATTCTAATATTTCCACTATCTAAATGGTCTACTCTATGTGGTTGTTATTTTGGGTGTTCTAAAACTACCTTTTGACTATTAAGAGATCTGATCTCTATGATAAAACCCCTATTTTTTTCCCTCTCTTTTGAAGGTAGGAATGAAGACCTTGTAATGACTATCCTCAGAAGAAACATCCCTACAAGTGTGTTATGATACAAAGATACATGATATAGAAATGATAATCAACATGATATCTCAAGATATAACATGGTTTGTAATGAGATATTGTTAGATCAATATGGGCATGCCTAGATAGATATAAAAATGTAATAACATGTGTAATATAATATATTGGAACTAAAATTCTAGTTAGTTTTTAGTTGGTAAGGAGGGATGGAACATGATGTCCATCATGGCATACAAGAAAGAAAGATAATGCATGATGTGGATCATGGCATTAAAAATAATGAGAAGCAAACAAGAAAAAACTACACAAGGTAAAAAGCAATAAGCATACAATAGTGGCTAAGGGGCCAAGAAAACAAGGGACATGGGCACATGTCACTCAAACTATAAATCAAGCATACTAGACATGTTCAAATGCCACATGCACATATAAGTGAAACAAGCAAGGTTGGTGTAAAATACACAATCACATAGAAGATTGAAAGTAAAGGACATTGGAAAATGTCCTAAGGCACACATTAGAGTAAAAGCAAAGGACATTGGCAAATGTCCCAAGGCACATTTATGAGACAAATAAGAAATGCAAAATGCAAATAATCTATCTATGCTAATCAAGAAATAAAACATGTAAATAATTATAATGTAGTCACATATAACTAATCAAATAAAGAAGTGAAAGTATGCAAGACATGGAGTACAAGAATAAGTATATGCTAATAAATACACAAGTTATATATACTAGTGAATTGTCAATAGAGTAATCTTTATAAGATAGTAATGTGCATCAGCATGATAACTAGAGTGTGAAATGTAGGAATGACATAACCTAGATGGTGTAGTCATATAGAAGATGCCCCCAGTGGGTATGTATATTGATGTTTGTCTTAAATGTTAAATTAGGATTCCCCCTCAATGGGTAGAGTGAAGCAATCAAGGATTTGGATGTCAACGCACACACTCAAAAAAGATCAAGTGAAGCATGGTAATGTAGATAAATTTAAAAATAATAGCATATAACAACAAATATAGGTCTAACACAGTAGTAGAGATGAAAATCATGGATGATGCATATAATTTGAATGTTTTTGGATTTTGAAAGTTTGTATTATTTTTTGTATTTTTGGAATATTTGAATATTTTAGTATTTTATAGATAATATAAGCTATGTACAATCAATCATAAGGAAATTATGTACAATAAAAAATTGAGAAACTATGTATAATTAAGTTGAGAAGGGATGATACTAACTGATGAGTCTCATGGGAGACTCCCTATCATGGTGTCATGTATTAAGGAAAGGGATCATGCATGATCATGAAGCATGATAGAAGGGCTGAAACTATGGCTCTAAAAGTTGTAAATGCTGTAAATTCTCTAAAATATTTGAAGTAGAAACAAACTATGGGGTCCCCCTATAACTCTAATAAGTGGATGTAACTACAAGGCTCTTAGGGACCCATCTGGTAGTAGGAGAAGCTCTTTAAACATGTGCTCTATGAGTGGATACATAAGACCTCAATGATTCTACCCTAGATGTGAACACTATAGCTAGAAGCTATCTAAAATATTGAAACTATGGTTGATTTAAAATATACAGCTATGAAAGTGTATGAACTCTCTATGTTGGTGATGGAGGCCGCAACTGTGTCTGAATCTGAATGGGAAGAAGAACTAAAATTGGTGGTAAAATTGAAACTAGTGGCAAAATTGAAATTGGTGACTACAAAATATAAGATGGATATAAAGTGGGGAGTGGTAACTCATGGAATTCCACCAATGGTGACAACTTGATTATCATGAATGAATTTCATGTATCTATTAATTATAGAATGTACTACTCAAAGTTTCTGAATCCATGATTGACCAAGTAACATATTGAAAACTCATGCACTAGGAACAATAGTAAATAGTGTGGTCCCATGTCTTGGACCAACATATAGAGGAATTAAAATCTCACCCAATGAACTCTATATGTGCCCACTGAATCTATTGATAACTATCTCCATTAGGGTGAATCTTACTCTAAATATCCCAAATGCTATAATAATGTCATAGTGCACATGTTCACACTAGATCCATTATCTATGAGAACACTATGAATATGATGATTATAACTGTAAGCTATAATAAAGAGTGCATGATAATTTGAATCATCCTCAACTATCTCCTTTTTTGAGAAGGAGATGGAAGGTCTAGCTGGAATTATGGAATTGTATGCACCAATCATGTTGCTCAAAGGATGTAACTCAACTGAAGGTGCCCTATATGTATCTGGTAGGGGATGTGCATTATATATATGTTGAACACCTAATGTATCCTCTTTCTCTTGTTTAGAATGATATGGAAAAGGATTTGATAATATTTTCAAATCTTTATCTTATGTTTTCTTTACCTGTGGAAGATCAACTAGAGTGCCAAGATCGATGGCATTGTCATCTATTAGGTCTTGTATCTTGTGCCTCAAACTAATGAATATATTTGTTGTATAGCCTAGTGCCCTATGAAACTTTAAAAATTCATGTTTATCGTATCCTCATGGAAGAGTCTTTATTGGATCAACTTATTGCATATGAGGGAGAGATGTGATATTACATTCCAAAAGCTACTGTAAAACTCTAGCTGGAGGAATTGGTAGACTAGTAAAGGGTCACCTGAGGAGATGCTGATAAAACCACATGTTGAGGGAGATCTAAAGCTACATTTATTGTAGGTTTATTTTGAATTTTTTTATCATTGACTTTGCATTTGGATGGGACTTTGTTATTACTCTTGTTTTTTGTTTATGATATACTTGTGTACTTGATTTTTCCCATTGAAATGAGTTTGATTTCCCTTTCCTTTAGTGTATGACATAGTTTAGTGAAGGAAAAGAACCTTTTCAACATCATTGACTCATTAAAAGATGGTAGAAGACTCAATTTGAAGAGATATTGTATCTCTTGATTGGCCATGGGGCTAGTCATCTTAGCCAATATAGTCTTATATCAAGAACATTATTTGTGAGATGCTCATTTATCCCTTTTTTTGTTTATGAAACTTGGGCATGTGAAACCCTATCACCAATTTTTAGGATAAAATGAGCTAGGAAAATGTTAGTTAAAGGATTTAATGCATTGATTGACTAATTTGATAGATTATAGAACCATTGTAGAGCATAATCTTTTAGACTTTGTGGCAATCGCTTGGTACATAGCCAGTCATTTGGCACATAGTCCAAGCATGCTACATGAAAAGCTCTCAATTATGTCTCTAGATCACCCTTTCCATCATATAGAGTAATCTTGGGTTGAAAAAAACCTTATGGCAAGGGTGTAAAAGAAATATGACATGCCAATGGTGTATGTAGTAGAGCAAACGAATCCAAAGCTTGCATAGGTCTAGAGGCACCTTGCTTAAGATGTAGAAACTTGGATTGAAGAGATATTATCTCTTACAAAATGGTTTCCAAATCAAGAGACAAAGATGTACTAGTTGTAACTAGTGGCATAGAGGTAGGTTGGGCTACTATAGGGGTTGTTGAGACATAGTTACCCTTGTAGTGTCATTTTTAACTAGTTCATCTAAAGGAGTGGAAGTCTCAACTTGTTTAGCCTTTTTGATTTCTATGATAGATTGTAAAATAAGAGTAAGATCTCAGGGCTAGTCCTGGAGTCTTTCTCAAAAACTTTATAGGATCAAATCTTTGTTGAGGATAACTTAATTATTAATAAGTGGTAGAATTTGATCAAGAGTATGATGTGGTGGATCATGAACATAAATTTTTGTATCATCATTATTATTCTCATTCTACTCATCGTAGAAATTATCCTTATTGAAATTGGTGTAATCTAGATGTATAGGATTTATAGCAGGAACTTGAGTTGGTTGTTTATCCATGGTATATGGTCAAGTTGAATGAACTTGAGTGAATTCAGGAGGGTTTCCACTAAGTATTTCACTTCATCTCAAAGGAAGAGATGAAAGGAGCTTAGGTGGCATAAAGAAAATAACTTTAATAATAGATGAAAATATTAAAAAAATATAATCTAAATAAGGAACTAGAATATGCATAAAAAGGATACAAAGCTCACAAATGTGTAAGGTGATACCTTAAGAAGAAAATAGGAGATAGTACATGAAAATATTGTTTTGAATGATTTTTTTTAAAAACTACCAAGGAATTTTAAAATTTGATGCAAATTTTTTATTTTATTATGTAAGTAAAAAAATCAAAAAATTATTGAAAAATTCTAGATTTGAAAGGACCTCATGAATGTAACTAGGGTTCTAGAGAAAATAATTTTTTTTAATTACTATGGATTTTTAAAATTTGATGCAAATTTTTGATTTTATTATGCAAGTAAAAAAATCAAAAAAATATAGGAAAAAATACTAGGAAATTACCAGGACCTAGTATGGGAAACTAAGGTTTGAAAGAAAAAAATTATAAAATTACTAATTTTTTTTTAAAATTTAATGCTAATTTATAATTTTATTATGTATTTAAAAATAAAAAACATATAGGAAAAATTAATAAGAAATTTACCCTAGGGTTTCTAGATTTTTTATGCACAAAAGAAGTAAGTCAAGGTCACCAAATGATTTAACAATTTTGGGATTATTGGTGTATTATTCCTAATTTATTTAAGGGTATGGAGTAATAAAATTAGTAAATAAATATGTAATAATTAAGATACTAATTTTTATAATTTGATTGTAATTTTTACCTTGCCAAAAAATAGTAATAAGGGAGAGAAAATAAGACTTAGCTGAAAACTAACTGAGATGGCTATTATAGGGTTTAAAATTCACTGTGCAAGGCTGGGACACTATCACAAATTAGGATCTGGACTTTGTTTTATAATTAGTAGGATCATTGAAATAAGATATCTTGGGGTTTGGTTCTATATTCCTCTTCTTCCACTATTTCCTAGAAGACCTAAGCTTTTTGGGTTTTGTTTGTTGTGTCCATGTGAGCCTGCCTATGAAATTTTGATTGTTGGATGTCTATGGAACTCCCTGTAGAGGTGATTTAGTATTCAAACCCTAGACTCCATTATGTTTTAACAAACTTTGGGAAATATGGAGGGTGGTTAGTGTGTATAAGATGCACTGATTGTGTATCCATAGCCCTAGTGTGGGCATGCTACTTACATACTAATACTCTGAAGAGGGATCAAGCCATATGTAGTTCTCCCACTTGGTGTGCTTTATGAAATTGTGTGTATAAAGACACAAATACTAAAATTGGGTGTGATTGAGATGGCTAGGGACTGGTGTAAGGATTTGAATAAAAATTATAGTAGTATTGGCTAGCTGTATGTAGAGAATAAGGAAGATTTCCTTAGTGGTTTTGCTTATATTCTTGCTTACTTTGTGATGATTTCCAACCCGTTCCAAATGAACTTTGAATGGGATTTTATAGGGATCTATTGGTCATGGGTTAAATGTGCTTATATTATGATGATAATAAGATAAATAATAACCAAAAATAACTAAATGTTGGAGGTAAAAATGAACTTGGATAAGAGTTTCAAAAGTGGACACTAGAGGGCCTAGTGTTAAAGTCCAAGTTGGGTGCTATAGTCTCGAGCTAATGGGACCTAGGGGATAGATTTGTCATGGAAAGAGCAGTCTAGATGAGTTGGGATCAGGTCTAAAAGGTTGTATATGATTGCCTATGAGGGTCATGAGAGCAAGAAAGGGGGACCTATGGGTTAGGTGTCATTAGCCACACTCAAGTTACTAAATTTTCACATTTTATATGACTACATTTAGAAAGAAAAATTGACATTGTGAGTCAATTAGCCATCAAAAATTTATGAAACTTAGTGATCACTAGGGGTTTAAATTCCTTTAAAATATTTTTGAAGTTTTTAACTTGTACAAAACCTTTGTGTATAGTATAAAAATACTATGTTTGAAACAAGATAGTGGAGACCTAAAAAAAGCCTAAATAGAGCCTTGAAAAGGATTTAAAAAGTTCCTTATGAGTAAATATAGGTGTAAAAAATATTTGGAAAGAAATAAAACAATATTGGGTGTCTATAAATGAGTTTGTTTTCTCAAAACTATTCTATACTTGTTCATACAGTTGAAAATTATCTAGAAAAAGGCTACAAGATAGTCAAAACAAAAGGTAAAGGTAGAGTATGTTAAAAGTGTTGTACCAAGAGGTTAAGTGAAGTAGTTAAGAGATTCAAATAGGGATTGTATGAGTATGAAAATGACTATAAGAACCCTAAAATAATAATGAAACCTTTAAAGATGTATAAAACTATTATGCCTATGAGTCATTGTCAAAGAATAAGCATTTGATAATAAAGTGACAAATGGGAATTTTATTGGTGGATTATATAGTTAAGAGGAGTTGAGATGTGTTTATGAATGACTAAGAGTGAAATTATTTCAATAAGGATATAGATTTTGGATGTTCAAGAGTGAGCATGAGAGTCTAGTACACATAGAGTACAAAGTGATATAATAAAAAGAACAAAGATCAAGCTAGAGTTTTAAAGATCGAGAGGTCAAGACAAATGAATTTAGAGTTGGGTTTTGGTAGAGGTAAGGGTGTAGAGTCTAGTTTCCATCCATATCAAGGTAAATGGTAAGAACATCTGCATCATTTGGTATTAAAGCAGGTAAGTTCTTTGGAGCATATATGTTTTGTGTTTTGAAAGTGTTGATTAAGTTTGTGTGAAGATTTTAATAAGTATTGGAGGTTGATTTGAGATGTTATTATGAGTTATTAATGAGTTGAAAAAATGGACACAAAGGAAGAAAAGTGAAAGTTGTGTGGTTGAATCCCTTAATCCATAGAGGCTTGGAGAAAGAGGAGAGATAGTGAAATCTCAAAAGGAGGAAGCTCAAGAAGAGCTGAATAAAGAAAGTAAGAAGACCCAGGTGAGGTTACTGAGATAAGAAGATAAGATTTACAATAATAAGATAGGTCCAAGTGAGACATGATATTAAAGAGAGAGAAATATAAGAATGGAGGGATTTCAAAATGAATATTGCCACAAAAATATGGAAAAAGAAAAAGAAGTGAAGAAAAGAGAATGAGAGAGAGAGAAAAAGAGATTGTTGAGATGAAGATGATTTTGGCAAGGTTAGAGAAAGTCTTGGAAGAGATAAGACCAAGATTATTTTTAAAAATAAAGAAGAGAGTGAGATGGCATCTAAAAGAGATGATGAATAATAAGAAAAGACAAGAAGCTATTAAAGTGAGAAGATAGTTGAGAATTTTGACCAAGCAGGCTAAAAAGAAAGAGAAGGGGGAAAGAAAGCCTCATGATTATTAGTGTAATGATGTTTTAGTATGTGTGTATGTGGGTGCAAGAGTTGATAAAGGATATGAATTAGTTGGTTCAATGCATAGGCTCAAGGAACAAGAATAAGAATCTTTTGTTCAAGTGGTGTTGCAGAGGAACCAAAAGGAAGGAAAGGCTTAACATAGAGTCTTAATGTTAGAAGAGGAACAATCATATAAGTCATATATGAGGTAAGATGTCATGAAGTATAAAGTAACCTTCACTCAAGAGGATGCAAAAGAAGACAAAGAAGTAATGAAATAATAAAAAAAGCAGATGTATGAAGATTTTGTAGCCTAATCTAGTGTGTATGAATAAATGAAGAGGGAAGATAAATTTTATCCTCATCATTTATATAAAGAGATGGTGAAGCAAGTGACAAAAGTGAACATAGAACTATGGCATGTAGCAATGAAATCTAAAGGAAGAGCATTTATGAAGGCAATAAATATTCAAGAACAAGAATAAAAGATACAAATGAAAATTTCCAAGGATGAGAATGCTGAAGTCCATGATATGAAGTTTAAAGAATAGATTATCAAAGAAGAGGAAATAATAGAAGGTGAAGGAAAAAGCAAGTGGGTGGCTGATGTAATGTTTAAGAATGATCCATTGAGAGTGAGTAATGATGATTGGAAATATGAACCATATGAAATAAAATAAGAGAGTTGGAGTATGCCTCTAAGGAATGAGAAGAGACATGTTTTTTTTGATTATTTATTGTTAGCTGCATATATAACTTGGATGATGTAGGAGGAAAGACAAATTACAAGTGTGGAGATAAAGAGTATGTGCATCTACATGAGAGAATAATTATAGTAGTAGTCAAGATACAAGGAGGTATACATTTATATAATATTCCTTGGGTTATAAGAGGCCATGAAATGTAGATCAAGAGTTAACAAGGAGAAGAGATGCTAAGAAAGGTTTCAAGAATAATCATTCATAAAAAGATCCATTTAACTTTTAGGGAAAGTTTCTTCTTCCTCTTGTTAGTATGATGTAGGGGCATCTTAAATATATCAATTATATGTTGATTTAGGTGTTATAGATCATTTAAAATGTGGATGTATATGTTATAATACATATAAGTTATTAAGATTTGAATTTGAAGTCATACAATGTCTTCTCACCAATTATGCAATTTTGAAATTTTGAACTTGTTGGTCAAGATATTGGTCATAAATCATGTTTGAGAGAACTTAAATGAGGTATTTTTGGTTGGACTCTAGAGTAGGTCAAGGGATTAAATTTTAAATAATTACATAAATGAATCACATAATGAGTCCTTCATATAGGTGTGTTAGGTATTTTGATCCTTGTCAATGTTCTTGAGAGGGAATCCAAGAAACATAGGTAGTTATTGGTCATATATAAAATTGTAAATTATTATGTTATAAGTCAATTTTGGGATGGATTCAAGGTGGAACAGATGTTAAAACCCATTTAAATTAATATAAGGTTTCTTGTTTTTGAAAACTAATGTTTCAAACCTTGTTTCCTATACATGTGTAATGAAAATGAATATGTATAACAGAGTAATTGATAAAGTTACAATAATGATATGCCTCTAAATATTATTTTGAATTTATTAAGTTTAATACATATAAATTTAATTTTATTATGTGTTTCATTTGATTTATTTCATACTGATTCATGAGAAATATAATACAATCATGTAGATGTTAGTTAATAGTCACATAATCAAACATATAACATTATGAAAGTGAGTAAGAGAGGAGTCAAGGTGGCTAAATAATGATTAAATAAGTTTTTTGGAGTTATTATGGACATTTATCAACCATTATAGTATATTTAAAGACATTTGAAAACTTTAAACATTGAATTATCCCTTCTTGGGTCTACAGAGCCTATGTAAACCCTGAACTAGGGTTTAGAAACAAAAATCAACATTATGAGTGTATCAACCATCAAAAAAATGTGAAAATTGGTGATCACTTAGGGTTTAAATTAATTTAATATATTTTGGAATTTTTTAACCTGTATATAACCTATGTATATGGTATAAAAAGATTGTGTTTGAAACAAGATAGTAGAGACCTAATTAGGCGTAGATAGAGCCTTGTAAAGGATTGAAAAAGTGCCTTATGAGTAATTATAGGTAAAAAAAATACTTGGAGAGAAATAAAAAAATATTGGGTGTCTATAAATTATCTTATTTTCTTAAAACTAATCTGTACTTGTTTATATAATTGAAAATTATCTTAAAAAAGGCTACAAGATAATTATAACAAAAGGTAAAGGCAAAGTATGTTGAAAGTGTTATACCAAGACGTTAAGTGAAGTAGTTAGGAGATTAAAAGAGGAATTTTATGAGTATGAAAATGAATATAATAACCCTGAAAAAATAATGTAACCTTGAAAGATGTATAAAACTATTATGCCTATGAGTCCTTGTCAAAGAATAAACATATTGAAACAAGACAAGTGTTCGAGTGAAATTATTTCAATAAGGAGATATATTTTGGATGTTCAAGAGTGAGCATGAGAGTCTAGTACACATAGAGTATAAAGTGATACATTACAAAGATCAAAGATCAAGCTAGAGTTTTAGAGATAGAGAGGTCAAGGAAAATTAAAATAGAGTTTGATTTTGGTATAGGTAAGGGTTTAGATTATTTTTTATATCCATATCAAGGTCAATGGTAAGAACCTCTTTATCATTTGGTATCAGAGCAAGTAAGTTCTTTGGAGCATATATGATTTATATTTTGTAAGTGTTGATTAAGTTTATGTGAATCTTGTGCTAAGTAAGTATTGAAGGTTGATTTGAGATGTTATTATGATTTTTTAATGAGGTTACATGAATGAAAAAAGAGGCATAAAATTGAAATTTGTGTGGATAAATCAATTAATACATAGAGGCTTGGATAAAAAGGAGAGCTAGTGAAAGCCCAGAAAGAGGAAGCTCAAGAAGAGATGAAGAAAGAAAGTAATAATACCCAAGTGAGGTCAAGGAGATAAGAAGATAATATTTCCAAGAATAAGATAGGTCCAAGTGAGACCTAGAGATTGAAGTATAGATAATATTTAAGAGAGAGAAAGAGAAGCATGAAGGGCTTGAATAATGAGGATTGCCACAAGAAGATGGAAAAAGAAGAATAAGTGAAGAAAAGAGAATTTAAGAGAGAAAAATATATTATTGAGATGAAGATGATTTTGGTAAGGTTATATAAATTATTGGAAGATATAATACCAATATTCTTTTTAAAAATCAAGAAGAGAGTAAGATTTCCTCTCAAATATATTATGAAGAAGAAGAATAGACAAGAAAAAGTTATTAAAGTGAGAAGACAGTTAAGAATGTTGACCAAGCAATCCAAAAATAAAGAGAAGGGAGGTAGCAAGCCTCCTAATTATCATTATAATTATGTTTTAGTATGTGTGTGTGTATGTGTAAGAGTTGATGAAGGAGATGACTTAGTTGGGCCAATACATAGGCTCAAGGAACAAGAAGAAGAGGCATTTGATCAAGTGGTGTTTAAAAGGAACCAAGAGGAAGGAAAGGATCAACATATAATTTTGATGTTAGAAGAGTAATAATAAACTAAGTCATCTATGAGGAAAGAAGGCATGAAACATGAAGTGATCCTCACTCAAGAGAATGCAAAAGAACACAAAGAAGTAATGTAATAGTAAAAAAATCAAATGTATGAGGATTTTGAAGCATATTCTATTGTATATGAAGTAATTAAGAAGGAAGATAAATTTGATCCTCATCAGATGTATAAAGAGATGGTGAAGGAAGTAAAAAAAGATAACATATACCTATGGCATGTAGTAATGTTATCTAAGGCAAGAGAAATCATGAAGGCAAGAAGTAGTCAAGTACAAGAAGACAAACTAAAAATGCAAATTTACAAGGATGAGAATTCTGAAGTCCATGATATGAAGGTTAAAGAATAGGTTATCAAAGAAGAATAAACAATAAGAGGTGAAGGGAAAAGAAAGTGGGTGGATAATGTAATGTTAAAGACTAATCCATTCAGAGTGTGTAATGATAATGGTAAATATGAATTATATGAAATAATATAAGAGAGTTAGAGTATGCCTCTAAGGCATGAGGAAATACATGTTTTGTCTAATGATTTATAGGTATAGCTTACATGAAGATAGTAGGAGGAAAGACAAAGTAAAAGTGTGGAGTTGAAGAGTATGTGTATCTACATGAGAGACTAATTGCAGTAGTAGTCAAGAGACAAGGAGATCTACATTTATCTAGTAGGCTTTGGGATCTATGAGGCCATGAAATATAGAACAGGAGTTAGTAAAGAGAAGAGATGTTGAGAAAGGTTTCAGTAACAATCATTCATAAGAAGATCCATTTAAATTTTAGGGAAAGTTTCTTATGCCCCTTGGTAGTATGATGTAAGGGCATCTTAACTATATCAATTCTATGTTACTTTAGGTGATAGAGATCATTTACAATGTGGATGTGTAGGTTAGAAGACATAAAACTTCTTAGGATTTGAATTTGAATTCCTATTGTGTTTTCTCAAAAATTATACAATTTTGAAAATTTTAATTTTATGGTCAAGATATTGGTCATAAATCATGTTTGACAGAACTTAAATGAGGTATTATTATTGGTGTGTTAGGTGTTTTGATCCTTGTCAATGTTCTTGAGAGGGAATCCAAGAACTGTTAGGTAGTTATTGGTCATATATATAATTGTAAATGCTTATTTTGGAATTAAATTTTAGGATAGATTCAAGGTTTAAAGGATGTTAAAACCCTAAGAAAATGAATACAAGTTTTTTTTTTGAAAACTAATGTTACAGACCCTGCTTCCTATGCATGTGCAAAGAAAATGATTGTGTATAATAGAGTAATGGAGAAAGGTAAAATAATGATATTCTTGTGAATTTATTAATTTTATTACATATTATTGGAATGTTTTGTGTTTAATTTAATTTATTTCATACTTATTCATGACAAATAAAATACTATGTTGTAAATGTTAGTGAATACCCTCACAATCAAACACAAAGCATTGTGAAAGTGAGTAACAAAGGAGTCAATGGGGGGTAAATAATGATTCAATAAATTTTCAAGAGTTATTATGGACCTTGATCATCTGTTATATTGGGTTGAAAGACATTTTAAATATTTAAATATTGAATTATTGATTTTTGTGTCTGTAGAGCCTGTGTAAACCCTGAACTAAGGTTTAGAAACAAAAATAAACATTGTGTATGAATCAACAATCAAAAATTTGTGAAACTTGGTGATCACTTATTATTTAAATTCCTTTAATATATTTTTGAAGTTTTGAACCTATATGAATCCTGTGTATGGTATAAGAATATTGCATTTGAAACAAGATAGTTGAGACTTAATTAAGCCTAGAGAGAGCCTTGAAAAGGATTGAAAAATTGACTTATGAGTAAAGATAGGTCCATAAAATACTTAGAGAGTAATAACCCAATATATGGTGTCTATAAATGAGTTTATTTTCTCAAAACTAATATGTACTTATCTTTACTATTGAAAATTATCTAAAATTGGCTACAAGTTAGTCAGAACAAAAGGTAAAGGCAAAGTATGTTGAAAGTATTGTACCAAGAGGTTAAGTGAAGTAGCTAAGAGATTAAAATAGGACATGAATGAGTATGAAAATGACTATAATAAATATTTTATCATTAATCTACCCCCTTGGAGAAAGTTATACATGCTCTCACCAAATAAACTATAAATTGGGAACAACCTCAGGCTATGGGTATCCTATAGTGAGGTTGATCCTCCAGAGAGGGTTAGCTCCCTTGAAACTATCACCTAAACTAATCTCTTACTTTGAAAAGGATAAAATTTGAAAATAATTCATTAAAACATGTGAAATAAGGTGATGCACCAACATTTTGAACACTTATAATTACACAAGACATACGATCAGACACTTTCAAGATTGTAAATATCACTTCGCTCACTCTTTGATCAAATTTCACATAAGTATTTCAAAAAAAGGAATGAAATAACTATAAATATAACATGGGAGGGAAGATCTCAAGTATTTTCCTTCCAAACCAATCAAAAAAATACCTATGGCACTTAGAATGACCTGTGAAAGCTACAAAACACTTCATGAAGGTCAGAAAACTTAGATAGAGACAAAGGAAATTAGACATTCACTTAACCAAATTAATGAATTCATGAAACACACTTCAATTCTATTTATAAATGGAGTAATTAAATCTTTTATTGCATAAAATAGGTGTTAGAGTAAAAAAATTGGCATATCCTAAGCATGCCAAAAGTATAAGAGTCTCTTTTATTGGGGAGAAATGGGAGATATCTAAGAAAAGGAGGAGAGAGAGAGGAAAGCAATAAAAAAAATCAATAAATGAGGCCCAACCACTTTTTGATCAATTAGAATTAATCCTACCTCTACAATTTAATTTTCATTAGCTCCAAATATCTTTCAATCCCTCTCATTGGCTTAGAAACACACTAGAATATAATAACTTGTTGAGGATGTTGAGTCATGATCCATTAAAATGGGAAAGTTTCCAAATAATTTGAAACTTCATTTAATTCTCCTCTTGCCTTTCTCAACCTCCAAACTCTCCATCTTCTTAATGCGATTACAACACCATGTTTCATCTTGATATACTCTTTACATTATTAGATAGTCACTTGAACTCATTCACTAGTGTCCCTTCTGACATTTCTATCATATTCATAACTCTACTATTACTCTAAAACCTGAACATAGGTCCACTATAGATGAAAACCAATCCCATTATTAGTTTTCATATTATCATACTTTTAATGAAGATATATAGAATAGGGTTTCTTGATCATGAACAAGATGTAAAACTTACATCTGAGGGATTTTGTGAGGTTCAACTGAGATTTAATGGTGGCATATGGATATGTAGTGTTTGCTCTTAGAAACCTAGATCATATTTTGATCTTTCATTTATAAATTATCATGCTTGGGTGGTGAAATATTTCAATCTAATGTGTCTACCAATGTGGCATTTCCTTAGGCTACTTATTTCATTTTTAAATCCTGATCATGGTGACTTGGACACATGTCTTCATCCTATGCCCCCTATAACTTGATAAAATTTTCTTCATTAATCTCCTTAATATTCTCCTAGATTTGACCTTAAACATTGGCCATTGATCTTTGATCTATATCTAATATTATGACACTTGGTAGATTTGCATGCCTTTTATGGATCCTATTGTCAGTCTTCATCTAGTTAACACACTTACATCACATGGTGACCTTGTATGAAATCTAGGTTCATTAACTCTTTGACCTCGATCCACACCATCAATTTATTTTTTCATAGTTATATATGTGTCATCAATATTTGATTTGCCAAATCAAATATGTACCATTTATCTTTATCTAAACAATACAATTGAACATGGGATGCCTATTTGCTTAGAAGTCACCATGATTGAGACACTTGGCACCATTGCATTCATTCTCAAGATCCTTTGAACTTATGACCTCATATTTATATTGATATTTAATTTCATGATTGAATACATGCCATAGATCTGCATTGACTTCTTGACCTCACTATTACCCATGTGCCATTGATCTATTGATCTTATCAAATGAGGTTTTGACACTTGGTAGCCCTGCATTCAATTTCATCTTAAATATTTTTTGAATCTAAATGGATATTTATCGTGGCCTTAATTTTATGTCCTTGACACATCCCATACTACTAGATCATCTTTGAAAGCTTATATCTTGAGGTAGGAAACATGCCAAGACACCAAACTGTTCATTATTGCATGATGTGCTGAGATAGTTTGTTTCTTCTAAGCTTGTTATAGTCATCTTTTAATTTTCAAAAGGACACTAGAAGGAATTATAACTTTAAAAAGATAGCCCTATGTTTTGAAACTATACTTATTACCTTAATAACTTGTAGGGAATGATGTTCACTTATATTTTAGACCTATTTCTAGGCTTTCTCCTTAAAATCATCAAATTCAATTTAAATCTTGCTTAAAGTGTTTCAAAATCTTGCAAGTGATATGTGGTCTTCTCCTTCCACCATTGGATCACTTCTCAACTAGAACTCTGCTTAGTTTCTCACCCCACATCTAGGCAAAGTTTCATATGTAGGACAAATTTGGCCAACTTTTCAAGTGACTCAACTGGTAAGCATCCCTGATATGATTGAGAACCAAACCATTTACATGACTATTGGACTCATAAACAATGAAAACTTTTATCCATGACTATAAAAAACCTTTTTAATTGAAATAAGACAACTATTCCACCAAGACAAGGAATGAAACACAAAAAATAGGGAGATTATTCTAAACAAAATAAGTGCACAAATAAAGAACTTATTTAGGATAAAACATAAACAAAATAATGTAATAGAACAAAACTTAGAGGAAAATAAAAAAAAACTAATTATGTACAAGGAACTTAGCTCTTTAATAGCAATGTTTTAGATGTATCCCATTAACTAGGATAGGAAGCTTCTTGCCATCCATCTTACAAGTTGGAAGGCATTATGGGATTTGTAGCTAGAGATTGTGTATGGACCACTCCAAAGAGAGTAAAACTTTGTATGACTTCCTATTTTATCTCTACCCTCATCCCACTTGAGGTCCAAATCTCCTTATTTGAAACTTTGTGAAGAAAATCTCTTGTCAAAGGCTCTCTTCACTCATACTTGGTGGATTTTCATGGCTAAAATGGACTGATTTTAAAAATCTTCTAGCTCCATAATCTCAGCATATCTGATCTCCATTGGTTCATTCTACAATAACTCGAGTTGATACATTAGTTCTAAAGTAGGAAACTCAAAAGAAATAGTTAATATTACTTCCTTACCATATACTAACTTGTATGGAGAGTTGGATATAGATATTTTATAGGTTTACCTATAATCCCATAGAGATAGTTTCAACTTGAGATGCCATGACCTTTGATTATCTTCAATATTCCTTCTTATGATCATTAATAGGTTCTTATTTGTGGACTCAGGAAGACCATTTCCTTGTGGATAGTAATTTGATGAAGTGTTGAGATAGACACCATTTTAAACAACACATTGGATGATCCTAGTCCCTAAAAATGCCATAACATTACTAAAAATAGTGGTTGAAGGAACTCCAAATCTAGTAAGAAAACCTTCATAGAAATCTAGAACATTAGATTCATTTGCTTCTTTTAATACTACTGCTTCTATCCATCTAGTGAAGTAATCCATAGTAGTTAATATCCATTTATGTCTTGAACTTGAAAGGGGGTTAATGAGACTAATAAAGGCTAATCCCCATTAGACAAAGGGATGGTCCACCATAATTGGCTGGAGGAGTAAGGCTGCAAGTTTCACTTTTCCCATAAACATAGCACAATTATTTGCACTTTATAACCCATGCATGACACTCATCAAAATTGATAGGCTAATAATAGCCACCTTTCATGATCTTAAGGGACATGGTCCTTGCAGAATAGTTCCCTCAACCATGTCCATCATGGAAATACTCAAGAAATCTCTATGTTTGGCTTGGATCTATACATCTTAGCAATAGACCATTGATATATTTCTTTAACAAAACACCATCAACAAGAAGAAATGGAATTGATTACAATCTAAAGTATCTTATTTTTAAAGGACTTAGATGATAGGGATAAATAACATGCTGGAGATATCGTAGCAAGTAATGAAACTATTAGAAAGTGAGGTATAATCATCCATAACCTCTTCATTGTTTGACACGAAAACTACCTCATTAACCTCTCAAAAGTCTTGGGCAAAGTGTTCTCAAAGTATTTTTCCTCTAATCATATTTGTGACCTTGATTTACACATCAAATTCAATTACCTTTGTTATCCAACCAAATCTTTTCTCATTTATGTCTTTGTTTAAGACAAACTCCTAGATACTTGGATGGGTAACCATTAGGTGTATCTTATTGTTAGATTAAAAGTATCTAAATTTATTGAGAGACATTATAAATAAAAGTATGTGTTTTTAAACAAAAGAGGGCCTTGTTTTATACTCTTTCAAGCCTTGACTAAAGAATGTTATTGGTTGCTCTAAAACCTCAAGATTTTATTTCATAAGAATGTTTGAAATGGTGTCTATGTTAGAATGAGTGTACAAAATGAAATCCTTTGTTAAATCTAGGTTTATGAGTGTAGGAAAACTATTTATGGCCTTATTTATCTCTTCAAAAATATTTACTCCTTATTTGGACCAATTGAAACTTTGATTCTTCTTTAGCATATCTATAAGTGGTCTAGCTAAAGTGGAAAAATCTAAAATATATTTTCTTATGAAATAAATTTTACAAAATAAGATTTGAAAAGCCTTCTTGTGCTTTGAAAAGTAAAGTACAAGAATTAAATCTATCCTTTTAGGGTCTATACTCAAACTATATTTTTAAATCAAATTCCCAAGAGATTTCCTTCATGAACTAAGAAGACACACTTTTTGGGATTTAGAGACACCCCAAATTGCTTACACCTTTCAAACACTTGTTTGAGGTGAACCATGTGCTTACTTACACTCTTTGAGAACATTGTTATTTCATCCAAATAAATAATTGAAACCTATTAAAAATGCCTTGGAATGCCATATATATGTCTATCTAAAAGGTTTCTCCAACATTAGATAAATCGAAGGGCATCTTTCTATATGTAAATGTCCCCCACTTTGTAGTGAAGGTTGTCTTGAATTGGTTCTCTTCCTTGACTGAAATTTGATTGTAACCACTATATCCATTCAACAAAGAAAACCTTTCTAAGCCTATAAATAACTATAGAATTTGTTCCATAGATGGCAATGGATAGTGATCTTTAAGGGAAGCCTTATTAAAATTATGAAAGTCAACACATAGTCTAATCTCACCCATCTTCTTCCATATTGGAACAAGTTTTGACAACCCAAGTTGAGTGCTTGATTGGAAATATAATAACTAACTCTATGAGCTTATGAAGCTCAACTCTCATCAAAGGCTCAAGATTTAGATTGATAAGCCTTTGTCTTTGTCTCACTGGTTTAGTTTTAGACTGTAAATCAATGGTGTGTTGAGATAGATTCAGATAAAACCCATTGAGATAACTATATTACCATGTAAACACATCAACAAAACTTTTACATAATTCAATGAAAGCTTCATTTTTTGAAGGAGTATATACCTTACCCAACTTTAATTTCTTACTAGTTGTAATCTTGACATTGGCATAGTGTTCTTCCTTTGTTGATAAATATAAATTTTTCTTTCTCAACTCATCATCACCACTAAATATATTATCAAGCATGACCAATACCTTTGGTAACTTATTTTTTTTTAGTTGCACAATCTGATCACCATACTGCTACAAGAACTTTGATTGATTTCTTGAGGAAAATTGAGCCTCTTCTTACAAGAACTTGATAGTTTGATTGTCATATTCAAACACTTTCTAATTATCATGGTTATCCATAATAGAAGGCCTTAAACCACCTTAATGTGTGACTAATTTTTTTCACTTTTTATATGAGCTAAGATACCAAATTGTGCCTCAATGGTGGTCAACCTATCTATATGTTTATTCTAATTTCTTGGTATTGCCTGAATGTTGAAAGCCTAAAAATCCTCAAGTAAGTCCCACACACTATGCTTATAATATCTAAAAAATAAATTTTTACATAAATTAAGAGCTCTTACTTGGTGGAATACAATTTCACTATCACCAAAAACTTGTAAGGTGTTGACTTTCATCTTCTTAGCCCACTACAAACCATTAACTAGTGCCTCATACTCTACAACATTATTTAAACAACCAAACTAGAACTTAATAAAATAGAAATAAATTTTATTTGATGGAGATATTAACATCATTACATCCCTATTACCATGATTATTCCTTGATCCATCAAAGTATAATTTCCATAGACTATCACTAGACTCATCATCCTTCATCATGGCTGGAATTGTTGCATCATTCTCATAGAGGCAATAAACACCAAGTCCCTCTTATTAAATTAGATTATAAGGTTCATGATCATGAAAATTAGAGTCCCAATCATCAATTAATATATCTATAACTCCATCTAAAGGTGATTTAATTTCTACTCCATTAGTTTCTAGCACCTTATTTGAGATGACACAATTAGTGTTTACAAAACTTGGCAGATATGGATCTAAATAGGAATGTGTAATAGGGTTAGAATGTATTTTTACCTTGGTATCATACTCATTTATTAACATCAAATATATCCAATCAGCTGATAAGTATCCTCTAATCTTTGAGGTGAAGTCCCTTGATAGATAAATTGCAAAGTAGGGGGGCAAGTCCACCACAACTACATCCTGTTGAATGGTAACATTGGGAAAATAATGTATTATCAACTTCAGATATTTAATAATTCATACTATATTTTTTGATGATCCATATATTTTTAATACTCCTTTATTTTTTGGTTCATAAATAAGACCAAGCTTATCTGTAATTTGTTTAGGCATAACAATGATACTGACTCTGCTATCCACCATACAGTTATGAACCAAAGTGTCACCAACTATCAAAAAAAGGTATAAAGGAGTAATTTTTTTTGATTTTAACTCATTATTTTGAAACTTTACCATCTTATTTACCTATTTTACTTATTTCTTAGTTGGTTGGTCTAAATTAGTTAGGATAACACCTTCTTTCTCAACCAATTTTGGAGACATCTAAGAGTTGAAAGCTCTTAAATGAGCATATATTTTTGTCCTATAATAGAGAGGGAATAAAAAATTATAATTATGATGTTATATGTATTAATTTTATCCACTATACTTAATTGAGCCCCACTAACCCTTGGCTATACTTTTTGAACCACTAGTTTACTCATGAACTAGAGGTACTTTCCCAACCTATGTATTCTAATTTTTCTATGTTATAGGGGTAGCAAGTTGATCTTTGATAATATTGAAAATAACATTAGGAGTAATTAAAGCATTAAACACATCTTGAGCCTCATCAATGGCTCTTCTTTTAACTCTCGTTAGAGTTGTAAATTGGCCACTCGTATTGCTAGTCTCTCCACCCTGATTGAATGCAACATGATCAACCATTTGCCAATTCACATTAATGGAATTAGGCTTCCCTTAAAATTTTTGAGTCTCTCCTTGTGATTCAAAACTTGTTTCTTAGTACTGACTTCCTTGAATAGAAAACTCTTTTTGTGTAATTTGTGGCATAGTAATGTTTTGGGACACTAAGGCTTGGTTCTAAGAATCATTGAGATTAGAGGGCTACCAACCTAAATCCGTACATCAAGTTGTTTTGAGGCGGTGTGGGAACAATATATTTTTAAGTGGAAGGTAAATTAGGATCAATATTTGAATATGGTTTAGCTTGAGTTATGGATCCTTGTTATTGGTAGGGTGGTTTATTTTCTCTGAACCCTTGATAAGGAGGCCTTTGATTTCTAAATGGATAATATGTGGTTTAATTTTTTTATTTATAAGGCCTATTATCCTAATATTTTTGTCTCTTAATTTTAACTATTTAATTTCCAAAAAAATATAGCAAACCTTTTAGATCACCAGTCTAACTAACTTGGCTAGAAGGGGTTACAAATTGATCTTTAGAGGATGAAATAGGAGATAAATATGGAATTTTAAGATCTTGAGGAACTGGTATAGACTTTAATTCTAATAATATAGGCATTGGAGGCCTTGGAGATATTTAATCATCTTGTATCAAGTTATTCTCTGCTCTTTTTACAACCTCATAAACATCTGGCAAGGCAATACCACCCATTGACTATATCATCACACTAATATCAAAGTTTAAGGATTTTAGATAGAACAAGAAGGTACATTATAGGGATGTTCTATCAATGAAATTATCTTTATCCACATATTTTGGAATATAAGGTTAAAATCAAACATGAACTCATGAGGATCTCTCTTTATGTTAGTTAGTTGTTCAACTAAGTATAGGTGACCATATTTGTCCTCAAATTATCTAAGGCTGCACCTAATTCATCCCAAGTAGCAATGGAATTTAATGGAAGGTTTCAATACCATTACAATGTTTTTCCTTTGAAGGAAGCAACAATTAGTCTTATAGCTACATTTTCTTGAACACCATTATGAACTGAACAAAGGTTAGAAACATCTTAGATGTGATATATAGGAGTTGTTTGATCTTCTCTTGATAATAATGGGATAATCTTAAGAGTGGACACAAGAATGTAATCAAACTAGGCTAAATTTAGTGGACTACCCCTATTAAATGGAATAAACACTTAGTTTCTGATGGTCATCTAGATAGTGAGAATTGCACTACTTAGGACAATAGGATGACCAGGAAATGAATATTGCCTTTAAGAATATGGATTTATCTTATTAAATATTATTCTTTTATATGAATTAAAATAAAACTCAATGAATTCAAATTGAATACCTTTCCTAGTTGACCTTGTGGTAACCTTTGGCATGAGAGTATTTCCTAGATGATGTTATGAACTTTGTAACATAGAGAATCTTTAGCTTATAATGATGATTAATGCCTTATTTTGCTAAAAATACTTCTCCTGAGCTCCAAAATTTAGCTATGTCAAGGAGAATGTGTACCACTGGACATGTTATAAACTATTGTAGCATTAATTTTCACCCTTGGAGAGAGTTCTTCAAGCTTTCTCCAACTAAGCTAAAAAATGTGAAAAACATCAATTTATGGGTATCCTATAGTGAGTTTGAACCTCCAGAGACGGCTGGTTCCCTTGGATCTATCACCTAAACTAATTTATTTCTTGTAAAAGGCAAAGAAATTGATAATAATTCATGAAATTATGTAAAATAAAGTGATGCACCAATGTTTTGAACACTTATAATTGCACTAGACACACTATAGGACATTTTAAAGCCTAAAAATATCACTTCACTCACTCTTTGATCAAATTTCACATAAGTATTTCATAAAAAGGCACAAACCAACTATCAATCTAACATGGGAGGGTAAATCTTAGGTCTTTTCCACTTCCAAAATAAAAAAAAAAAAAAAACTACCTATGGCACTTAGAATGACCTGTGAAAGCTTAAAAACACTTCATGAAGGTGAGAAAACTTAGATAGAGGTAAAGGAAATTAGACATTCACATAACCACATCAATGAATTCATGAAACACACTTCAATTCTACTTGTAAATGGAGGAATTTAGTCTTTTATTGCATCAAATAGGTGTTGGAGTAAAATAATTAGCATATCCTAGGCATGTCAAAAGCATAAGAGTCTATTTTATTAGGGGATAAATGGGAGATATATAAGAAAAAGGGAAGAGAGAGGGAAGCAAGTAAATAGAAGTCAATAAATGAGGCCCAACCACTTTTTCATTGATTAACATTAATCCTACCTCTAAAAATTAACTTTCATTAGCTCCAAATAGCTTTAAATCCCTCTCATTGGCTTAGAAACCACTAGAAGATAAGGAATTAATGAGGATACTAAGTCATGATACATTAGAATAGAAAAGTCTCCAAAGACTTTAAAACTTCATTGAATGCTTCACTTGCCTTTCTCAACCTCTAAACTCTCCATCTTCTTAATGAGCTTATAACACCATGCTTCATCTTGATATGCTCTTTACATTATTAGACTGTCACTTGAACTCATTTATTTGTGTCCCTTCTAACATTACTTTCATAGTCACAACTCTACCATTACTCCAAACCCTTAACACATGTCCACTATAGATGAAAGCCAATCCCATTATTAGTTTTCATATTGTCATAATATTAATGAAGATCTATAGACAAATATTTTTTGATCATGAAAAAGACTTAAAACTTATGTTTCATGGATTTTGAGAGGTTCAATTGAGCTTTAATGGTGGCATACAATTCTGTAATGCTTTCTCTTGGTAACCCAGATCATATTTTGATCTTGAATTTATACATTTATATGCTTGGTTGGTGAAATATTTTTATTTGACATGTCTACCTATGTGGCATTTCTTCAAGTGACTTATTTCATTTTAAAAACTTGATCACGATGATTCAAACACATGTCTTCATCTTGTGCCCCATAAAACTTGATCAAATTTGCTATGTTGATCTCCTCAAGATTCTCCTAGCTTTGACCTTCAACATTGGCCATTTATCTTTGATCTGTATCTAATATTGTGACACTTAATAACTTTGTGTGCCTTTATTGACCTTATTATTAGTCTTCATCTAGTTAATGTGCTTATGCCATGTAGTATCCTTACATGTAATTTGGGATCGTTGACTCTTTGACCTTGATCTGCACTGTCAATCTATTTCTACATGGTTGAATATGTGTCATTGATATTTGATCTATTAGATCAAATACATGTCATTGATATTTATCTAAATAATATGATCAAATATGGGTTGTTGATTTACTTCAAAGTCATCATGATCAAAACACTTGGAACCATTACATTCATTCTTAGGATCCTATAATTTTTAACCTCATACTCACCATTTATACTCAATTTCATGATTGAATACACATTTTATATATGCATTGACTTATTGACCTCACTATTACCCCATTTTGACACTTGGTAGCACTATGTTCAATTTTAGCCTATTAAAGATTTTCTGAATCCAAATAGTTATTTCTTGTTAATTTGACATCCCTTGGCACATCCCATACTACTATATCATCTTTGAAGGCTTATATCTTGAGATAGGAAACATGCCAAGACACCAAACTATTCATTCTTACATGATGTGCTGAGACAATCTGGTTCCTTTAAGCTTGTGCTAGTCATCTTTTCCTCTTTAAAATGACACTAGGAGGCATTGTAGCTTTATCAAGACATCCTTGAGATTCAAAATCATATTTATTACCTTAATAACCTATAGGGAATGATGTTCACGTGTATTTTACACCAGTTTCTAGGCCTGCTCCTTAAAATCATCAAATTCACTTTAAATTTTGCTTAAAGTGTTTCAAAATCTTATAAGTGATATGTGGTCTTCTCATTCTAGCATTGGATAACTCCTCAACTAGAACTCTACTCAGATTCTCACCCCAGATCTAGGCAAAGTTTTGTATGTAGGTTAAATTTGGCCAACAATACCACTAAAAAAATAATGAAATGATGAAATATGTATAAAACTATTATGCTTATGAGTCCTTGTCAAATAATAAGCATATTGAAATAACACAAGTGTTAGAGTTGATAAGAAGGTGACAAATGGGATTTTTGTTGGTGGATTGGATAGTTAAGAGGAGTTGAGATATGTTTATGAATGATTAAGAGTGAAATAATTTAAATAAGAAGATAGAGTGTGGATGTTCAAGAGTGAGCATGAGTGTCTAAGACATAGAGTAAAAAGTGATATATTACAAAGAACAAATATCAAGCCAAAGTTTCAATGATCAAGACGTCAAGATAAATGAATTCAAATTTATATTTTGGTAGAGGTAAGGGTGTAGAGTCATGTTTCCATCCATATCAAGGTCAATGGTAAAACCTCTACATCATTTGGTATCAAGGTAGATATGTTCATTAGAGAAGATATGTTTTTTTGTTTTGAAAGTGTTGATTAAGTTTGTGTGAAAATTTTGCCTTGTAAGTATTCAAGGTTGATTTGAAATGTTATTATGATTTGATAATGAGGTTATAATAATGAACAAATATGCATTAAATTAAAAGTTGTGTGGCTAAAGCCCTTAATCCATATAATATTGGAGAAAGAGGAGAGCTAGTGAAAGATCAAAAAGAGGAATCTCAAGAAGAGCTTAAGAAAGAAAGTAAAAAGACCCAAGTGAGGTCAAGGAGATAAGAAGATAAGCTTTTCAAGAAGAATATATGTCAAAGTAAGACCTAGAGAGAGTGAAATATAAATAAGAGTGAAGAGAGATAAAGAGAAGGATGAAGGGATTGAAGAATGAGGATTGCCACAAGAAGATGGAAAAATTAAAATAAGTGAAGAAAGGAGAATTAGAGAGAGAAAAAGATATTTTTGAGATGAAGATTATTTTGGCAAGGTTAGAGCAAGTCTTGGAAGAGATAAGACCAAGATTATTTGTATAAATCAAGAAGAGAGTGAGATGGCCTCTCAACGAGATGATGAAGAAGAAAATACAAGAATTTAGTAAAGTGAGAAGACAATTTAGAATGTTGACCATGTAGTCTAAGAAGAAAGAGAAGGGGGAAAGAAAGACTGTTGATAATCAATTCAATGATGTTCTAGTATGTGTATATAGGTGTAAGAGTTGATTACAGAGATTAATTAGTTAGGCCAATGCATAGGCTCATGGAATAAGAATAAGAAACATTTGATTAAGTGGTCTTCAAGATAAACCAAGAGTAAGGAAAGGTTCAACATAGAGTCTTGATGTTAGAAGAGGAACAATCAGGTAAATCATCTATGAGGCAAGATGGCATGAAGCATGAAGTGATACTCACTCAAGAGGATGAAAAAGAAGACAAAGAATCAATGGAAAAAAATAAAAAGCAAAGGTATGAGGATTTTGAATCATATTATAGTGTGTATGAATTAATGAAGAGGGAAGATAACTTTTATCTTCATCATATGTATAAAGAGATGATGAAGGAAGTGACAAAAGAGAACATAGACCTATGGCATGCAGAAATGGTGTCTAAGGTAAGAGCAATTATGAGGTTAATAAGTAGTGAAGTACAAGAAGACAAGATACAAATGAAAATTTCCAAGGATGAGAATGTTGAAGTGCATGATATCAATGTTAAATAATAGGTTATCAAAGAAGATGAAATAGTAGAAGGTGAAGGGAAAAACAAGTGGTAGATGATGTAATTTTGAAGAATGATCCATTCAGAGTGCCTAATGATGATGGGAAATATGAAATATATGCAAGGTAAGAAGTGAGTTAGAGTATGCCTCAAAGGCATGAGGAGAGACATGTTTTGTCTAATTATCTATTTTTAGTTGTTGGTATAACTTGGATGAAGATAGTAGGAGGAAAGACAAAGTACAAGTGTGGCATTGAAGAGTATGTGCATCTACATAAGAGACTAGTTATAGTAGTAGTCAAGAGACAAGGAGGTCTACATTTATATATTAGGCCTTTGGATCTAGGAGGCTATTAAATTCATATCAAGAGTTAGTAAGGAGAAGAGATGTTGAGAAAGGTTTCAAGAACACTCATTCATAAGAAGATCCATTTAACTTTTAGGGAAAGTTTCTTCTACCCCTTGGTAGTATGATGTAGGGGAATATTAACTATTTCAATTTTATGTTTATTTAGGTAATAGAGATAATTTACAATGTTTATTTATAGGTTATAAGACATATAAGTTCTTAGGATTTGAATTTGAATTCCTGTTATGTTTTCCTACAAATTCTACAGTTTTGAAAATTTAAACTTGTTAGTCAAGATATTGGTCATTAATCATGTTTGAGAGAACTTAAATGAGGTATTATTTTTTATTGGAATCTATTATGGGTAAATTGGGTCAATGTTACCTAATTTAATAAGTGAATAATATAATGAGTTCTTCATAAAGGGTGTGTTAGGTGTTTGATGTTTTAATCCTTGTCAATGTTCTTGAGAGGGGATCCAAGAACCATTAGGTAGTTATTTGTCATATATAAACTTGTAAATGATTATGTTGGAAGTTAGTTTGGGTATGGATTAAAGGTGGAACTGATGGTAAAACACCAATAAAATGAATATAAGGTTTCTTTTTTTTAAACTAATTTTGTAGACCCTTTTTGCAATAAAAATGACTGTGTATAATAGAGTAGTGGAGAAAGGTACAATAATTATATGAATCTTACACTTATTTTGAAGTTAGTAAGTTTATTAATTATTCCTTGAATGTTATTATACGTTTAATTATATTTATTTCATACTTATTCATGAGAAAGACAATACAGACTTGTAGACGTTAGTGAATACCTACATAGTCAAACACAAAACATTGTGAAAGTGAGTAACAGAGGAGTTAAGGGGGGTAACATATGATTAAATAAGTTTTTTGGGTTATTATGGACCTTAATGAAATATTAAATGATATTTAAATATATTTACAAGCTTGAAACATTAAATTATCCCTTCTCGAGTCTTTAGAGCCCATGTAAACCTTGAACTAGGGTTTAGAAACAAAAATTGACATTGTGAGTGAATCAATCATAAAAAAATTGTGAAACTTGGTGATCACTTAGTGTTTTAAGTAATTTAATATATTTTGTATGTTTTTAACCTAAATATAACCTTTGTGTATGTTAGAATAAGACTGTGTTTGAAACAAGATAATGGATTCTTAATTAGGCCTAGATAGAGCCTTCAAAAGGATTAAAAAAGTGACTTATGAGTAAAAATAGGTTTAGAAAATCCTTTGAGAGTAAGAAACCAATAGAGTGTGTCTAAAAATTAGTTTAGTTTCTCAAAACTAATCTTTAATTGTCCATACAGTTTAAAATTATCTAAAAAAAGGCTATAAGACAATCAAAACACAAAAGGCAAAGGTAGCGTATGTTGAAACTGTTATACCAAGAGGTTAAGTGAAATAGTTAGGAGATTAAAAGAGAAACTAGATGAGTATGGAAATGAATATAATAACCCTAAAATAATAATGAAAATTTGAAAGGTGTGTGAAAGTATTTTGCCTATGAGTCCTTGTCGAAGAATAAGCATATTGAAATAAGATAAGTGTTAGAGTTGATAATAAGGTGACAAATGGAATTTTGTTGGTGGATTAGATAGTTAAGAGGAGTTGAGATATGTTTATTAATGACTAAGAGTGAAAGGATTTCAATAAGGATATAGAGTTTGGATGTTCAAGAGTGAGCATTAGAGTCTAGTATATGTAGTGTACAAAGTTATATAGTACAAAGAACAGAGATCAAGCTAGAGTTTTAGAGATCAAGATGTCACGAAAAATGAAGTCAGTGTTGGATTTTTGCATAGGTAAGGGTGTAAAGTCTTGTTTCTTTCCATATCAAGGTAAATGGTAAGTACCTCTGCATCATATCTAACCTAAGGTGGGATTGACCAAAAGAAGACTAAAAAAGAGGGGAAGGTAAGGTAGAAACGAAGGCCTATGGACCAAACAAGATGAAGCCTTTTGAAGTCATCTCTTAAACTAGGGTTTGGACAAGCAATCAGGAACCAATATTTAATACAAGCTAATATAATTAACACAAAAATCAAGAATAGTTAATATTCTAATGAAATATGAATATAATAAACTTAAGCATATATAATAAAAGATTGTTTGCATTTGTAAAATTGTGTTAACACATATACAAGGGGAGATTATGATTAATAAAAAAAAGAGATTTAAACTAGAAATAATACAATATGAATAATTGTATTGAAAATTCAACTCATACACAACCAAGAAACTAATATACCAAAATGATATAACTTATTACAATATTCATAGGTTTAGACAAGAATATATTTTTACATTATGAATAATTGTAGAACAATACATAAAATTTCCTATTAATATTAATAGACAAAATTCTCTTGCCTTTTGGATATGGAGGATACAATATATATATATGGTTGGGGAGGGTAAGGCCTCATCCTCCAAACAAAGTCTAAATTTCCATCTCTAGAAATAAACTATCTCAAAACTATGCAAAACAAACATGTATAAAAGTATTTTCCTAGAATAAAATTCCTCAACTAAAATAATATATATATATATATATATATATATATATATATATATAATGTATATGTATGTTAAATAAATTAGGAATGAATAGTTATAGCTTAACTAAAACATGAAAATACATATTTATATCTATAGTGGTGATGATGTGGTAACATTAGGAGGTGGAATTTTCAATCTCTTTGATGTAGATAGAGATGTAGTTGTAACTTGAATTACAACTTGAGCTAGCACCATATCAATATATCCACCCATTATAGTCATGACAGAAGTTGTTAATATAGATGTAGTAGTGAATATATAAAGTGGCACATATTTAAGTCATGTTTTTGTTTGTGCCAAGGTATATTTTAGGGACTGAGACTGAGTGCCTTGAGGCAATTCCATTGGTGCCCCTAGTACAAAATTTGATTGATTTACTACCTCTATTTGTAAATATAAGGCATGGCTAGTCTAAAAATCCATATCAATAGTTTCAAAATATATTTTGAACAACTATGAAAGTTTTTCCATCAACTTCTTATTCATGGTCAATGTATCTTTAACTTTTGCATGGAGTGTCTTTGTGCCTATAATTTTGTCCCTATCAAAATTTACTAACTGCATGATCTCTTTATTGGTTCTATAAATTATTCCTTTAATTTCAGCTTCATAAGTTATCATCTATAGCTCAAAGAATGTTCCCAAAAAATGGGATTTGGAACTAACTTCCCAAGAGGAGTGCTCATGCCAATGACCCTCATATATTTCAAAATGAAAACAACCTCCCTTTCTTGACTTGTAAAATGCATCACTTAAGTCTGCATCTCTCGATGCTAGTCCAGTAAGCTATCCCTCATAATGGCCACATAATTTTGGTACCATGTAACTTATGGTATTGTTAATATGTTAAAATGGGCATACACCTTATTCTTTATTGTTTGGTTGAGGAAATGGAGCTTTTCATCCATATCATTCATTTTATTGAATAATTGAATTATATCCCCATATTTAGGATGGAATGTAGCCTTTTTAGACTTTATTAATTAAATAATTTCATACAACATCTTGGTCACACCCTTACATTGTCTATAATTTATTTTGAATCTTGGATAGTGCTCCTTTATTGGGACCTTTGCATAGACTAGTCATAAATTGTGAACATTTATTGTAATACTCCCTCAGTAACAACTAAAAAATATAAGGATCTTCCATATATTAATCTAGGTCTAAAGGATTTATTTTTCTCATTTTTGTTAGAGAGAATATATCTTCTCTTTATTCCACTTAGACCTATTATCCCTATACAACCATAGTTTTCCTCTTGACATTCCTCAAAGTATATTTTTATCTATTAAAATGTAACTTGACCATTGGTTACTTATAAATCACTAGGTCTTACCTTCCTACCTCTTCTTGTTGTAATTGTTAGATCTATCAAGGAACACTCAATGAAACTTTATGCTCATATTTTTCTGTAACTACAAGAGTAAAAGGAGATTTTCCTAGAGGGTGCATTATTTTAGGGTAAGATGTGTCCATTGTAGGGGAAAAAGGTATATCCTTTCATCCACACATTAACTTGCTTTTGTGTAGGTGTATCAGTGATGTACTTAGTCTTCCCTGCTACCTTATACACTAAAACCATAGGGGAATTTGTCTAAGTTGCTTGGCCAATGGGCATTCTAAAATTGCAGATAATCTTGGGGGTGTAGCCTATGTATAAAAAATTTAAGTGGATAATAGGCTTTAAAAATATATTTTTGATGTCCCAAGAGATTAAAAACTAGCTTCACTAGATAATGAATATGTCATTAGGGTACTAAGAACATTTCACAAATAATCTATTATTGACGTGTATACAACCCTAGTAGTAACAAAAATAGTAAGAGGGCTTGTATAAAAGTGAACTATGGTTGGAAAAATTGGCATTGTAGCTACCTAAGAATTATTTTTTAGGATTAAATAATACAAATAATGAGTAGTTTTTGATACATCAATTGTAGTAGTGGTAATTGAATAAGTAACCAAATAATGGGGAATTTGTGTAATTACACCCTAGGAGGAAATAGATAGGGAAATTATTGTTGTAGTTTTTATAATGGTAGATTGATATGGAGATCTATGGGGTGAGGTTGATGATGGCCTCCATTTTGAGGCTTCTAATTTTGATTTTGCCTCACCTTCAAAGTATCCCTCTTTGTCTAAAAATAACTCAGTGGCCATTGAGATAATAGTTCCTTGATCAACCTCTTTATATTCTCCTATTATCTTAGTCCATTTGGATTGAGTATCTTATTTAGTAATCCACTTATCTTATTAATCTTCCTCTATTATTTTTATGAATGATTTAGTTTCCTGAATATCTATCTTAGACAATGATTCTTATTTGATTTCCCACATTTTATTTTCTTCTTCACTATCATAGATTTAAACTAGATTTGATATTTTATACCTATTCATTTATCCTTTTCCTCCCCTAATAATTATGTAGGTATCTCATTTATTTCCATCTTCTAGGGTGATATTAGTAGGATTATTGGTCCTTCTCTTATAGCTGATTAGAGGTTTACTAGTAATGAGGATTGGACCTATAGAAGGTGGAGTGGGAGATGAGGGGATTTTAGTGGTAACAAGTGGAATCAAAGTAGGTGTGATCACTAAGGGAATTATGGAGGTGAATATGGTCAACTAGGAAATTGGGGAACTATCATTGGTGGTTTTGTAATAACTAGTAGTGACCCAGAAGGAGAAACAATAGAAACATGATACAATAAATCATGAAGACTTAATTGTTATGCTATGGTTAGTGGATGCAATGATAACATAGAAAATAAACAAGTTATTATATTATAATGTGTAGGTCCTTCCACATTATCTAGATGATGAGGAGAAGTAGTAGCAACTTAATGTGAAGGGGTGGTATCAACTCTATGTTGAATATTTTATTCCCTAGATGGGCCAACTTGTTCTTGTATATTTACTTCTTTATAAGGAAGAGACCCATGAATAGGTTTAGAAACCCATTGTTCCTTTTTGATCCTTTTATCATCTTCCTTAGTAATTTTTGGATCATATTAGATCCTTTACACTATAATAATTGACATGTTTACCTTGTGCATCCTGAGAGTAACCTCAATATCATCTTATGCATTCATGAACACATGATCATGATTATAGTATTAGTGTCTATAGTTTATTTACCCCTTTATTTTATATTTATTTATATATCACCTAATGCTTTTTATTGGGTCCCAATGCTCTAAATGGTGCCCATTTCAATCCATAGTGGACCCTAATCTTCCCCATGGATTGAAAGTGTTCCCACCTTGTGTACTGTATTCATCTAATGTTAAGAGGGATTAGGTGAATAATTTATTGATTTTAAATCCATAATTTAACATCGAAACTATTATCAAATTGAGAATAAATCTCCTACTTAGCCAATTTTTTATTAATAATTCATGGTAAATACATAGGGTGTGCCTTGGTTACCTCAATCCTGATTATAATGCACTTAGGATAGAACCAGTAGTTACACATTTTTTAAATAGTATTCTTCATGGGGTATGACTATAGACATCCAATTCTTAGCACTTTTTGTATTGAAATTGTTAATCTTACTCGAATTGCACTCAAATGCACATTTTAGGCCAAAATCACTAAAATGCACTAAATAGTTCAAACTTATCATTTACAAATGCCAATTTAGGCCAAAGTATATCTAAATAAGTCAATAAATTTTATGTGATAGCTAAATTTTATCAATTCATTTTGAGTCAAAATGATGATTTCATCTTTTTGTGCTTTGAATCAATCTTTTCTTCTAATTTATTAATACATGTCACGTTTATATTGGGGACATCCTAAATGGGAATATGGTTCCAAAACATCTAACATCACCTTTCAATTCTTCTCAAGTAAAATTATGACCTAATAATATGACTTTCTGACCATTTTGATTAATTGAGGGCCAATTTCTAAAGAATTGCATAAATATTAATTAATCTGGTTTAAGGCTAATTAATTCAAATCAAAGCCTAATTGAATTCATCCATGAGAAATTAAATCAATTATAAAAAAAAAAAAAAATCAACTATCAAGAGCATCTTAAAAGCTAATCATTACCTTTTTTGAGTTGTTGTTTTTAGAAAATATCTAAAGAATATCTTAGGAATATGCCAAACACACTCAACCAAGGTTAATAAACTCAACAAAGGTTAATAAACTCAACCAAGGTTCCAATTTAACTCATTCTAAATATTAGATTAATCCATGGACACACATCTTAATCTTGAGATGGATGGTCATGGTTAATATTTGACTATTTCCAAAATATATAAATGGAAGGCCTCACACAACCATTTTTAAGTTCTCATTGTATAATGTTATAATGGTAAAATCTCTCCACAACTCTTTTGTGTTTTGATTATTGTATTATTCATATTTGGATTAACTTCATTGCTAGGCATATTAGATAGTTTTAATAACTTGATATTAAGTTTTGTGGAGTGTTCTTGAGACATTGGAGGAGTTTTCAACCATTTTTGATGAAGACAAGGATGCTTGTTCAAGGGGAGAACATGTTTTTGAGTTACTTTTGAGCAATAGAGTCACTTGGGAAGGTAATCATTTAATTTATTTCATTTGTATCTTATTGTTATTATAAAACCCCACATGAATAGATTATCTTTATTTAAGTAGATATTTATGCATTTTTCTTTGATTTCTTGGACTAATGCTTGACTAATGATTTTTTGTAACCCACTCTACATTTTGGCATGCTCAGTGGGATACGATTACACACCCCACATTGTTAAAAAAAATGGTTGTTAAAATAGATCTTATTTTTAATTTATTTATGATTTTTTGATATAATGTTCTTACTAGTTTTATCCTAATTTTATCAAAATTTCATAAAAATCTAATTTTTAGTTTATAAGTTATGACTCTTTTAGTGATTGTCACTTTTTATTTTTATTTTTTGGTAAAAATGGCTAGTACATAGATAATAACTTTTGTGTTATTCACTTTTTTAAAATTTAATTTTTTCAAATAAGTACTACCTAGACCCATAAACAATATCCAAAAGTTTCGTGACAAATGGATGTATATTTTAGAAGTTATGGATAACATACTAACATCAGGTCTTTTTATTTTATATGTTCGATTTTATTTGTTTTAACCTTTTAGCTTGTTGTTTGCATATTTCATAGGTTTTTTTTTTTTTTTTTTTGAGATTTATTGAGATTTTTGATAACCTTTGCCTAACCTAACATGTTTTATTTTTTGAGGTTTTGCCTTCGGGTTGACAAATTTTGCCCTTCAAAGTTGTTTGTCTCATTTGATAAATAAGCTTCAAGGCTAATCTACTGCTAACCATTTTCTTGTAGGTTCTACTTGGAAAGTGATCCATTTATTCTTAATTAAGTCTTTTTAACCTCTTTTTGGGTGATTAAAAATAATTAGGAATATTTTCATTTGGTTCTTAAGAAAAAAATTGCTTGTTTATATTGAATGCTTTTTTTAGTTGTTCTTTAAAAGTTTTTGAAACTTAAGGCCACAAAGAACACAAAAAAACATTTCAATTTATTGCTTTAAAACTAAACTCACTTCAAAGTTTTATTTTAAGTAAGTCATTTATCATTGTTTTCTTAGTTTAAATTTGTTTGAGTAAAAAAGAAGTTGTGCGTGTATGCTCTTCCATTCATCCTCTTTAGAAAACTTTTGGGATAAAAAATGCCAACTTCATTGCAAAGTAACTTAGTCCAAAGGTATAAAAGAAAAGTTGTGAAGGCTCTCCCCAAGACCCGCATGGCTTGGGTGACCTAGAAAAAATATTTAAAGCTCTTTTACTTGTCATTTATTTTATTTTATCTTGGTTTTTGAGGGGGACTTCATTACTTCCTATGATTTATTTAGGGAAGATTTGACCTAGGGTTTTATTTCCCAAAATCAATTTTATCACCCCCACTAGGATCAAAGGTTTGAGTTGTTAAACCACCTTTTAGTGTTTGGGTTAAGCTTTGAGATGTATCTGCACATTAGACATCATACTACACTAAGTAAATGATGGATGTAGTGGTTGAAAAAAGGGTAAAACTTTTTTGCAACAATCTAAGTGTCATGGACACCTAATTAAAATGTGTTTACTTTAAATTTGGCATGAAAGTCATTATGTAATTGATCCATCTAGAAACGTTTGAAAACTTGCTAGTTTAGTTAACCCTACTTTGTCACACCTTACCATTTTAGGATTTAAAACTATTATTTTTGTATTTGTCATTAGCTTACTTGGTGTTGATTTGGATCAAAACTTGATTGTTAAGTAAAAATGTCATAACCAAACACATTGTACACAAATTTATTGAACAAGGAGGTGTTATGTTGTCTAACTGAAAATCATATTTTCTTTATTAAAATTGTCATTATAAACATTATGTCATCATTAGTCTAATTGGTTTAGTTATGATACCCATTTGAGTCTAGATCATTTACCAAATTTTCTTAAGTCCCTCATTTATAATTCGCATTCAAAATTGAACCTTGCTAAGTTTTAAGGGTTGATGTGTTAAATTGGGTTCACCATTTGCACATTAAACTTGTTTTAACTTGGGTTCAATTTTCTATTTTTTGAATTTAGGGCCATTTATAGAATCATCATCATATTATCATATTTGGTAGACTCAATTCATATTATGCATCACTCACACTTTGAGTCCTAGAACACATTTTATACTATCCCCCATTCCTATTACCATGTGGTGACATTGTGCTACCCATTTGTTTTTAGCTTTATACTTAAGAATTCTTGCATGTTTTCACATCATGAGTTTCTTATTTCACATTGTCTTCTTCATAATTCAAAGAACTTTCTTCTAGTTTTCTAGTGTCAAATCATCAAAGTTGAGCTATATTTTATGGTATTGATGTATCTAACAAGTCTACATTTTATTATACTAGTGACACTCTAGGATGTTTTGAGTTATGATACCATCTTCTGATTTATACAATTTAAACCCTACCCAAGGTTGAGTAATTTCATGAACAAATTTTTCTAATTATGTGGGGCTCTAAGCCACCCTCATTTTATAGTCTCTTTGGTACCTTAGTCACTTGTTTAGAATAAAGATCAAATCCATACCTTGTTTAAACATTTTCACAACATTAATTCAAATTTAGTCAAACATATAAGGCACACCTTTCTAGACATGACTCAAAGGTTCACTCATAGTGGTGTCCCTGATAGCCATAGCTATGAGGATGAGCACTTTTATGATGGACAAGATAATTCTATTATGTTTGAGGAAATTACTACAACTACAGGATCCAAAGGGGATTATACTGAATATCAAGAGAACCAAGATGAAGTATTCAGGTTGATAGAATTTGGTGCTAGACTACACTCAAATTTTCCTATGGAGTAATTGCATACCTTAATTAAAGAGGGATAATAATGAAAATAAGAGAAAGATTTTTCACAATCAAACATACCTTTTTCCTTTATCAAAGCTAAAGAAATACTTATAGAGTCAAAACTAACTAATCAAGATCTTGTTAACAAGATTAAAAAAATGAGTCAAAAATATGTCGATCAACTTATAGTGGACTTAAATGAGTCTCTTGTTGCTACTTCAATCCACAAATATGCCTCTAAGGAACAAAGAAATGTGATTGAACCTATGTAATAAACATTGATTGAAAACCTAACAATTGATCAGGGTATCTCAAATGAATAGAATAAAACACAAGAGGTTGTGCAAAATGTTTTACTAGATACTAAACACACATTATTTAATCAAAAAGAGCCTCTTATCACTTTAAAAACATAGAATCCCAAACATTTGGTTAAAATTAAAGAAATCCCTCAAGATAATTTGGCTAGTTTGTCTCAACCAATGCAAAAATTGGTAAATAAACCAAGGACTCCCCAAAATCAACAAAGCACATATAATTCAAGGCAATAAATTATAAGGAATCAATAAATTATCTACTTGAAGGCAAAAATCAAAACCAAATCATGGAACATAGGGTGTACATCCCTCACAAATCTATGTAACAACAGGGGCACATTCCACCCAAACAACAACAATAGGGGCACATTCCACCCCAAAAATAATAACAGGGGTACATTCCACCCTGATATCAAAATTAGGGCCATATACCACCCCAAAAACATCATAACCAATCCATTAATTCACTAAACATGCAAGAGTGGAACTCCATGATGGAGATTGTGTAACAATTGGAGATAAATAATAGAGTCATGAAGTATAAATTTGATGAGATATGTCCATATCCATTTTATTTGACCATTCTTAAAACCCCCTTTCCACCTCATTTTAAGGAAACAAAATTTAATAAATATAAAGGAAAGGGAGACCCAGGTGAGCACATACATGCATTTTTTATTTTATGTGAAGAGGTTGCTTATAGTAGTGAGTATGTACTATAACTGTTTCCATGAAGTTTAGCAGGCCATGCTCTTGATTAAATAGTTAAGTTATCCAAAGGATCAATTTTATATTGGAATGCCTTGTCAAAAAAATTCATTAACCATTTGTATTACAACATAGAATATGAGCTGACCATTGTTGACTTGTACAAAGCCAAACAATGTGATGGTGAAAGTTTTGCCACATATGTACAGAGATGGAGAGCACTAGTAGGTCACTTTTAGCATAACTTACTAGAAAAATAATTAGCAGATATATTTTCATAAAATTTACATCCTAAGGTCATACATAATCTACATCTAGTTTATGTTAACTCATTCAAGGAAATTAATGGCAAAGGGGTATAGATTGAGAAGGCTCTTAATACTAAGGGTCTTGTCAAGATTTTCATGCAAGGTTAAACTTAAAATCAATTCCAATAATCTACACAAAATGTTGAATAATATAAGCCTAAGGTATTTAACAAGAATAAGAACATGGTTGGAAATGGGTTGACTGAAACAAGGCATGTACACATGGTGCAAGCTTAACCTCCCCTAAATGTATAAATAGCTCCCCCCCAATCCACCACATAATTTTTAGAGACAACCTTCATGCAAAAAATTTCATAACAATTTTAGATTCTTTAACAAGTTAGGAGAGATAGTTGAAATATGCTTTAAAAGCTCATAGTAAACAATCTAATTATATGGCCAATACCAAGGCCATTTCCTCACGATCAACTAAAACTAGATTGGTATAAAGAGAATGAGTGGTGAAACTTACATCATGTATTTGGTCATGGTGCATACCAATGTGTCTAATTATGACACATAATTGAATAATTCATTGAAAGTAGTGAATTAGAGATTAAGTTAGCCCTTAATCAGGACACAAATTAAGATATGGGGATCTACAAGGACCCCTTTCCTCAACATAATCCACCACCACCAAGAAATAATAAAAACCAAGGTTATAATCAAGGATAGAAGTAAAATCATAACCAACATCAAGGTTAGAATCATAATGAGCATAATTAGGATCATAATTCCCATACTAACAATGTGGCATATAACAAAATGTTGTATGACTATAAAAATATTGTGGGGTACATTTTTGCTACCCACATTTCCATTGTTACTATGAAACCACATGGATAATCTCATGTTCCTCATAGCATGGGACCCATCATTATAGGGTCAACACCCTCTCCCCCTAGTAATACCACATTGAGTTCATATAGTGTAGCTATGACTCCATTTCCATGGGTTACTAGTTATAAACAACAATACCCTTATTCTAATTATAAAGGCTCATCATCAAATCAAAACTATAGAAATATAGCTAGATGCCTGTGAGTCACCATCTAAATCCATTTACCTTCCTCTTCTAATTATAATGGCTCCTTACCACTTTTAGGTTGTGTGGTTGCAACTAGACACCCATGAGTCATCATCCAAGGCCCTTCACCCACTTCTTCTATATCTATATTGGAACTCTTACAGACATATGATGTCTAGAGAACTATTTTGAATAACCTTTTGAAATAAGCCACTATGACTAATGATATAAACCCTTATCAGTTTTAGACCTATTCAGATATTTGTTTTTAATTTTAACAAATCACGTTTGACTAAAAAGACATGTCCACTCTTGGCCCAAATCACAATAACCCATTATACATCGAGATAATCATTGCATATCATAAGATCAAGTGGGTTCTTATAAACATTGGTTTAGGGCTGAACATCATATCCATTAAGTTGGTACAATGATTGGGTTATGGTGACAAATACATTCATCTAAAGACAATTACAATCAAGGCTTATGACAATGTTGAAAGGGAATCTTTAGGCATAATTTGGTCACTAGTCATGGTTTCATCTATTTCTCACCACACATTATTCCATATTGTGGATATTGAAATTACTTATAACATACTTATTGTTCATCCTTAGATACATAAAGTACAGGCCATTGCTTTCACCCTGCACTAGTGCCTTAAGTTTCTCTATTATGGGATTGAGGTTACTATTCCTACTGATCAACAACCATATCAATACTGCAAACACCTTGAGGCTAAATTTTGTAATTATAGCTATTTCTAAAGTTTTAAATTCATTGAAAATAATAACAAAGACATAGTTTCACATCCATATCCATCCAATTATATTTACCCTAGTGATTTATCTTCCACTTTAGTTAATCCATTTCCTACAGCTCTTGCAAAGTAGGTTGTTATTGAAGATGTGAGCATTTTCACATACCATCTAAAGGATGCCTTCAATGTTGAAAAGTTGCCTAAAACTCCAAAAAAATTTGGTAAGCCTAAACCTTCAAAAAATCCTAATGAACCCATAATGATTTGGTAATTGAAGAAGAAATAGTAAAAAACACCTATGGTTTTTTTACTTATTATCACACCAAAGAAAGATTGAGAGGCTTTTTCTGAGGGAGACTTGTTATATTTAAAGGCCTTGCTAATTTATTTTAGAATCCAAAGTTTATTATCCCTAATCGGATCATGGATCATCTTGATTATACAAGAAAAGGCCTTGGCCCATGAGCACAAGGAATCTTAGAACCCATATCTGCTAGAGTACCTAATTTGAATCCTGGTCTTGGATATATACCACCTAGGGTTGACCTCATGACTTTTGATAGGGACTCTTCCAAAGTGTCTAGTGATGAGACTCCTAGAAGTGACGTATCATCCCATTATATCCTTTTTGAAGAGCTTTCTAAAATGGACCTATTTTATTTGAATGCCATTTCAACCTTAACCATTGGAGCTTCCCATCATCTTGAAGTAAGAACTTACTCTATTGGTGCTTCCCTTACTAAAGTAGAACATCATATTTTTACAATTGGAGCTTCCCATCATGAAGCAAACCTTCATTATTCCTTATGTATTTTCCATCTTGAAATTGTTAATTATGATAAAAAAAATTTAATCATATGCCTTGAGAAGTTTTAGAATGAGGAATCACTTTTAGAATACATGGGCCTAAGAGATGGATTGCCCATTGGCAATCATAAACAAGGATTTAATTTTGCATTGGATCCTTTTGCCTACTTTGGAGAGTAGGAAAAATTTATTAGTTATAATAAATAACAAACATCAAGATCTTTGAGTAAAAACCTCTTTGAGGCACTCGTCGATCAAGGAAAAAGTAAAGAAAAAGACAAGCCTTCAAATGAAATTTAGGCATTCTTAGGTGGGAAAGTTTGCTCATCCCCTCAGGATGTATAAGGTCTATCTAACCCAAGTTCAATAGCTAGTACAAGCATCTATTTATAACAAAAACAAATGTTTGAGTGTCTCATTCTTAAGTCCTCAGAGGTTTTTTCTACTTGGCCTTTACCCAAGATGGTAGATTTTGATTTGTCATACTATCCAAAACTTTGGGAGGAACAATAAGAAAATGTGGTAGAAGAAGATAATCATGCTCATACCTTGCCTATAATTCTAAAAGATGGATACACAATCCTTGTGAAAAATAGGACATAAGTGAACCTAGGAATCTATGAGGATCCCAAAATTATTTATCTTGGAGCTTCCCTTACTGAAGTATAACATGAAAAAAATTATATCCCTCCTAATGGATTATACTGACATCTTTGCATGGGCATACTTTGACATCCTAGGCTTAGACACTGACTTGGTTGTGCATCACCTTATTATCCATCTCGATGCTAAACCAGTCAAATAGAAATTGAGGAAGATGCATCCACCCATTTCCCTATTGGTTAAATCAAAATTGGAAAATTTGTTAGGAGTAGGATTTATTAGGCCATTGGATTGCTCTAAATGGATCTCAAACATAGTCCTAATGAATAAAAAAACCTCAGGTATACATATTTATATTTATTTTTGAGATATAAATAAATCATTCACCAAAGATGATTTTCATCTACCCAACATTGATATGATTATCAATTCAACTACTGGGTATAAGATATTATCCTCAATGTATGGAATTTTCGGATACAATTAGATCAAGATAGCCCAAGAAGATCAACACAAGACTACATTCATCACTCCATATGGAACATTATGTTACCAAGTCATGTCATTTGGATTGAATAATATTGAAGCCACATATCAATGTGCTATGACTATCATCTTCCATGACATGATGCATGATATTGTTGAAGACTATGTTGATGATATGCTAGTAAAATCAAGAATAAGAGCTAGACAAATTGATTTTCTATGAAGAATATTTGAGAGGCTTGATGAATATAAATTATACCTAAATCCCAAGAAATATGTCTTTGGAGTCATATCAAGGAAATTACTAGGTTTCATTGTATCACAATGAGGGATTGAAGTTGACCTTATCGAGGTCAAGGCTATTATGGAGATGACTCCACCAAAAAAAATTAAATAACTATGAATCCTACAAGGAAAGATCCAATCATTTCTTAATTGGTAGATAAGTACCACCCATTTAACCACTTTTTAAAGAAAGGGGTAACTTTTCAATGGGATGAAGATTGTCTAATATAATTTACAAAACTCAAGACATATTTGGCTAATCTACCAATCTTGAGACTACCAACACTTAGAAGACCATTGCTTCTTTACATATCAATAATAGAGCATGCATTGGGGGAAATTTTGGCCCAACATAATGATCAAGTTAAAGAACATGTAGTCTATTATCTAAGTCTCACTCTAGTGGCTTATGAACATAATTATATGCCTATTAAGAAGGCATGTTTGGCTATGGTGTTCACTACTTAGAAATTGTGACATTATATGCTAAATAACAAAATTATTATCATCACCAAGGTGAAACCTCTCAAGTTCCTCCTATATAAAGTAGCTCTTCAAGGATGTATGACAAAAAAAGGATATGTTCCTAAGTGAGTTTGACATTGAGTACCAGAATCAAAGGGCAAGTAATTTTTGACCAGCTTGTAGAAACTCCTATTAAAGATACTCAACCTCTCAAATTTGACTTCTTAGATGATTCTATTATGTCAATAGAAAAAACATTATAGGAATATAAACCATAAAATCTATATTTTTATGTTCCTTTTACATCTCATAGATTTGGAGCTAGTATATTGTTGATTACACCTCAAGGGGATATGATTCCCAAAGCATTCCATATATAATTTCATTATAAAAACAATATGGTTGAGTATGAGGAATTTATTGCAAGGATTTTCCTTTCCATATAGTGGGATTTTTAGAGCTTAAAGGTCTATGGTGATTCCTAATTAATCATCAATCAAACCACTAATCAGTATCAAACTAGAGACAACAAGCTTGTTTCTTACAAGTAAATTGTTGATAATCTTAAAGGTCATTTTAAATCTCTATAGTTTGAAAAAATTCCAAGAAAAAATAAAAGATTAGATGATGCAATGATAATAATTGGTTCCATGATAAAGATTGATGGAAGAGCTAAAGATTATCAATTCCTAATTGAAAATCTTCTTTAGCCTGCACATGTTATAGCAAATTTAGAAAGGGTATGTGCCATTGCTATTCCCAATACCCCACCTGAATTACCTCAGTTCCAAGACTTTTATAACTATTTCCATGATCATGCTTTCCTAGTTGACCTATCCAATAGTTGTCATAAACTTTTCCATCATTGTTTATCATGTTATACGATCCTATGAACTATGTTTTATCATAAAGGCTATGATGGAATGCTTCTTCATTGTTTATCTTCAACAGAATCTAAGCAAATGCTAAGGGAGGTTCATGAAGGAATGTGTGGGTCCCACACTAATGGTGTATTCCTAGCAAAGAAGCTCCTTAAAATAAGCTATTATTGGCCAAAAATGGAGATTGATGCTTGTAATTATGTAAGGAAGTGTATTCCTTATTAGTAACATGGAAATTTGATACACTTGCCTTCTTTACCACTAAAACCTATCACAACACCATGGCCATTCTCAACATGGGGCCTCAATCTCATCAAGAAAATAAACCAACATATTCAGATGGCCATAAGCATATCCTAACTACTATCAAGTATTTTAGTAAGTGGATTGAGGCCATTCCTTTCACTTACATCACCAATAAGTAGATTAACAAATTCATCCATTACCATATCATCTATTGATATGGCATCCCTACCTATATTATAACTAATAATGGTGGATCCTTTATAAACCAAGATGTAAAATATCTTTGTACAAAATTTAAGATCAAGCATAAGAAATCAACTCCATATAACCTACAAGGCAATGGATAATCTAAGGCATCAAATAAAACCATTTTAGCCATTTTAAAGAAGATTATTAATGATGCTAGCTATAATTGGCACTTGAAAATCTTTCCTACCCTGTGGGATTACTAAACCAGCCATCAAACCCCAACAAGAGCCACTCCATACTCCCTTGTCTATGGCATATAAGTTATTATCTTTATTGAGATTGAGCTACCATCCTTATGAGTATCACTTGATCATATTGAAGATGATGAGGACTATAGAGTCTCAAGGCTGTAAGAACTAGAAATTCTTGATAGTAAGCATTTAGCTTTCTTATAAAACTTGTTGGCCTATCAGAATAGATTAAGAATAAGCTACAATAAGTGCATTATCCCTTGGGAGTTTGAGATTGGTGATTTGGTCTTAAAAGAGAACCATAATAACACAAATTCTAAATGTAAGAAGAAAGATAAGTTTCAACCTAATTGGTTGGGACCATTTGTTATCATGACAAACTATGGATTAGGGGCATATCGACTGGCTAAACCCACTAGTGAAGAACTTCCAGAGCCCATGAATATCATGCACCTTAAGAGATTATATGCATGAAAAAATTTGAACCATCATCTACGAGATCCCTTATTGGGGGTAACTTGTGCCAAAGTCTTTTATCCTACCATTGTATACTAGTTTGGACTAATCTTGCATGAACCCTATTACTTTTATCACTCTAGATAGTGAACACTTTTGGATCATTAGTAGTCTAAACACAATGTATTCTACCCTATGCCATTCTCTTTGGGAACCATATTCTTTTATTACATCTTGGGCTTATTGTTACCTGTACACTTTTGTCCCTCAACCAATTATGATCTTGATTATGTCTCATCAACATTATGAACACTTTCAACACTAGTTCTACAATGTAGTTAAACTAGAATAGTATTTTATAGCTTCTATAGATAAGTGAATAGTAACATCTTCTCAACTCAAGATCTTCTTGATGTATGGTTCTTCAGATTAATTTTGCACTGTACACTATTCTATATTACATTTATTGCTCTTTGGGGAACATTGTTGTTATCTTTTTAGGATCCTCATTCTCATCAATTTATGAGCATAGGTCATTGCAATAAATTTAGTTAAAATATTGGAACTTATACTCTTAGATGAGCATCTCCTTGACTAGATAGTCCCACCCTATACATGTTTTATCCCAAAAACACCAAACACATTGGAAATACTTTACAAATACCAACAACATTAGATACATGATCCATAAAAGAATAGAAATATTGTCTTACATTTTTGTACATTCTTGTCCTCATGCTTTTATTGTTTTGTAAGCATTTTATCCTACCAAATTTCTATTGTGTAAGTCAACTTGTTCCACACTCTTGCCATTTTGAAAGATTATTTTCTCTCATCCCACCACCTTGTTGTTTCACAAGACCAATCTCATTTGTCAAGTCTTCCATTTTATTCTAAAACATTAGTCATATGTCTTTGGTCATCATCATGTCTTCTATCCTACTTCCTCGGAGAAATACATTTGTCTTGATGTTCATGTTGGAACATGCATCCATGGAATTATGTAGGCAACATTTACTTGTCTTGTACATCTAGAGTTAGTTTGGCCAACCCCTTCCTTTTCTTCTCTTCCCCCATTTATTTTATCATTTTTCCTTGTTAATTAGGGAACAAATTTTGTGTCATTGTTCCTTGTTATGTTGTTGTGAAAATTAATGCCTCTACTACACATGCATGAACAATTATCTTTAAACCACACTAACTTAATTTTTGTTTGTGTGTGTTTATTTGAGTTTTCTTGGTGTTTTGTTGTGTTTTTTTGGTGTTTTTTGGCTTTCATACCTCTCCTTTTATTTCTTCTCCTTTTATATTTTTATTACTTCTTGTCTCATCTTGGTCTTGTGTTTCCTTGTATTTTTATTACTTTTCTCTTTTGTGTTTCAAGAATATCTTGATGGTTCACATGGATCTTGATTATTTATATCTTATCTCATGTCATTAAGATGTTCCTAATTTTCATTTTAAAACATTTTTTTTCCTACTTAAGTCTTGATTGATCATATATTGATTTCAATTTAGGTTCATTTATGTTTATCTTTTTCTTTGTCTTTGTTTTTTTGTTTAAATGTAAACATTTGTAACTTTGGTCTTGGTCATTATTTTACCATTATACTTAGTTATAAGTGTTCACATTTGAACTATATTAGTGAAATTGGAATATTATGTCATACTAAGTTATTCATACTTATGATGCCTAATTTCTTTTTATATAACAATAACTTTGTGCTCTAGTGTCAAAGTCTTAATGTCAACAAAGTTTTGATGAACAATTCTCAAGATCACTCTACATAATCTAGGCTCATGATATAAAAATAGGTATATATGTATCATGCATTTTAGCACTTGAATCTATGCTTAGACATGCATATCTTCACATACATCATGAGTCTAATCAATTCTTAGTTAGTTTTCTTCATCCCTCATTCCACTCTCTTCCATTTTTGGGTGAACTACATTGGCTTGAGGTCTTACTAGACTATGTAGGCAATGCTCAATTTATATTGAGGTTAGATTATCTATCTTTCATTCATATTTTCATCTCTTTCATCACTTTATGCATTCTCATATGATTGGTTTCTTGTGGCTTTCCAATCCATTCTACCATCACATATACATTTGTGCCTACTTATTTTAATTTGTGCATTAGGTTATCTCCTTCATCTATTTTTATTGACAATCACCCATGCTAGGGTAAAACATATTAAAAATGTTATAATAAAATCAGCCCTACAGGGTTAAACCATTATTTATTATTTATCAACGATCAAAATTATCCCTACTAGGGCAAAATTATTTAATCATGATCAAATCTGATCTATTGGGTCACTTATTTGATCTACTGGGTCACTTATTTTTATATTATCTTTAGAGACCACATTATCTTTTTCCTATAATTCCAATCTTTCCACACTAATTCCTATGATGTAAATATTTTAGTGTGCAACTTATATTGGGATTGAGTAATGCCATAAGCATGCAGCTTGTCCTCTTAATTGGGTGTGTTTCAAGTGTGTCCCTTACATGTTTGGATTGAATCCATCTTGGGGCCCATTATACCTCTAAATATATTTTGATCATTGATGGTAACCATGTGTTCAAACATTTTCTCATTTTTATGTAATATATTTAATGAGTTAATCTCTCATTGTGCCTCTCTTTTTGAGAGTCCATCCTTCTCTTTCATCCTAGTATGTCCTCTTGAGGGGGCATCACAAGTCATTTCTAATTTATTTTTGACAACTCTTTTCTTTGAAAATACATTGCTTTGATTGAATGTCTCGATACACCTTCTCAAATAGGGGGAAAATATAGACATCCAATTCCTAACACTTTTTATGTTGAAATTGTCAATCTTACTCGAATTGCACTCAAATGCACATTTAAAGCCAAAATCACTAAAATGCACTAAGTAGTTCGAACTTGTCATTTAAAAGTGTTGATTTAGGCCAAAGTATCCCTAAATGGGGCAATGCATTTTATGTGATACCTAACTTTGATCAATTCATTTTGAGTCAAAATGATGATTTTGCCTTTTTGTGCTTTGGATCACTCTTTTCTTCTAATTCATTAATACACATCATGTACCTTTATTATTTTGTGCTTGTGACATCCTAAATGGGAATAGGGTTCCAATGCATCTAACATCACCTTTTAATTTTTATCAAGTCAAATTATGACCCAGTAATATGGATTTCTAACCATTTTAATTAATTAAGGGCCAATTTCCAAAGAACTGCACAAATATTAATTAATATTGTTTAAGGATAATTAATTCAAATTAAAGCCTAATTGAATTCATTCATGAGCAATTAAATCAATTACAAAAAAAAAATCAAATATCAAGAGCATCTTAAAAGCTAATCATTACCTTTTGTGAGTTGTCATTTTTGAAAAATATCTAAAGAATATCTTAGGAATATGCTAACCACACTCAACCAAGGTTAATAAACTCAACCAAGGTTAATAAACCCAACCAAGGTTCAAATTTAACCTATTCCAAATATCAGATTAATCCATGGCCACACATCTCAATCTTGAGATGGATGGTCATGGTTGATCTTAGATCATTTCCAAAATCTATAAATAGAAGGCCTCATACTACCATTTTTAAGATCTCATTGTATAATGTTATGATGCTAAAATCTCTCCACAACTCATGTGTGCATTATTCATATTTTGATTATCTTCATTGATAGGAATATTAGATAGTTTTAGTATTTTAAGCCTAGGTTTTGTGGAGTGTTCTTGAGACATTGGAGGAGTTTTCCACCATTGTTGATGAAGACAAGGATGTTTGATCAAGGGGAGAACATGTTTTTGAGCTGCTTTTGAGCAATAGAGTCACTAGGGAAGGTAATGGTTTACTTTATTTAATTTATATCTTATTGTTGTAATCAAACCCCAAATGAATAGATTGGCTTGATTTAATTATCTCTTTATTCATTTTTATTTTATTTCTTGGACTAATGCTTGACTAATCATTTCTTGTAATCCACTCTACAATGACAACCTAGTCATGTTCTTATCTTATATGTCCTGGTACACCATAGGATAAAAGGTATATATCACTCTTTTATTTGATTCTTAAACCTATGAACATGGAAGACATTAAACTCATGGAAAGTCCTATTCTTTGGATATTTTGTAGATGGTTACCATTGTTATTCAATAGTTGAATGAATTATTACGGTCAAATAACCTACCATATAAGACATCATGTAGAAGTTACCATCTAGTAAGCTCTTTGGATTTGTGATTAATTGAATCAAGATTTATCTAATTATCTCCCTAAGAATGATGATTTTTTTATAAGTTAGGATGATATCTAGCAAAGAGACCCATATCTCATTAACATAAGAAATTATTGGGAAGCCATATATTATATTTAATAAATCCATAAAAATCCTTACCCTTGGTCTTAAATAAGCTATGGGAACAACAAAAATAGGTCCTTAAATCACAAATTTGCTTGGGTTGCTAGCTCATCATTATAATTTATTATGGATTTTATTCATAAGGAACCTTGAATTAACCATGTTCTACCTATAGCTCATCTCTAGAAAAAAGAGCCTATATTATCTTTAAAATGAATTTCCACTTATGTATGATATAAGACTCTTACTAAGTCAAAAATACAGTATCTTTCAAGAGATTTTCCCATTCATAAATAAACCAAATAGTAAATCAATGTAGGGCATTACCTTGGGCTTGGATGTAACATTGTGTAACATGAATGCTTTCATTACAAGGAGATCATCCTTATATTTTGTGTGAAAATTGAATGTTGGTATTCCACCATGTATGGTTCCACAACATCAAACTCATCCCAAATATTTGATTAGTGTTTGGAATCATGGTTTAGAGCTATTAAATTGAATGTTGTGTCTTTATACTTAGTTGGTATTATAATTAAATATGTAGAAATAGGAGGAGTTGATATGAGGAAGAAAATGAAACCAAAGTAGGAATATCCATGTTCTATAAATAGCCTAAAATTTCTAGGTCACTGTGAGGCTTTGAATTTTCAATTTTAAATTGATAGATAGGAGGCAATATGATCACATTGAGTATGGAGACCCAAACTTATTACTTTAGATTCATTATCTTCATGTATTAAATGCATTGAGTCACCAATTCATGTAAATTAATGGTAAAATTGTATTTCACTCCATTCCCCATCTACTTTTCCTATTTTAATTTCAAAATTTTGACTTCCACAAATTTTATTTTCGTGTAGCTTATTTTTCTTATTCTTAGGTGCCTTGTTAGTATAATACAACATATGTCCCTTTTACACACTCTCAATTTATTTAGGTCTTATTTATTTGCTTGTGTGGATGAATGACACATTTTTGTGTATCTTTATCTTGCTTGTAACTAAGCTCTAATTGACTATACTTTATTATTTTGGTTACAAGTTAGCAGGATGATGAAATGTGGAAGGATATCAATAGTCTGCTTACATGGAGTGTAAAAGATATCATCATAAAGTGTTCCATATTCATGTAAGTGAGATGGTAACACATGGAAAACTCTAGCTACACTAATTTTTTGGGATAATTATATGAGAAACTCTACTGATGTCACCTTTAGTTAATGAGATGGTGACACATGGATGACTATCACTACTCTACATGCCTAGGATAATCATATGAGTAACTCTATTAATGTCACATTCAAGTTAGAATAATGGTTACATATGGATGGCTTTCATTTCTCTAATTTCCTTTGATGATCAAATGAGTTACTCTATTAATGTCACCTATGGTTTAGTAGGATGGTGACTTGTGGATGGATCTTGCTACTCTACTTAATTGAGTGGCTTATATTCTTCACTTATGGTCTAGGTAAGTTTAATAATTACATATGGAAAATGTAGATGAGCCCAAAAGTGTTCCAAATAAACAATTAAATTTATAATAACTTGTTCAAGACACATCATAGATAAAGATCAAACTAGAGCAAAACACGTCAGCCTGGATAGCCTTTGATTAAAAAATTTGACATGCACATAAAAGATTTTGAATTAGAATAAAATCAAATTCAAAAAATAAATCATGTATATTTATTATTATCATATTTGACTCATATTATCATAACATTGAAACAAACTATAGACTTTGGAAATAACCTCAAGCTTATACTTTTTGAACCAATGTCATAGACTTCTAATGATCATAAGACCTAAAATAAGGACATTTAATCATAGTGGTTATCCATTCAAATTCTAAAATGGGGTGTGTGTGTGTGTGTGTTAGGGGAAAAAAAAAAGGCAAATTAGTGGGGAAAATAATCTTGAATATTTGAGAACCCAAAATCTTAGAAATACACCATAACAAAATTTCATTCCCAACAAAAAAAAGAATAAGAAAGCCATTTGTTAGAAAATACTCCTACTTCCCCATTCAACATACTAACCCTTTACATTTCTTAGATCTATGTGTGATTTTGTGAAATTTGTTTTCCCTTTACTATGAGATTTTTATAAAGTCTTGGATAAAATCTATAGGTTTCATTTTGACTTCATATTTTATAACCAAATAATAAGGGAATCCTATGCATTGTCTTACTACCAACCAAACATCCATAGCCTCGATACATATACCTATGATTCCACTCCAATATTTTATCTACTTTTGGCCAAGTATCCATAGCCCTAGTAGATATTAATTCACCCACCCATATTTTATAACTTTTCATGATGATTTATTTTGGAAAATAGATAGAAGGGTTAGGAACCACCATTGGCTGGGTGTATGTATAAGAAAACTTATTTTAATCAATATGTCCCTATTAGTGTGCATATATTTATATGTTTATCTCTCATCTAAGTTTTGGAATGTAATGGTGTAGTTGATATTTGGAGTGGATATTATTTCTAAAATTTGCATGAATATATCAGAGTAAATCCTAAAGGCCTAAAAGACTCACTCATTTTAGGTAGAACCTAAATCTATCAAAGCACATACCTCAATTCCAAAATCAAAATTAATGTAAGAAAAAATAATTTTCAAAATCAATTATTATTCCTTTTATATTATCCCCTATTTTTGGCAAGTCTTTAACACTTACAACATAGGAAATAAATTGGTTTATTTTATATTTATAAAACTAATATATAAAGCATACCAACTAATCTACTCAAAGAAAATAAAAAAATCAAGAAATCTAGTGTAAGAAAGTGGAAAATATCATATAAGAAAGTATGAAACCTAATATTACTCCCAAATATACATCTCCACTTGCTGTCACTCATAATCATCTTAAGTTGGAGTAGCCATGAAATAGGGTTTTTAAAATTATCCATTAATTAGAAATGCAAGGTCATTACCATGAATGTATTACAAGTAGAAGGAATTGTTACTTAGTATCTTAGATATTTGACATGGTCCAATACATAAATGATTGAACTAATCATTTTGTCCTTTCTTCTCATGTAACTTATCCCATAAGAGCACTAGGTTTGAAATATTATACACTTTAATTATAGATTTCTAGTCAAACCACCTTTTGAATATGTCTTGGTATTTGTTAGAGTTGTGTAGTGATTTAGTTATTGAATTTTCCATTTGTACTATGTAAATTAGTCTTGATTGTATTATTTCATCTTCCCTCATGTACTCTTATATGAATTGGTACATTGAGATTTTGAGAGTTATCAAGAAAACTTGTTACCCATACACTAGTAAAAAAGATGAAGCCTTAAGGGTTGTTTGTGCATGGGTATATCTTCCATAGTGTATACTTTAGTAGAAGATGCCATTCCCTTGGTTTATCTTGGGTTAAATTATTAATGGTATCTATCATATTCTTATTTGTTGATTCAACTACTCCATTCCCTTATGGATAGTAGTTTAAGGAGAATTTGATGGTGATTTATTTATTGTAATCCCACTCTATAAATTTAGTAGATAGGAAAGTTGGACCATTATAAAAAACTAAAGATATTAGAGTACCAAACCTATTTAGTATGTTTTCTTCTATAAATTTGATGACATCCAATGCTCTGAAATTCTTCATGAATATAAACTCTATCCATCTAGTGTAATAGTTACTAGTTGTTAGGAAAATTTTTGCCCTATTGAAGAGTTTAGGTTGATTAACCCAATGAATTCAAGACCCCATTGCGAAAAAGGGCATCCTTTGATGACTACTTACAAAGGCATGACAACATTCCCTTATCATTTCCCAAATACTTAGCATTTGTGGCATGTTTTTACATGGGTGTGGGTATATTTGAAGATTGTAGACTAGTAGTATCTCATTCTCAAAATCTTATGAGCTATTACATTGGTTTAGGTATGTCCACTACCTATCTTCTAATGTATATTATCTAGGATATCTATACATTCTTTCAAAATGCACCTCAATTATATGTACTCATAGTTATTTCAATATGGGAATCCTTTATTTATCATATAATGAATTAATTTAATCCTAAGGGTTCATCTTTGATCTCTATTTATCTCATGGGGAAATGTTATTATGAAAAAAATAGATGATCCAAGCATACCATTCCCCATCATCTACTTGAGTCTCATTGATTTGTTTAATACAAATAGGTGGATCAGTCTTAGTCATGAGTTGGATGATTCCCTATCCTCTCACCATCTTGGCTTGTCTAATTTCAAGATCAAACTCATGTAGATTTACCATCAACTTTCATCTTATTTCATCAAATTAATTTTGGTTAAGTTTGATAACAACACCTGGGTCTAGAATGATGGTGTGTGTCATGTTTCTCTAAATAAAATACCTAAACATTTTCATAGCTTTAATCAATACACACATATGTTTATCTATCATTGAGTAATTTAAATTTAAGTCCTTCAGATTGGTTTTCATGAGGGTAATAATAATTTTCATTGTCATCTACCTTTTGTGTGAGTACATTTTCTATAGTGCGCTCTAAGGTAAAATAATAAGGGTAGAATTCCTTGTTGATGTCAGGGCTGATCAAAACTAGAGATTGAATAATGATAGACTTGATATCTTGAAAAGTTTTCTTATCCTCTATTTTAAACTGTATCTTGGAATATTTATTTAGCATAACATTCAATGGTTTTACATTATCCACAAATCCATAAATGAATTTCCTTACAAAATTTATCTTTCCAAATAAAGACTTCAATTCTTTCTTGATGTTAGAAGGTGTCAGCTTGGAAATGGTTTTTACTTGTTCTAGATCAATGGAGATCCCATATTTGGTGATGACATGGCCTATAAATTTTCCTTCAGTGACTCCAAATATGATCTTATTCAAATTAAGTGATACCCCACATCTTATACATCTATCAAACACTCTCAATTATATCATTTGAATACATTTTCAAGTCATCCATGTAAATAATGATGAATTTTCTTGTGATTCCCTAAAATGTGAAGTTCATCACTCATTATAAGGTTTCTCTTGCATTAATCAGGATAAAAGGAATCCTTTTATATGTAAAATTTACCCAATTGGTGGTGAAGGCAACCTTTATCCTATCTTGTGATTCTATTATCACTTGGTTATAACCTAAGAATCCATGCAAGAAGGACATCATATCAAATCCATAAATCATTTGAATTACCTTGTCTATAGAGGGAAAATGTTAGTTATCCTTTTATAATGCTTGGTTTAGGTTCTTAAAGTCAACACAGCCTCTAATTTATCCATTCATCTTCTTGACTGGTACCAAGTTGGATACCCTAGTAGAATGCCTAATTGGAAATATAATATTAGCATCCAACATATTTTCTTACCTTTATTTGGATGAGAGGTTCCAATATTATATTAAATAGCCTTTATATCTACCTAAATGGATTTTGTTTTAGATTTAATGGTGTGGTATGTGTGATGACTATAGGTATAAGACTTTAAAATATTCATATGTCGAAGTGATCACATCCTTGTATTATATCTATAGACTCTTCATGTTTTATTACTCACTTTCAATGAAAAACATACCCATATTCACATACTGAGGACGTTCTTCAGTGCCTAGATTCTCCTTCATAAAATCAAACTCATTTAATTTAAGCTACTTTTATTTTTGAGCTCTCATGGATCTATATCAAAATATTACTCTAAGGAAACTATCCCCAAAGGGATGAAATTTTCCTTCAACTATAGGACACCATCCTCTCCTAGATCTTCAATGTATGGGCTCAACATCTTTCTCATCCATCAATTAAGATTTGAATTTTATATAACTACTCATAAATAATATAATTAAATGATCATCCTCAAATACCTAGAATTTGTCCACATTATTTGAGATAGAGGGGTAAGAACCTAACTCCATAGAGAATCTTTACATCTTAGATTCTTAGAGTAGTTGTAGATTGGTATTTAAAGTTGTTAGTGAATCTATTATTTAGTTATGTTCCCTTTTGATAGCCTTGATGTTCAATGATTAAAATTAATTGATCCTGTCACATGATCAGTGTTTTTACTTCTTCAAGTAGGTGAACTTACATTGATACTTTTTTCTAATCTAGTTAACAACTAGTTTTGAATCATTGAAGATTTGCAATTGATTGACATTATGTTTTAGTGTGAATTGTAGGCTAAGGATTAGAGTTTCACACTCAAATATATTATTAGTGTAGGGGAATTGTAGTATGTAGAAAACCAAATATTGTTTCTCATTTGGGTTTATCAGGGTTATGCCAATACCTGAATCTTGTTTTGATCTAGATTCATTAAAATGGAGAGTCCATAAAAAATAAGGACATTCAAATTATTGTTTATGAAGTTTTTGGTAGTGAATGTGTATACTCCTACATGCAGAGATGAAAATTTAACCTTCTCATTCTTGGAATTGTACTTGGTGATTAGGTACTTCATATTTAGTTATTTGTCTATTTAAATTTAGTTGGCTACTCCTTTCCAAGGTAGTCACATGTGTGAGAAATATATATCCATCTAGTGTATTTGAATAATCTCAAATAAATAATAAGACATAAAATTATGGAATGTAAACTACCAAAATGTCTATGTATTATTATACATGTGACTCATATGCAAGTTCTATGTACACATTAGTCAATTCTCCAACAATTGGGATAAAATACTTGTCTAACTATAGGACTAATATTTTTCAATTATTTAGGTTCAACCAAAATTTATTATACACATTTTTAGGCATCACATTGGTTGAGTCACCTAATTCAATGATATAATTATGCACATTCTTTCTAAACATTCTAACAATCAACAAAAAAGATGTTACTTTGGGCTTGTCTTTATATACCATAATTTTTGTATGTACATATTTTGAATTTTTAGTATATGACCTTAAAATTAAGGCTTTAAGAAAAAATATATTTATTCAATGATCTAGGCTAGCTCATGATGGTTGATGTTTACTTTGATCTTCTTTATGTCCTCAAAAATATTGTATCCTCCTTTATTATGTAGATCTACACTTTAAAAATGATAATCCCTTTTAGGAGGAGGTGGATTATTATTGGTCTTAGAATATGGAAGAATGATATCACTATTATTTGGGGGTGTTGAAGTAGTAATAGGATACCTATTCCTCAAATTATAATTGTTCCTCTAGAAATGATGGAATGCATGAACCTCATCAGTATTATCTTCTAGTTCATTCTCATCCTCTACTAGGAATGGTAATTCATAGGTATCAAATACCATTGCTATACTAAGATGTCCTAAAGCATTAGAGTAAGAGGGTTCTATTAGATTTTCAAAACCTTTATATCTATCCATCTCTTTATGAAATATCTTTAAGTTAGTGCATAACTCTATGTAGTCTAATTCACCATATTGTGTTGTGTTATGAACCAAAAACTAATTAGGAAGTGTTTCTTCCATGATATTTATCTCTATCACCTTGTTAGGTGGTTACTACTCTAGATTATTTATAGACCTATTCAAAGGGATGTTTTACCTTTGAAATCCAAAAATCTTATTGGTATTCTATCCCCCAATATTCCCGTTACACTTTTGCATGTTTAAAAACTCATTTTTTAATTTTTGCACCATCTATTGAATAGCTTATAGTTCTATTTTATGGAGTCATAAGTAATACCCTATTTAGTAATAGTATTAACTAGTATCAAATGCTAACTCTGGATTTGGTGATGAGATGAAGGTGTAAAATTGTTTAATAAAATAAGGGGTGTGTTAGGTGGATCATGGACTAAAGGAAAATGGGTGTACACCTAGCTTTGGTTTTGGTCCAAAGCATTTTTATTTATGTCTAGAATTGGGATGAAGGTTAAAAATAAAAGACTAAATTTAAGAACCGCTAGTGATTATAATTGGGTTTTTAATTGTTTATCAACATTTGTGGCTTTAACATAATCTAAAGGTAGGGTATCAACACTGATAGCTCTATAGATAAATATAATATTCATTGGGGTCTAGGGCATTCTTATACATTTTGAGGTCCAATGCTTCAGTAGGTTGATAAGTTTTAAGTGTAGTGTATATATTTTGGAATATATCATTGAAGGCATGGATTGGTTTATTTAGTTCTCTTCTCATTCTTGGAAAGTGTTGATAAACACCACTTTCATTGGTGACTTATCCAAACTATGCCAAAAATGTGTTTTAATAGAAATCCTAAGATGTAATTAAACCTACTAGAATATTAAGAAACCAATCATAGACAACATCTTTCAATGTAAATGGAAAGAGTCTACATGTTATGTCTTCCTAGGTTGCATTCAATATTCCCAAACTAGTTTTAAAATCCTTGATATGCTCTTTAATAGACCTACCTCTTGAGGGATAAAAGGAATGAAGATACTTCTTAGGGTTTTTGGGTAGATCATGCACATATCTAGTGACATTGAAAGTATAATTAGTTAACCATGTTTAGGCCATTGTAATTAGAGTAAAATGTGGTTGTTTGCTTGGAGAATATGATTGACCTTGGGGTCTCCTCTTCACATATTTATTAGAACTAAATTTTATAAGGATTTACAAAGTGGTTATAACAAGTTAGTGTTTTAAATAGACCTTGTTAATCTTCTAAGTATATCTAGGGCAACTCTCAAGTGGTTCTTCTAAAGAAATAGAGGTGGAGGTTCAATCCATCCTTCTAGTGATATATAAGTTCCTATTGATATGGGTTTTATGCACACTAGGGAACCTTATGATATAGACTCTAAAATTTTAGGATTAGTTTAATAAATTCACTCCAAGGCATAAGTTGTAGGGTGTTAGGTTATATAAATAACCTTTGGTGGAATAGTGTTGAGAAGAGCAATTTTTACCATAGATGGTTCGAATATGGATGCATTTAAATCTACATGAGATGGATGGATAATGATGGATCTAACCTAAGGTAGGTCTAACCAAAATAAAACTTAAAAAGAGGGGAAGGTAAGGCATAAAATAAGGCATGTGGACCATAAAAAATGAAGCCTTTTGAAGTTGACTCTTGAACTAAGGGTTGGACAAGTAATTAGGAACCAATGTTTTTTTTAAATGGATATAATTAAATCAACAATAAACCATACTTAAGATTATAAGGGAATAGGAATACAATAAACTTAAGCATATATAATCAAAGGTTGTTACATTTTTAAGATTATGTTAACACATCTACAAGGGGAGATTATGATTAGTAAACAAAAGGTATTCAAATTAGTAATAACGTAATATGAATAATTTTATTGAAAAGATAGATCATGCACAATTAAGAGACTAAGATACCATAATGACATAAATTATTACAATACTCATATGTTTGGATAATAATTATATTTGCACATCAATAATCATTGTAAAATAATCCATATAATTTATTATTAATCTTAATACTCAAAATTCTCCTCCCTTTGGGATAAGAAGGATACTAATATATGTAAGATAGTAGAGAGTAAGGCCTCATACTCCAATTTAATTCTAAATTTACATCTCCAGAAATAAATTATGTCAAAACCGTGCAAGCATGCATGTACAAAAGTATTTTTCTAAAATAGAGTTCCTCGACTAAAATATAATTTATATATACCTAATAAACTAGGAACAAATAGTTAAAAATTAATTAAAACATGAAAATACATATTTATATCTATAGTGGTGATGATGTGGAAACATTGGGAGGTGGAATTTACATGCTCATTAATGTAGATGGAATTGTAGTTGTAATTCGAGTTACAACTTGAGCTAGCACTATATCAAT